>KK114065.1:347662-417237 GCA_000611955.2 Stegodyphus mimosarum
GAGAAAATTATTTGGAAAGTATGTTAGATTTTTAAAAAAGAATTTCAATCCAAAATTTTTTTATTTGATTTTTTGGCCAAAGGGGCGCTTTTTAACGTTTTGTGTGTTACCTTTATTTATTAAATATCATGTTCTTCGCACTTAAACCATAAAATTCAGTTCAACAGCAATATCGCAAAATAATTTTAAAACGAGTCTATCTTTAGAATTTCCGATAAATAGTTCCGCGCGCTTTAGATCAAAAGCTTTTTTTTTCCAAGTAGAATGTTTTCATTGCTCGCTTTTAAACCGTTTGGGTTTGTTCATCAAAAAATTGTTAAAGCTTTACAAAATATGAAATAGATAATAAAACAAAATCCAAATTCGGGCTTCCAGATGCGCATATTCCGGTGGGAATGTACGTTATTCAAAGTTGGATGGCTCTAGGTACAATTGTTTTATCCAATTTGGAGAAATACACATACCTTTATGCAGATTCTTCACCATTTAATTTCTTTACAGATAATACATGGCTGCAATATTTGGTGGCAACAGTTTGAAAAGTGATTTAGACTTTTAATGTTTTCAGCGCAAAATCGCAAAACGAAAACAATAGTTCTTCAGTGGCAAAGCCCCTTTCGACTAATAAATAAAACGGACAACTCAAATTATAAAAGAAAAATTTAACATTATTTTAAACTTACCCATTTCTACCAAAATTGCTTGTCGGGCAATTCCCCCAGTTAATATTTACGGATGGGCAGTTATAGGAAAGCACTGATAAAAAGTGCCCATGATAAATGCCAGTATCAGTGGTGTCAGCAGCGCAACATCTGGACAGCATGCAATGCAAAATATGTATCGTTCATCGATGAGTCCACATTCATCAACAATTGCATTTGATCGAACGCCCTGGGACATTTCATGCTTGAAAAGATTCTTCAAAGGCATGTGATTTGGCATGTCTCCTGACTAGAGGGGAGTATAGATGAGATAGATTGGTGGGGATTTAAGGCCGTAGTAGCATGTAACTACAGTCAAGGACTGACGATTGAACAGGTCCATCCACTTGTCTAGACTTAGTATTTCTAAGGACATGCTGTACATCAGGATGCCCCCGGGGGTTGACTTAGGAGAATTCCTGGGAAGTACTGGCTAAGATCTGTACTTAGGCAGTCTCAACCACGGGGATATATAAGTTGACTTCACAGGACTAGAGCCCGAGATTATTCTCAGATTGGTTCAGGCTTGGCAGAGACCGTACTGGTACTGTCGTGTCTGTTCCTCTGGCTGTGGTGGAGCTATATTGTCAGATTTCGCTGATCGTCCTGGGGGAAACGCCCCTATTGGTGGAGTCGGGTGATGCTGCATGACGTGGAACTTCCGACTTAGTTAAGCTGACATAGATATTCTTCGACTTTGTGGGGCTCGTCGGCTTCACCGGTTGGATCGCGGCCCCGAGGATTGCCTCGGGAGCCAGGATTATATTCTATGTAGAGCGATCCTTGAGAACGCTAGGTAATACAGTCCTGGCCTTCCGGTGTTACTGTACATCAGGATGGCAGTAAAGTAATTCATACCACATAATTGCAGAGCGATTTAGAAAACAAAAAAAAAATGAACACCTTTCATCTGCTGCACGATTTCGTGATTTCAGTACACCTTAGACTCTTTAGGGTACAATAACAAAACACATCTGAGCACGGGGAAAAAATAAATAAAAGCACTTTTAATAATTGATCGATATTATATGCATCGACATTTTCCAACAAGAAGTGCTGTAGTATAGCCTAAACCGTATTACTAGTTTATCATGCGCAAGACACAGGTTTTTTAGTTTCATCGACCAATCCTTTAGCTCACGTTAGCTTAGATTAGGTTATTTGAATATAGCAAAGCACATGTGGGGTATCTATAGAAGTGAAGGAATGTCTTCGTAAAATACTTTTTAAGTGAAATTGGTTCCCATTTACGTTACACATGGGGAAAACCACAAAAGCCAAACACGCAGCTGGTTCGTTCACTTGTGTTCGATCTCAAATCCAACTACTAGTACTCAACAGTCTTAACCTGTTCGTCCATTGCTGGGTCTCTATAATTTGGGTGTATAACAATATGGGAAAAGTGTGAAAAGAGAGAATCTTCATGACATTATAAAATGTAACAGGAATGACAAAAAGCTTAATAACTGACAGTAATTATTTTATAAATCTTCCTTCAATAATAAAAAAATTACATTGTAGAGGCATTAGGTATTTTTTGAAAGCAGGAGACATGAAAAAAGAGCAATGCCCTCGCCAGGACTCGAACCACGGAACTCTCAAATACACGCAAAGTGTGCTAACCATTACACCACGAAGGCATGCTAAGAAGGCGGGAGAAATACCTTTACTCCCCCTTTTTAAGGACGACTGGGGATTCAGGGACCCAGTCTCCGTGGTGGTGCAGAGTCATCATCCACCACCTTTTTTTTTTTTAGTTCTATCGCCATTGTACAGACATTAGGTACTTTTTAAAAGCAGGAGAGATGATAAAGGAGCAATACCCTCGCTGGGACTCGAACCACGGACCTCTGGAATACGCGACGAGCGTGCTGACCACTACACCATGAAGGCATGCCAAGAAGGCGGGAGAAATACCTTACACCATAACAGTTTGTAGAGTCATTAGGATTACTTTTTGAAAGTAGAAGAGACGAAAAATGAGCAATGCCCTCGCTGGGACTTGAACCAACGACCTCTCGAATACGCGCCGAGAGTGCTGACCAATAACACCACGAAGGAATGCTAAGAAAGCGGAAGAAATACCTTATAAGTTAAACACGGTCATAAACATTTACATGCCAAGCCTTCAGCCCATTCTAAAACAAGGCCTTTTCTTTTCCCTGTTGTTAAAACTAAATACATTAAGCCGCAGATATCCATTCTTTCTATACAAAGAACTGAATAACAAGCATCGTCTTCCTCCCCACTCTTATTCTATGTTTCAGATCGATATCTAATTAATGTGATAAATCGTATCATTATGCGTTACAAAATTGTGAACTGCGTCCAATTTGCAAAATGCTAATGAGACATAAGGGGAAATCGTAGAAGAAGTAATTACTTTGTCGATGACTCCGACATTGATAATGTTGATGATTACATCGCGCTCCAATGCCCTTCAGAAAGCTAAATGAAAATCTTCGGGTTCTTAATCATAACAGGAGATAACTTTCAATGATAAAAGGAGTCAATATTTAAAAGTTACGCAGAGAAATATTTACCGAAGCAATTCTAATGCCAAAAGACAAGGCTGGAAAATATGGTAACTCATGAATTTTTTCAATTTTAGAAGAGAAGAATAATATTCGGGCGGGGAGGGATTAATATAAAACTTCGCATCTCAAGGATCCTTTAATAAAGTAAAGGTCCTATATTTAATGTTCGGAATAACAGATTACCCGGCACGCGTTACCTGATAACAGTGTCATCTAACGAGATCATAAGGTGTTTCTTCCGCTTTCTTGGCATGCCTAGGTGGTGTAGTGGTCAGCACGCTCGGCGTGTATCTGTGGTTCGAGTCCAGGCGAAGGCATTGCTAATTTTTCATCTCTCCTGCTTCGAAATAACGTAATGTCTCTACAAGGGTATACCAGAGATGATCGGAAGCGTTCGGCCACTTTTATTACGGCTGAATGTTATGTAGCAAAATTCTATTGAATATAGTTTGATAGTGAAAATATGATTAACTAATCTGAGCATCAACCCGAAGTGGTCCTTCGAACATTTTTTCTAACCACACTTCTTGAAGACTTTCTGAAATTTGACTGAATTAAGGTAGACAAGGATGAAACATTTGTGGAAAATCTGACTGATGTCAAATAGAATGGAAAATGACGAGGAAATCTCCACATAATGCTGCCTAATTTGTGAATTTTCAGAGCACAGTTACCATCAAACAACCTGAGAAACAATAAAAAACTCTCCTGAATGATATTTTGACAAGAAGATGGACATCGAAGCTTTAAAATATCTTCATACAGTAGCAGTACAGTAAATTACAAAATATAAATGGTTTAAGAATAATAAATAATACAGTTTATGTAGTTTATCGTCAAACATGTTTTCAAGCAGTAAATATATATGTAAAATTACTGTAGAATCACTTTCAACTGCTAAATATGTTTCTAGAATCACTCTATATAGTTGTAGAATTAATACAGAAACTCTAAACGATTACAAATCGTTTGAAGTTTTGCACTTTTACAATAGGTTAAGTTATGTTCACAAAATTAGCTTTCCCGCATTACCTTGGTAAGTCATTCAAGTACACTCATTAATTCGGCTTTACCTAAGTCCCAATCTTCCTATAGCATAGTAATTTAAAATGCTGTAAGCAAAATATAAGCAGATGTTAGAAACATTCTTTTATTCATTAACCAAATGACTAAAGTTCTTAAAATGTTTCATTTGACTACACTCTCAATTGCGATATTTTTAATCTTTCACCCACCGAATTCTGTTAAAAATGAAACTTAAAATTTTACTTATATATTTTTGTTTACTTATTAAAGCTCTGGAAGAAGACGTTTTTGTTTTTACTATGCTAATTTTTATGACTTTTCACCTAAAAATATGTTTTTTATCACTTTTACTTGCAGGAACCAGATATTGAAAATCTCGCACCTAAGTGAACAACTGGAAAAAAGTACAAAGCTACGTCTTGAAGAATTAAGTCTTTTCTTTACTGAATAAGCTCAAAAGTGCCTACCATGCATTAATGCATGATGAAATAATACTATAGCAAGACCTACTGTTTCGCATTACTGTTTTGGTTCCCTTTTTAAACATATAGTTTTGTGTCTTCAATTTTTCAAAACAAGTCTTCAATTTTTGAGGATTCATTCTTATAAGCGAGCTGCCAGGGCCGGGACGAGGGAGAGGCAGGTGAGGCACTTGCCTCTGGTGAACAAATAGAAGGGGCGCAAAATTAGCTATTCAATCAAAAATTCAGAAATTTATATTTAAAACTTTTTATTTTTAACTTCAAGTTCCGGAATACAAGTTTAAGTTTCGCCCATTTTTCATAGTTTATTTTTAAAATTTGTAATTTAAAATTATTTTTGTAAATTTTTCGAAAACGAGTTTGAATTATAGCGTATAAAATTTTTGCCATCGTTTTAAAGTAGACGTATTTCTAAGCATACCTGCAAAAAATTAGAGCTTTTTATTCAAAATTTCCTAAGATATACGTGAATTTACACTTGAGCGTGTTTTGAAATTTGGCGTATTTATTATAAGCGATAATAACGAAAATGTGGCTTACGCACTCTGTTAAAATTATTTGAAAGTATGAACGATGACCTTTTCTTTCCGCTCGTCTGCAACGAAAAAAAAAATGAAATGAAAATAGGTTGCTATAAATTAAGAAGTTCGCCGACTGAATTATTTTTGGCGCATACTGAAAAAAAATTCGCCAAGATAAATTTTTAAATTTCTCACCAAAAATTACAAAATATCTAGGCATAACTTGAGTCGTAGAATCGAAATATGGAAAAAGTTTGGTATGTTATTTCAGAAACCTTTTGTGTCGAAATACCTACGTTAGGACAACGCTAAATCTAATACATATACTGAGTCGTGTTTTCGAGACATGAAAAACGCAATTTGAATTTCGTCGATTGGCTCAGTAGAACAGAAGATACAAAACTGTCTCTCCCCCCTTTTTTTCTTCGTAGTGTACATCTTGAGATTCTGAATCCAACAAACTTTGAAAATAGTTCAAACGAAACGTGAGATATAGGCAGAAACGTTCTTAACCAGCCTTCACGATAGTTTTTGTCGCCTATTTGGCTATTTTCTAGAAGCTTCAGGAGGAATTTTTCCCGAGACTCCCCGAACCCCATATACTAAGCAATTATATTAGTAAGCAGTAGTGTATCATATACTACCAAGACATCCAGAAGGTCAGTCAGTAATTAGTCAGTTGCGTTTTAGTGTTTACTCTGTGAATGCCGTCGGTAATTTACGATATTTCTCATGTGTTAAGGAGGATGCGCTGAATACCTACGTTCTCCTTTACTTATTTACAGCTATTAATTTTTGCTGTGCACTTTTCATCTGCTCAGTAAATTGTTAATTTATTCATGCTCCTCTGGCGTTAAAGATATATGCACAAACCCGTTGTTTGAAACAGTTTTCAGGGACCAAACAAGCATAGAAGAAAACATACGATAAGTATTGTGTGACTAAGCAAGTAAAAGAAATGTTATTACGGCTGGTGTTAAGTGGAGCACAAACATCCATTCAAGCTTTGCATCTATAATTTATTAAGTTGCAATACCTTGAGCATTCGCGTTAACGTGCCTAGAGATTGTTTATCTCTAAGAAGTGCAAAACAATCGTTCGATTGATATCAGACGATATTAATTGGAATTAACACCTCCCTGTTGTAATCAAAATACAAATTTGGTTCTTATTGTTCTTACTATTAAACGGATCAAACAACTGCGTCAAACATTTCTACGTGTATTAAACACAACAGCGTTAAAGAAAACCAAAATATTTTGGGATTTCGCAATTTGCATCACAATCGGCGCGAACAAACAGTATACTTTACCCCCTGAGAAATTCGAGGAGCAATGGCCACAAAAAAAAATTGCTAATGGACAAGTGGCTGACACTGCCACGCCTCATAATGACTTGTTAACAACAGAGTGTTCTTCTGTTTAATTCGTTTTTTTCTATGTGGTGCCAGGTACGGTCTCGATAATTTAAGTACACATTTTCAAGGGCATCCGCAGTTTGCGAAAATCGCTCTCTGTTGTGAGTTCCTAGCCTGCAATTTGCTGGCGACAGAAAAAGACAATGGGTATGCATCATAACTTGACGATGTAATTTTGTATAGCTATGATGTAAAAGGCAGGAAATGGTTATGACATGATAATCCATCAATAATTAACTTTTTGAGGACGCAAATCGAATAAATTTTGCGGCGCAGATTGCGACGTTTGAGAAGCATATCTCGCATAATAAGTTTTTTCATAATTCGCAATTTCGTGCGGGGTAAATTACGAAAATAAACATTATAATTTATTTTTAACCGGAACACAAAATTGTTGAAGCTCTGCAAAAATTTGAATTTGCATGATATGCAAGAAAATTGCTCATTATGAAATACCCAATTCCGTACTCTCAATGGTAGCTACAAATATTGTCGCTTTTCCCCAACCATCCAACTTCTTGTCGCTGGAACATTATTGACGATCCTGTCATTTACCATTGTCAACTTACAGAATGACGAAACAGAATAACGATAAGCTCATTAATGACATTTTCAACAGCGGAATTGTCTTGACGAAAAGACGGAAACAGTTGTAAAGCCTGAAAGACGACGGAAGAAATTCTTCGGTTCAGGCGCACGACGCAGAGATGGATTCCCGCGAAAAACATCGCTATCCCAGTAGAACAACACATTACACGATTTTCGAATTTGTAGAGTTCCACAGTGCTCAATTATGAGCATGTAAGTGTCCGTGTAAAAGATTACATAGCACAAGAACAGTAATCAAGTAGACTTCAATTCTTCGAAAGGTAAATAAACCGACCGAGATTGCGTTGCTGTTAAACCAGTAGGCGAGAAAATGTTCTGTAGGCAAAATGCGATAGTCGACTGTGCAAGCAGGGAAGAAGCAATGCCAAGAAAGTGCTAATAACTGTGACTTAACAAACTAATCAGTACACTAGTAAATATCTAATTACAATTAACCTGACAAAATCAAATGTGGCAGTACCAAGTAAAAAGGAGAGAATTTTTCTGACAATGGTAACCGATTTCAAGCAATTAAAATTTTTTCCCCTCCTTTTTTTTTAAAGCTTCTTGCCTCTGGCACATGGCTCGGGATTTTGTCTCTGATGATAGTCATTTCAAAAATACAACAGGAAGCAATTTTAAGGGATACAATCCTCAGATTAGTGGCCCTTATGGTGTAATAGCTAGTATAACCAGCTAACAGCTGCAAGATTAGTAGTTCGATTTCCATCACATTTCATGCTATAAAAAAAAGAGATTCTTTAGACACTTATCTAAAATAAACAAAGCAGCTGAATAATCGTCGAATACTTAATCGTCATTTACTCCTCTCTCATTTCATTCTCATGTCAAAAATCACTAACATTTTCTTCATGTGTAGAACGAGATAGCTACAAGCATTTTCGAGCGTATCCAAAAAAATGTTGATGGAATTAACATGCCTGACTGATTGCAATGCGATAGTAAATTAATTTAAAAACAAAAATAGTTGAATTTTATCTATGTATTGACAGGCAGATAAGATCATCGTCTACTCGACCTATCAGTATGTTGACAAGTACTGTAAAAATCCGATAATCCGGTACGCGTGTACCTACCTAGTAAGAGTGCTGTATGTTGAAGCCCTGAGCGTATCACTCAGAAGCAATCAAAAGCCCTCTGCACTTACTTCAGAGCCATCATTATCATAGCTGAATGCTATGCACCAAAATTCTGCTCAAGAAAGCAAAAATATTGATATCTTTACGATTAACCATCTTCAACTGCTAAACTCAATCCAAAATGCTCCCTCGAACAATTTTCCACATACTCTTTTAGAATATGAGATTCGCTCAAAGAATTAAAGAAGCCAAAGATTGAAAATTCAGCTGATACGAGAAGTAAACAGTTTCGAGGATGAATATTTAACTAATACTATTTCGCGTAAAGATGCCGAAAAATTAAATGTAAGAGTGAAATTTACAGAGTATAATAATCACAACGTAGTGGAAAAGGAATAATTGGCTCTAGTGTAGAATTGGTAGCCCTTTCGATTGGCGAAAAATGTTGTTCAGTTTTGGCGATGAAACCCTATTTCTGGTTACTATAAGACTTTTAACATGGTTTTAGCTTCTTGATTTATTTAATTAAAAATAAATCGATGTGCACATGAACAAAGTCAAGGCAATGTGCAATGACTAAGTTTGTTCAATTCTTTGATGTTTTTTTAAGTGAAAATAGGTCGATGTGTACATGGACACGGAGTTTGTGAAATTCTTTGACTACTTGTTTTGGTTTTGTGTAAAATCTTGAAATTGTGTCTTATTGGCGCCGATCTTGACGTCAAAACAGAATCGCTAAAAAACAAGAGGCACCCAACTGTAAACTTTTACCGAATAATTTTCAAGTTCTCCTCAAAGAGATTTTGACAAGAAGGTTCAAGACAGTAGATTCTAAGATATAAACTTGTAGGGATTTATATTTATTTCAACAAATGCGTTAATTTTATGCTTACTTTCCCATAAGCCTTAATTTCCCCTAATTGTCAATATCAGAATATTTAAATTTGATAGCGCGTGTGAAATAACACAAATTCTACCTTGAGGATAAAAGGTTTAAATACCGAGTTCTAGAAGGGAAAATTAGAGAGTTTGGGCGAGTGCTGTACTTTTGTAGCGTGAGCTTCAGTTCTGTATTTATTGCTGGTTAACGTGGCGTAACAGCTATTACTAGATATTCGACGCGGTTTTAGGAAACAAGATTATCTGAGCCCTGTAGCATAATTCTACTACTTGTTACTATCTTTGAATTTTTAGTTTAGTTCTTGTTATTTGAGTTACCGCCCGAGTGAGGCGTAGTGTGTTAGCGTCCAAGTCAACGCATTGTGAGTTTTAAAGAGTCAATATAAAGGGTTCTTTTTACCCTTCTCCTGTGTGATTTCTACACGTACTTCAGCTGTCACATCAGAAGAGTCTTACAAACTAATTAAGAATATTAAATAAAACACATTTTTAGTTTATGTTTTAGTACGTCCTCAGTTACTAAATGCACAATACCACGCACAATCCTGGTGATCAGTTCCGTCAACATCCCGGACTTTCTGAAGCCGGACCTAAACGCGGAACTAAATGTATACGTTTTTATTATTATTATTATTATTTATTCTCTGAAAGTTGCAACATTAAAACCAGAACAATTTTCTTCTTTGGCCTTTCCTCTTCATGCATTTCTTTGTAGCGAAGACCTGCATTGTTTATCGTTCGGCGAATTGTAAGTCTACGTTGAATGTTGGCATCGGATTTCACAATATGCTCTGACAAGGAGGCTTCCGCCATTCCAATAATTTTTAAACTTCCCCTTGATAAGTCTGTCTCCTGCCTGCTCAACAATTATTCACTTATGCTAATTTATCTTAGATTTAATAAAGAAAAATTGAGATTAATTTTTAGGATTATGTATTTTTTACTTTTATTTTATTTATTTTTTTTCTCATGGTTTTAAACACGTACACTTAATTTAGCTATGCTCTTAGAATTAAAATAGTATTGTAAATTGATTCGAATCAATTTACAATATTATTTAAATTTAATAAATTTATTTAATTTTTGCAATTATAATTCATTTTAAATTTATATTTGCTTTTTACAAACAGAATACTTGTTATATATATATATATATATATATAGAGAGAGAGAGAGAATATTTGTTATATATATGTTACCTATGTATGTTTTTATCTCGCATAACTCACAAACGAATAGCCTCAGAACGTTGAAATTTTGTATATAGGGCTCTTATAACATGTAGATGTGCACCTCGCATTTTGGTTGCAATCAGCCGGATCAAAAGTATATAAGTATATATAGTTAGTGAGTGAGCTCAGTTACTTTGTTCTTATAACTTTGTAAATTGTTCCTTTTTTGCTTCAAATATGACTGAATTATGTTGTTCTTATCTTTCGGTTAAGATTTTTATGCCCTTAGTTAACCTGCGTGCAATAATTGTGGAATTACCAACAATTTAAAAGTTTTTAAAGTGTGGCTAGGCCTAATTTTTGGTTATGATCGCGGCCATTTCACATTTGAAGCTTAGTAGAATAGTGGATTTGTTGCCAATCAAGAGCAACTAAGCTTCGCAACAACAAAGTAACGTTTTCTTTTATTATCGCGAATTAAATTATGCTCGATTTATTCTGGAATTATCATTTAAGTTATTAGTTGGTTTTTGCATACAAATTGCAATTTTAATTGTAAAAATTGTTTTAACTGTACTTGGTGGTTTACGTTTTTTTATATCTTTCAATTTTTAATGAAAATATTTTAAATTTTTATGTATTTTTGCCTTACCGCGAAGTGAGAACTGAATTAATTAGTAGCGCATGCGCATTTCGTAAGCAGCAATGAATCGTCTGCGAAAAACTGTTTCTTTTTTATTTGTTTAATTTCTTTTATACATCTTTTTAGATTTATTATAGTATTTGAATAGAACTTGTGGTAATTCGTCAGATGCTATAATTTTTGCTCACTCTGATTTATAAAATGGATGAGATGTAACGCTGTTAAGTGAACCTAGCGCCGAAGGGTGGCTATGGTAAATAAATATAGTGAACTTTAAAGATTGCGTTTATTCTATTGTGGTTTATGTGCTATCGACGAAGTAGATTTAATTCAAAATTTGTTAACCGTTAATTCAGCATGCAGGAAAATTGAATTCTGAAGGAAAATTGAGTATAATTTAATGTTCGGAAGTCATATGGTGTATACATCAGGTTTTTTACAGTTACTTTTATGAGTTGCAAACAATGTGAAGATTATTTTTTAGTTTAATAGCTTAAGTTATGCAGGAGCTTAAGGAATCCATAAATACTCGCTACAACATTACAGATATTCTTATTTCTGTTGTCAACATGACAAAAATTTGTATTCCATTATATCTAGATCAAAGGTTTTTCAAGTAGATGAGAATGCGGTCAGCCTTTAGCTGTTAAGCGTTTACTTTTAGTTCATGAAAATAAAAATAAAACCTCTTTTTCTTAAAAGGTTTGGTGTTTACCAAAATTTTCTATACTTTTTGTTGTTTAATTTATAAAACACGTTAAAAGATAATCTAAATCTAAATAAATGTTGTAGAGACATTAAGATCTTTTGAAGCAGGAATCATGAAAAATGAGCAATGTCCTCGCCGGGATTCGAACCACAGACCTCTCGAATACGCACCGAATGTGCTGACCACTACACCACGAAGGCATGCTAAGAAGGCGGGAGAAATACCTTACAAACTTCCATGAATTACATTTAAAAAAAACAAAGGCTTAAAATATTTTATTGAAACATCACAAAATTCAAAGAGCCATTTTGAAATTTGGTCTCTGCTTTATTAACCGATAATTGCTTACAAAGGTAGTTTGAAATGAATTTAACTTCTAATCTAAGACGGAAATTTGAAATAAATGTAAATATTATTTCGATGTTCTTATCATCCCTGGACGTATTTGTAAACATTGGTTAAATAAAAGATACAATGGCAGTCCACCTCACCAACAAGCATTTAAAATTGTATCGTATCTCGTCTGCATAGAAGCTGACCATCACTGTCCGAAGAGAAACTGACAAGTATTTACGTCGTTCAACAGGAAATACATATAAACACCCACACATCCAATCTATTCTCTCACCGGAAATTGAACTCGCCGAGTAACTATCACCGTTTCGTAACACAAGCCATTCACCCCTCACAAATATCCGACGAATTTATTCAGCTTGATATATGAGGTTCATACTTGCGTTGTTTATAAGGAAATGTGTGTTATCTATATGCTTTGAAGTAGCGAATTACGGAGAACTGGCGAATGTTAATATAGAATTCTTTTTATAACAATTCTTATCTTTCATTTTGGTTTAGTGTGCTTTATTTGTTTTAAGTAATTCTAAAAAAAAAGAAGAAAAATGATGTAAATGTGTAAAACTGCCTAAAGATTTGATCTATTTATTAATAGTCATACAATGTTCCCCATTGGATGGCTAGGTCGTTGGTTAATTGAATAGAAGCAAAGTATATCAGCGATCTGTATAAACAGATGAATGCCTTCGTAGAGGATATTTTTTAAGGACTCTGGATCATATTCGCGTTACACTTTGAAAAAAAAAATGACGAAAATGTCCATGCAGCTCGTTTGTTGGCATCCGAACTTGGTCGAATTATTGGAAATCAGCGGACTTATCCACTCAGCCACTAATCGGAGTACTGTATTGGAAAAAAAAAACTATAGAAAGTTGCTCTAAACTTTGGAACCTAAGAACCTTGAAAACGATACGAGATTTTGAAAATTCGAATCTTTCGAAACCGAATCTAAAAAATCCGTTTTAACTTAGAGCTGCAGAAAGATTATTTCAATAAAGGGGAAACAAAGGGTTTGTTTCAAATTCATTTCGGCAGATGGTTTCAATAGCATCTCTTTTCTCAGAACTCAGTGGTCCACGTTTAGCGTTTTACGGCGTGAACTCTTCAAATAATCTTTCCTTTTCCTCTTTTGCTTTGATTTTTAAAATATTGCGGAAAACGGGAACAAATACCTAATTAATTTTTGTCAAAGTACGTTCAGAAAATGAACCTCAACATTCGACAAATATTACTCAGGAAGGGTACAAGAATCTTTTTGGGATCCGTATTGGAGAAAATCTTAGATTGATCTCTCCTCTAAGGGGCGGGGGGAAGGGGAAAAATCTGAAAGGATTCAGATTTTAAATTACATCCAAAGGGGCGTTTTTTAACGTTTCGTGTGTTACCTTTATCTATTAAATATAATATTCTTTGCACTTAAACCATAAAATTCAGTTCAACAGCAATATCGCAAAATAATTCTAAAATGAGTTATCTTTAGAATTTCCGATACACAGTTCCGCGCGCTTTAGATAAAAAGGTTTTCTTTTCCCCCCGTACAGTGTTGCCATTGCTCGCTTTTAAATCGTTTGAGTTTGTTCATCAAAAATTCGTTAAAGTTTTACAAAATATGAAATAGATAATAAAACAAATTCCAAATTCGGGCTTCCAGATGCGCATATTCGGGTGGAAACGTACGTTATTCAAAATTGGATGGCTCTACGTACGGTTGTTTTATCACATTTGAAGAAATATATACATACATTTATGCAGAATTTTCATTATTTAATTTCTTTAAATATAATACAGGGCTGCAAGATTTGGTGGCAACAGTTTGAAAAGTGATTCAGACTTTTAATATTTCCAATGCAAAATCGCAAAACGAAAACAATAGTCCTTCAGGGACAAAGACCCTCTGGACTAAAAAAAAAAGATATGATCATATTTTGTCGGAGATATTTTTCTGTTTGAAATATGTTAGTTATAGACATTCTGTTCAATCTTAAACCTTCTTTCCTAAAGCTGATAGAGCTGATTCTTAAAGCTGATTTCTTCTTTTCTAAAGCTGATTCCTAAAGCTGTATACGAGCCAGTTTCCCTTAGAAAGTTTTCCACGAAGGCATCCCTCCCTTTAGGCAGATAGCCCTTGTGTGCTTTGCCATAATTGAATAACCTAATAACCTAACCTAAAGCTGATAGCAGGCTTTCACTGCTAAGGAAGACCTGAGGATACGAATGACAACTATGTGTCTACTAACTTTAATAGTAAGTGGCATCAATACGAAAGGGTTAAGGATGCGAATGTTGTTTAAATCAATATTTATAAAGTGATTACAGATGAGATATTCTAATCTTCAAATACTGTAAAAGATTCGCGGTTCGAAAACTCACGTTTTTTTCTGTCATTCGGAACTTTGAAATCCTAGACTAAAAATTATTAAACTCTTTGATACAAAACGCAAGATAAGGTCAACATTACTGTCGTCCACCAGATTCAATCTTTTATGCGATTTCATTGGACCTGCATCTAGCAGACAATTTATGCAAAGCGGCGCTGCTCGCAGTTGCGCTTGCTGGGTCACAAGCATCATCTCTCGATGGTTCGGAGTGTCACACAGCTAACTTTCTGGTGACTGTTTTAACACTCCATGTTCGATGCCTGCTTATATTAACTCTTGAAATAATTCTCTCACCCTTCTACCCCTGTTTAACTTTACATTTATAAAAAATGTAAACAGTTTGAACCTTTTATCCAAGCTATGATAAGGGGCTCAGATACCTTTTATCGAAGTTATGATAGGAGCCCAGATACTTTTTATTCGGGGTATGATAAGAGATAGGAACGCATAATGCAAGAGTTTAAAATTATATACTTAATTTATTAAATTTTATTTGTATTTTTTTAAGATGAGAGAGGAGAAACTCATCAAAATAAAACATAAAATTAGGCAAAGTAACAACTTCGAGTTTGGCGTAGAGTGAAAATGTCGCTGTTAGAAATAACATTAATAACCTTGTCCTGCTTGCATTTCAACCTTCTGTAAGTTACAAAATTGCACGGATTCTCGAGAAGTTAAATTATAAGACATTTTCTCGCCTAACAATAAAATCCATTATTGGACGCTTAAAGATTTCATTCCTAATTGTAATTTTTGGAGAATTTCCAGCATATCTTGTCAGTGTTTGAGATGTATCGGCCAAACTAAAACAGCATTTAAGTTTTGCATCATAGAAGGCGAAGCTTATGCCCGAAAAAGCGAAATTAACAAGTCTTCGATAGCTAAGCATAGCTGGAAATCTTATCACAATTCTGACATTGGGTCTGCAAAAATTATCCGAAAAGCTTCCGAATTGGGTTTTCTTGAGGCTTTTCACATTCACAAAGATTTAACTTATTTAATTAATGATTTTAATTCCAATCCAATCCTTCCTAATGCTTTTAAAATTTTATTAACTTAATTTTTTAGTCTTCATTACAATTTCTGCCGATAGATGGAGCTACCTTCAAGTTTGCTTTACTTCTTTTGGGTATAAATACAACCGTGGTTTTCCCTTCGTTCCCTTTCCAAAACGGATTGTAAAATGGATTTAAGATAGATTCAAAAAGGACTTTTTCGTGTCGTCTGTAAGCATGTATCTCGCATAACTCAAAAATGATTATCCGAAGAATGTTGAAATTCAAATCGCGAAATCTAACTTCTAATGCGATGTTCCGTTTCCTATTTTGGAGAGTTTTATACTCGTTATGAAAAAATAAAATTTGAAAAAGTCCCACTCCCGTACGTCAAAATTTGACCAGGATTTCAAATTTCCAATGTTTACTTTCATTTTCAACTTTTTTTTGAGCGATCGGAGAATAATTCGCGGAAATAAGTTTAAATGAAGTGCAGCAAAAAATGTTTATAACTGAAGAGGCCATGCAAGGAAGTCATGTGGTGTCCACATTAGATTTAATTATTTTCATTGTTCTCGTGTTATGAACCTGGCCATAAAGTAGTATTCTAAAATTTAAATAATCAGCTATGCTCCAAGGCCTAATTAACTTATTTTACGTTAATTCGTATGTGGAAAATTGGTTCGGTTTACCCACTTTTCCGGATGAGGAATAGCTTTCAAAAACGAACTAAATCATGAAAAAGGGTTCCCCTATTTAATTTCTTTAAATATGTTAATTATGATGGGTTCATTTTTTAGTCCAAAGGTCTTTCTCTGAAGGACTATCGTTTTCGTTTTGCGATTTTGCGTCGAAAACATTATATGTCGGTTCACTTTTCAAACTGTTGCCACCAAATCTTGCAGCTCTGTATTATATTTAAAGAAACTAAATAATGAAGAATCTGCATAAATGTACGTACATTTTTCCAAATGTGATAAAACAACGGTATCTAGAGCCATCTAATTTTGAATAACTTACGTTTCCACTCGTTATGCGCATCTGGAAGCCCCAATTTGGAATTTATTTTATTATCTATTTCATATTTTGTAAACCTTTAACGAATTTTTGATGAACAAACTCAAAGGAGTTAAAAGCGAGCAATGGCAACACTCTACGGGGGGGGGACTTTTTATCTAAAGCGCGCGGAAGTGTGTATCAGAAATTCTAAAGATACACTCATTTTAAAATTATTTTGCGATATTGCTGTTGAGCTGAATTTAAGTGCGAAGAACATGATATTTTCTTCATGGAACCCTTACTGGATCATGAAATACAGAGGCAAATATCAAAAAAGCATTGAAAATATACTAATATTACGTAAACTTAGCAAGGAAAACAAAACATATCTACCTTTCAAAGAAACGCTTTTCATTCTAATATTTCTAATAGAAATTTTTTAATGAAATTGTTTAAAAATCGCTTGAAGGCACCCTTTACATCTTTTTAAAGATTACTTTAAAGGGGGGGGACACGGTTTATAAAATTGTAGCAACTTGCAATTCCTTTGCCAAAAATCGCGACATATCGCTTGTGTCCATAATTATTTAATTAATTCGTTGCAGGTATCTTAAGGACGCTTTTTACAATTTGTTTTTTAGATATATATACCTTTTTCCATTTATCCGCCAAGATCAGATTTCGATTCACGACAAAAAAGAAAAGTCGGCGCTTCACCTATCGAAACTCAAGTCATGATCGCCTACTTTATTTCGCCCGCAGATGAGAGCTTATCCGATGGCAGCAAGCACTTTAAGAAGCACCACTCGATTCCCTTTCAGGGCTGAGTGCCTTTGTCAATAGGCCAACGAAAAAAAATGCGAGGTCGAGCCAAGTTCTGGATGAGTGTACATCGGTAGAGGCGAGTTGTCGACGTCGAGGGCTCGCCAGTTCACTTATTGGCCAATCCGGTACGTGCCTCTGAATGACGTCAAGAGGTGTGACGTCACTGATCCGGGGGACTGCGCGAGATTAAAATATAGCAACTCCAGATATGCTCTGACAGACCTTGACCCGCACGAAAGCAAAGGGTATGGGGTTTTTCGTTGGTTTTTCTTTCGAAAGAGAAGTGTGGTTGCGGGATTCGTCTAGCCCTTGGGTTCTCAATTCCATCCCAGTGGTTGCTGTTATTAATAATTTCAACTAGAGTGGCAATTTCTAGTTTTCTTAAAACGGATTGAGAAAATATTTGCGTAAAATATTATTAAGCATTTTTTATAAACAATTGGTTCAATGCTAGCAGAGTTATGCGTGAACAAAATCCAGTTACTTATTTACTTATTTTGGGGAGACAGAAACTTTGCTGAATTATTCGAAAAATTATTATATTAGAAAGAATAATACTGATATTCGAGGAAGTGCTGGGGACAGAAAATAAACGAATTTTGCGCTACTATATTAGGACTGCTTCATAACGGTTCACCATCAAAACGATGCTGGCAACGTTTTGTAAACTGTTCACCCTTCAAACGGAAATCTGCAAAAGGACGCTGTCCTTTTATTTCAGGCGATTAACTTATTTTGAATAATTTTCTACAGGATTTACCACAGAAAAAGAGACGCGCAACTTCTCTCTCTTCCGTAAGATGCTGTGAATTACGTCTTTCAGCCAATTAGCATTTTAATATTGATAGCTGATACACAGTTTTATCTTCTCTCTGAGGCTATTATGAATATGTTAATCACACAGAAGACATACAGAGTACTTATAATTATACAAGAGTGTCTGTTAATCATATAGAAAAAAACTTTTATATATTTCAAACTAAGGTGTTTACAGATGTTTTGTAAGAAATGCACAGTAATATAAGGACAATGACAGTCAATATGCTCAAGACTTTATTCTTTATTGCACATAATTTCTTTTCACAAGGTTCAAAACTGTATGCATATATGTGTAAAATATAAAAAATACGATGGCTTTGCTTTACGCGAACAGGCAACCTATAATTAACTTTCCGCAATTTCAGGATCTTTACCCTAGACCAGTACTTTCGAGAATATTCTGGCATGTTATATAAACGATGATATAAATACCAAATACGCGCCATTTTTAGTCAGACTGTTTCCTGCCATCACTGCCATAAGACCTTGCGCTGCTCTGTCCATTCTTCTTCCCTTTGTTAGAATAGTTATGACGTCGAAAACCTAATTTAACCTTATTTTAATTTAAATCATTATTGGATATGTAATTTGAAGAATTTCGTAAATGAAGAAAAATGATCTGCCGTTTAAATTGAATAAAGATATAGAGCTATAAAGTTAAATTCTTCTGTGTCGTCATTTTGCAGCACTCCACTCCGCCAAACAACGCCCGGACTCATGAAGAAACTCAACACCCGGATGCCAAGCTTCGTCATTCCTGTACCTATTTGCAAAATCATCACACACATACATCATATATATATATGCACAGTTACATTGGAATCACGACAGTCAACATGCTTAAGACTTCATTCTCTACTGCACATAATTTCTTTTCACAAGGTTCAAAATGGTATATATGGTAAAATATAAAAAATACGATGGCTTTGCTTTACGCTAACAGGTAACCTATAATTAACTTACAATTTTATGTATATACTGTTGCGCGCGCACGGATTCGTAATGGATTGAATGCACAAGTCGATGAAAAGTTAATAAAATTTATTCTTTTCACAACAAATAAAACAAAATGCTGAAATATTTCCTCAGAGATATTCGTACAATATCACAATATCTCAAACGTTAAACAGAACTCAATTCAAAACACAGAAAGTTAATCCAATCTCACAGCGAATTCGCTACAATCAATAACAGCGCTAAGTAAACATACAGTTCGCTTAAAACAACAGCAACTGAGCTCAGGTGCTTTAATTCGGCTTTTGTAAGCTTTTTAATTATTCAAGAGAACATTCTGGTAAAATCTATTTTCTCGATTTTTCTGGATGGCAACAGCAATTACAAGATATTTATTTATTAAAAATTAAATGCACTCTCTCTCTTGTATTTTTATTTTTCCGACGTAGCTTTGTCTTCAAAAATCGTCTGCGTTGCACAGGAAAATAAAACAATTTTAATTACAATTCTAAATAAATAGAAAATCCGTCCCTCATATTGTTGTTACTCCTTGGTTATTCGTGAAATTCATGGAAGAATGGTTGTCAGAACCTCAAGGAGGCTAGACTTCTTATTTCACTGTAGTTCTGAGGGAGATCTTCATGAAGTGTGTGGCATTACTATGTCAAATGTCACACTTCATGAAGATCTCAGACTTGACACCATTGAAACTTATCTAAACAAGACAAACACAACATTCTTCGATAAAGTAGTTGGATGTCAATACTTTAATTCATTGAATCTCTTCAACTATAATTTACTTGAAGAGAACTATGATCTAAGGGCATTTGCCGCCCACCACAAGAAGACTGATCTTCCTATCACCTAGTCATTTTTCACATTTTCCTTCCATTTTGTTTTTGCATTTCTTTTGTCTTTCATTGTATTTGTTTTGCATTGTATTCTCTACACTATGAGGAGATTTTGAGAAAACCACATCTCTCGCTTCCTTCCTTTTCTATGGTTTAACATGTAAACTTCGTATATAGGAATTGTGGGGCACGTTTAGCAACCCTAATGTTGTACTAGTTTTAAGCAAAAACGTATTTCTGAATAATTATTCATATGCATAATAAAAATGATTTTTAACCATCAACCCTAAGTTACTTTTGTACCAGTCATCATCTAAGCAACAGCCTTCTCGGTCATGACTAAACAGAGAACTGGTTTCATCTTCCGCAAAAACTACATCATATATATATATATATATATATATATATATATAAATCTAAAAATGAGATTCGAATTAATAAAAAATAACTATAAATAAATAAATAAATGACATTCTATGGGGATCTGAAAACCCCCATGAATACCGTGAGGCACCAAGGGATTCCCCAAAGGTTAATGTGTGGTGTGGACTAATGCACGACTGAGTCATTGGGCCTTCCTTTTTTACAGAAAAGACGGTCTCAGCAGTCGTATACTTAGACATGTTGGAAAGCTTCGTATTTCCACAACTAGAAGAGCTTCAGCCACATGATTTTTTGCAACAAGATGGTGCACCACCTCATTGGGGTACCATCGTTCGTAGTTCTTTGAATGACCATTTTACAGGAAGATGGTTTGGGCGAGGAGGTCCAATACCGTGCCACCTAGATCACCTGATATAACGTCGCTGGACTTTTTCCTTTGGGGATTTGTAAAGGACAACGTTTACAGGAGGAGAGTGTCGAACATGGATGACCTAAAAGCCGGAATTACAACCACAATAGCCTCTGTGACGCCGACATGCTTGCCAGTACCTGGCGTGAAATTGAATATCGACTTGATATTCTCCGCGCGACGAAGCGGGCACACGTGGAAGTTCATTGACAAGGGTCATGAAACTTTTTGAGTCTATCTAACCATTTATGTTATTAATTTTAATCTATCTTTATTATTTTATGAGTTATTAAACATCAAAATGGGTCCGGGACTTAATAAACACATTGTATGTTACGAATTCCTTTTTTTTATTATATATACCTAAAGCAGGGTGATTATATTAATCATTAGAGAATGATTCAAAAGTACCTGGCAAAAATATAGAGACAAGTAGAAAGGTTCAAAATAAGCAGATTTTGTAATGTGATGTATATGCGAAAATGGCGTGTTGAGGTGGTACACGGTGCTGTTCAGGTTAGCAGGTAAAAGCAATCTGCTGGCGCAAATTGTCATTAACCAAGAAGCTCCGAACGTATATACAAACGCGGAGGTCGCCGGTATGCATTTTATCCATGTTGCTGCGAATGGAAATGGAGTAGCTGGCCAAATGTGATGTTTGGGAATCATTCGCGGTACTAACTTTGAGACATCAATATTGTTTATCGACATTGAGAGGTAACGAAGGAGAACTTTACATAACTTCGAGAAAGGAAACTGTTTTCATATTCCGGAAATTCAGCAAAATTTAGAGTATTTCAAAATTCAGTCATCCGGTTACGGATTTCGGAAAAGCATTACTTTGCAAAGAACTTTTGCAGAATGTCTAAAAAGAAAACACCATAGAATTTATTCAAATATAAAAATAATGTAATAATTTTAATAGAAGTTTAAAAAAATAATAGGAAACAGTCTATAATTTGCAGATTTATTTAGCACTAACGGGAAAATTCGATACTGGCGAAGTTAATCCCAGACTTCCCTAAATGATAAAGTTCCCCTTATGTGATTCAAGCATAGAAATTCACCCTCATCAGACTGTGAGCGGGAAGCCATATAAAGATGACCACATAAAGTTCCGGTTTTCGCGTCAATGCATTCCCCACATTCCAAGGAACAGAATATGGCCCATAACTTTCAACTCACCCATGACAGTAATAATAACCTCTACAAGCTCGTTAGAAGGCTGCAAAGAACATTGGTTTTCATGACTCGCATAGCAGTTTTTGAGCTCAATTATCGATCGCACAATATGAGTACAGCAGAACACTGAGAGCATAAATGGAGGAGAACATAACTCGTCTTGTCTCAAAAGCGTCGTTATGATAAATTAACTACAAATGAATGAACTCGATGCTCAGCTAGGTCATAATAAGCAAACGACGGATATTAGAAATTCGCGCAGTCTCTCTAGTGGGAGAATAAACGTAACTACAGTATAAAAATCAGAGCTACAGAAAAGATTAACAGCATGGGCATACCACAGATAATTTTCCGAAATGAATGAAGATTGGAAATTGTTAATAATACCGATAATTTTTTATTTAATTACTTAGTTTAAGAGTATCACAAATAAATTGCACAACACAGTACTGCATTATAAGGTATTTCTCCCGCCTTCTTCGCATGCCTTTGCACGCTCGACGCGTAACCGAGAGGTCCGTGGTTCGATTCCCGGCAAAGGCGTTGCTTATTTTTCACGTTTCCTGCTTCCAAATAACCTAATGACTCTACAAATGGCGTCCGAACTAAAAAGGTGGTGGATGATGATTCTCCACCACCACGATTTGGCGATTGGGGCCCCTAATCCTCAGTCGCCCTTTAAAAGAGGGGGGAATATACACTCACGTTTGTGAAAATTGCAACACCATGAAGGACTTACGCGAGTGAGCTGAAATTTTCAGGAAATGCAAAGTAGCGCATGATATGCAAATGATTAGAATTGCAAATCCGTAGCGCATGCGTATGCTGAGCAGCGCCCTCTGAACGGCTGATGGATCCGAATAAATAGACGGCTGTAGCGAGGCGTGTATGGTTATCGGTGGTTATCTGCTAGTGGTAAACGTTAACTCAATCTGTACTTATGCCTCGTCGACGAAAGAGAGCGAGATTTGAACAACTTACAGAGTTTGAACGAGGGAGAATCATCGGCCTTCGTGAAGCTGGATTGTCGTATCGTGCAGTAGCCTCTCGTGTGCAGCGTAACAGCAGCACAGTGATGCGCGTTTGGAAGCAGTGGACGGACGAGTGTCGGACAACTCGGAAATCCGGGAGTGGACCCCGAAATGTGACGTCAGCTCGCGATGATAGACACCTGGTCCGCATGGCGCGGACGGACCGTACAGCTTCCTCTAGACAATTGGCAGCACTGTGGTCAATAGCTACAGGTGTTTCATTGTGTGCTTCATCAATTCGTAGACGTCTGCTGCAGTGTGGACTGCGCGCACGGACTCCTTTATACAGGATCCCCCTAACGCACGACCATCGCCGCCTGCGGCTACAATGGGCCAATCAGCATAGAGACTGGCGTGCTGATTGGCAGCATGTCGTGTTTTCTGACGAATCCCGCTTTAATTTGTGGTACCATGATGGCCGCATTCGTGTCAGACGCTATGCCGGTGAACGCCACCTTCCGGAGTGCATTATCGAACGCCACAGTGGACGAACACCCGGAGTTATGGTCTGGGGCGCCATAGCATATCATAGACGATCTCAATTGCTACGAATTGTGGGCAATCTGAACAGCAACCGGTATATCCGTGAAGTTCTACAGCCCGAAGCTGTTCCCTTCCTTCAAAGCTTGCCAGGCGCTGTATTTCAACAGGACAATGCCCGCCCTCATACTGCTCGGATTGTTAAATCCTTCTTTGCAGCGCAGCAGGTACAGCTTCTTCCTTGGCCTGCGTGTTCCCCGGATATGTCGCCAATTGAACATGTGTGGGATGTCATTGGTCGGCGTCTTGCTCGTGATCCTCGTCCTGTTGCGTCTGCAGACGAACTTTGGGTACGCGTACAAACGATATGGAATGCTCTTCCTCAGTCAGACATTCAAACTTTGTTTGACTCCATGCCACGTCGTGTAGCAGCACTTATTGCGGCGCGTGGTGGCCACACAAAATACTGATTCTGATCTCTTGTTCTTGTTTGTTTGCTTTGAACATTTAATCATTTATTTGTACCACTACCACTCAACTGTGTATTAAATTGCATTCAATTATGGCGATTCCTTCTTGGTGTTGCAATTTTCACAAACGTGAGTGTATAAGGTATTTCTCCCGCCTTCTTCGCATGCCTTCGTGCTGTAGTAGTCAGCACGCTGGACGCGTAACCGAGAAGTCCGTGGTTCGATTCTCGACGAAGGCGTTGCTCATTTTTCATTCTTCTGCTTCTAAAAAAAAAATCTTAATGTCTCTACAGCATCAATACACATCAAAATCACATTCTTTACTCGATTCCAGGATAAAGCAAGTGACTCATTAGCCTTCATTCTGAGGGAGCCCGTTGTTCATTGTAATTAAAGTTTGAATGAATATTAAAAAATGAATGCGCTTTCGCTTTCTGTTTCCAAAAAGGTAGTTGAATATTCTTGTTCAAAATCACACGCAGATATTCACCACTTACAACCTTACTAAAATACTTTTCAAACATCAAAACAAATTAAAGTGAAGACATAACTACTACTAAATAATTTGGCTAAAACGATCTTAAAACCAAAAATGATACGATGAATATATAGCCTACGTAAAATGGAATTGCTGTACGAGGTGCCCTTGACGAGTCATAATGCAGTGGATTCTCGCGTAACGAAGCGCGCACGTGCTTAAAATTTAGGTAATTATTAGGTACATATAATTATTAAAGCAAAACATACGAAGATTACATGTTTACCAAATAGGATGACTTCGGGAAAGACACTAAGCGCATGGACTGAGAAATGTTCCACATAATAAACTCAGTCTCGCATTGCAAACTCCACGTGAACTTCGTCTTAATGTAATATTACCACAGAAGAACTGTAAGTCTTCATTGAACAAGAACATGATGAAGCTTAAAGAGACTTTTTCTTTTGGTAAAGAAAAGGAGAACTCAAAGGGTCCATATTTTTTGACACTATCAGGGATCAAGGAAGTGGGGAACTGGAAATGAACGGAATGGATAAGCTCAATGGTAATACCATACAACAACTTCAGGACAATCTTTCTTCCAAGGGAAGAGAAACATGCAACACTACAAAACAATCTTCCAAGAAGACTGTTTTTTTTTGGGGGGGGGGACTAAAAGCAAAGCATTTGAGGGCTACCTGCCTAAGCGGAGAGATGCTTTCGTGGAGAACTTTTTAAACCGTATACACTTACGTATGGGGAAAACTACGAAAGCGCCCATGCAGCCTGCACATTCGCCGAAATTCGAACCCCGGACCGAACTACCAATGTTCAGCGATTTTACCACGGTTGTTGGTGGGCTTACCACTTTAGACAACTCTTTGTAACCCGGACCTTGCATTAACCCGAAGGCACATATGCAAGGTGGTGAAAAATAACTGAGTCTTCCACCTCCAGTAGAAGATTGGGAAAATCCATCCTAAATGGAACTAAATTGTCCTCATGTATGTAGACAAATTTCATAGCGTTAACAGTGGTGAAATTTTTAATATTTTTTACGATGTTTCGTGATTGTGGACCGTTTTCAAAAACGAATTAAATCAATTCCCCTGTTAGTCAATGCGGAACCCGCATTACGTCATTGCGAAAAGGATTACGGTTATTATGAAAGGCATCGCTCTGGCTTCTTGCACCCCCCCCCCAATGTGGAAACTGTTGCACCGTCCCCCAAATGTGGAACCAAGTTGATTTTTTTCTCATTCGTAAGTCTATAATCTACTACAGACCAGTTCGATAAAAAAGCTAATGCCATCTCAGCGCAGTTTTCCCCTTCTAATATTGATCTTGGCGCACTCGCTTGCACGCGCGCACAAAGAAAAAAAAAGGGGGGGGGGAGAGAAAGAAAGAGAGAGAGAGAGATGATAACATACCCTTGAGAATGTCTAAAACAGTGGTTCTCAACCCTTTCTTTTGCCCCATGCCCCTTTTTCACAATTGCTAGACAATCATCTCCCACCCTCCTTTTCAAAACTTGAAAAATGCATATACATTTACTAAAATTTAGATTATTTTAATGTATTTTAAAAAAGTATTATAAAAACAAGTACAGAGAATGTTGATAAACACAAAAACTTGGAATAAAGGTAGTTTTTTTATATACGCATAAATTGAAACTAAATAGTTAATAAGTCAATAGAAAGGCTGACCGCTTCCTCTTTCCTGAAAGAATGAAATTCCGCCTCCCAAGGAGGAATGAAAAAGAAATCTTGGCTGAATTCATTTTCACCATTTGAAACACTTTCAAATAGAATCATTAAACAGTAACAGCAGAAATGTGCAGAACTTGCTTCTTCAAACACTCTCCGAAATTCGGATAATGCTGCGATTTTCAGCGGAATTAGTTTTATGATGTTTGCCATCCTCCGCGCTGGTCTGTAGAAGGACTTAGAAAGATTAACTAACAGAAATTCTCTTTATACAAGGCACGAAACATATTTAAACCTTAATATTCTTTATTAAAGATGCCAAGGAATCAAAACTGCCAAAGTCACCTCCTTTGAATAACTAATTTGGAATCAATGGTCTCTGATGTTTCAAGACATACATACAACTATTTGTGACGGAAGAATTTTTCTCTTACAAATGGTTACAGCAAACAAATTAATATCTGTTTGTAATACCTGAAATTAAACTTCGATTGACCAAGTTTCTTGCCACACATTACAGATGCTTTTTGTCTCATGGCATATGTCCATATAATCCATTTTCAATCCACACAGGTTGAATGATCCATAACGCGGCAGCACAAATAATGCAAAGTCTGAATTTGTTAAGGTTGAATGACAATGGAGGCAGAAAAACAAGGTGAAGTCTGTCTGCTCCTTTAAAATCCAGACAGAATATATATGTCACAAAAGGATCTCACATACAATGTCTGCAATGTGCGAGAAGAAACGTGGATAGTTCAAGTTTAATTTCTTGCATCACAGGTAAATATGTTTCAGCTATGGTGTTTGCTATTATCATTTGTATTAGGGTGATATTTTTTTTTCGCCTCCTGTGCAATCCTTTTGACACATTTTGTAAAATTAATATGCGATACAACTGTGCCACGAATATATACTCTGCTAATAAAAAAGAAAGGTACTTAATACTGGGAAAGATTTGATAATGCTGAAGAAGTGGTGTTTTCCGAAAGAATATCAAACAAATGATTATAATAAATGAAAAATTCAATGACTTATGGAAATTTGTTTTTGTACAGTGAAAAGAAGCAAACTTTTGATAGATAACGCTTCGAATTTTGCACATCTACAGATAACTGGAGTGAAATTGTTGTATTTTGTTTCTGCATAATGTTACATGGAAATCTAAAGAAACGATGCTCTGCCGGAAAAATAAGAATACAGGGACAAGCCAACTTGGATATTGTTCGGAGAACAGCCTTGATGCCAAAAAGGGAGAAATAGCTTATTGTGGTATGGCAGGCAAAAGTTGTCATTCGATGACGTACTTCCTCTAGGGAGACAGCCTTATCTGTAGTATTACTTATTACCTGTAGTAATTATTATTAGTATTTATAATTGTAGTATAGTAATTAAAGGGAGAAACAGCTTATTGTGGTATGGCAGGCAATGGTTGTCATTCGATGGCGTACTTCCTCTAGGTAGACAGCCGTAATACTTCTCCCTTGCTAAGGGATTATCTGTAGTATTTATTATTGTAGTATAGTAATTAGTATTTATTACTGTAGCATTTATTATTGTAGGATTTATTCTGTAGTATTTACTTATGTCGCCCATACCCTTAAAGAAGCCAAGTTGGCGCAACCAAGGCTGTTCTCCGAACAATATCCGCTTAATATTGAGTAAATGGCTATCTTCTCGTTAAACTGCGAGGTGAAAAGTCGCCAAACTAGGCTGCCATTTGGCGACATTTTTGCCCGGTACCTGTATAATGGTAATGAGTACTGTATCTGAATAACTCTAGTTGATATTCTATATAGCTGTAACCGTATTCGGTCGTCACAAGCCTTCCAGTAATTTCGAGAAGCTGAAAGTTTTAGAGATTTCACGGCGGCCAGGAGAAATCTACATAATATAGGACAGCGCATCCCGTTCTGAGCTGTTGTTTTGAGTTGTTAGTTCAGCGTGAGTTCGGAAAGTTCCAGAAAGTACTCAGATATCTCCGAGTTACCTTCGCTCTTTAGATGCGGTTTGCACTGCGTTGTGTTTAACGTTCTTAGTAGTTTGAAGTGTAACTACTTATTGTATTCTGTGACACTGTGGAAAGTTGTAGAATTATTTTTGTGGAAACTTCCAGAAACTTTGGACAAAGTAAATTTTATCAAGCTATCATCGGTTCTATGTGCATTCAATATATTGCGAACCCGTGCGCACGTTACAATAAATGCAGCTACTGTTTTGCATCGAGCACTTAAAGTAAGTGATCAGCACTTTAGTTCTCATTGAAATAAAAGGATTCAATTTCAAAACACATTGCGATCCGAAAGAAACCAATGATTCTAATTTGCAACGAATACCTCGAAATCAGCAATGCTTAAATGCCTAAAAGAAAATACACTTAATGATCTCTTCTTGTTCTTCAAAAAACAAGAAAAGAAAAAGAAAGAAACATTATTAGCTTAGAAGTATGTTTCGTCTGAACACACCAGACAAAGACCAGATTTTAGATCAAATGTAATGATATATTAGAGACCGCAAATGCTATCAGAATATGACACTAACGATCTCCTATTTAAAATAAATTGCAGAAAACATGAGAACACGGTGAAAGAATTAAATGGTCCAGAAAGCTCTGAAACTAAAGCATCAGTGGCATAAAAAACACATAAAAAGAATAAATCAGCGATAGAATTAATGATGCTGAAAATTACTTGGAATTGCATGATACGGAAACGCTTATTGCATTTAGAAAAAGGGAAAAAAGAAAGAAAGGGAGCAGAGAGAAAGGAAAATACTCTTTTCAGAAAGAGAGTAGATGGGCCCTTAACACCAAGTAATATAGGTTTACTTGGTGCTAAGAGTCCATGACATTGATCCAAGTCTTCAAATTTAATTCCATATAACTTATACAGAATTAGATGAAAACTTAGACAGACTTAATGCTTGCCGCGAAATCTGAGGAATCACATCATTCCTGATATAATTTTCACACAATCATCATCACTGATATCATTGATGAGAGGAATCACATCATTGCCGGCATTTCAAAAAACATCACTAATATGCTTAGTCGAAGTATGGACAAAATGAACTTCAGGATAGATGTATGTGTGCAGCTAGTCATGCTCCTGTGCCATGGTCAAAGACGGGCATAGTGGACGGGTATTTTTACTTGTACGAAGTAAAAAGGAAGTATTGGAAAAGCGAAAAATTTCGGGTATCATATTTCAACGAAAATATCCATTTTGACCACTATCGAATGCAATTTAAAGATGTTTTTGCGTGATATCTGAAAGTAAAGCCAGAATAAAGAACACTTCTTACCCCAAAAAATTATAAAACTGATTTAAAATGGATTCTGAAGAAACTTTTTCGTGGCGTCTGTGCGTACGTACGTACGTATGTACGCATATATCTCGGATAACTCTAAAACGAGTACCATCAGAACGTTAAAATCTTGTATATAAGACTGCTATAACAAGTAGATGTGTGCCTCCTATTTTGGCTGCAATCAGCCACACCAAAAGTATATAAATATATGTATGTATATATATATATATATATATATATCCACTCTGTTACATTCTTATATGTTGGTAAATTCTGCATTTTTTACTTTAAAAATGATTGAATTATGTTGTTCTTATCTTCCGGTTAAGGTTTTTATGCCTTTAGTAAATCTGCATGCAAGATTTGTAGAATTATCAACTGTTTAAAAGTTGCTTTAAGTGCGGCTGAGCCTAATCATTTTTCATAAGGCAGCCATATTTGTTTACATCTGAAACTTAGGAGAATAATGGATTGTTGCTAATCTAGAGAAACTAAGCTTCGTGGCAATAAAGATAACGCCTTCTTTTATTATTGCGATTTAAATCATACTTAATCCGTTCTGGTATTTATTCGAGGAAATAAGATCTTAAGATTTAGTTCGTAATTTTTAATATAGATATTTTGAGTTTTTATGTACCTTTGCGTTGTCTCGTAGCAAGAACTGAATTAATTGAATGAGAAATACTGAATTGTCTGTGAAAAACTACTTTTTTTTATTTCCTTTATACATCGTTTCTTTATGCATAGTATTTGAACAGAACATGTGGCAATGATTAGATAATTCTTCAGATGATACACATAATTTTTGTACATTCTCAGTAACAAAATGAATGAGATGTAATGCTGTTAAGTGAACCTAGCGTCAGTCTGTCACTATGGTTAACAAATATAGTGAATTTTAAAGACTGCATTTATTGTATTGTGGTTTATGCACTACCGAAGTAAATTTAATTCAATCCAATAAGTGTAAATGAAATGCAAAATGCGTATAATTTAATATTCCGCACAAGGAAGTCATGTGGTGTGCACATCAGATTTTTTAAGATATGAAATCATAATTCGGTGAATGCACCTCTCATTCTTCAAGCATTAAAGCACTTGTTTATTTCTCGTTGTATAAGCAGAGCCATTTTGACGTTTCATTGACTTTAGGAACACTCAGTGTTACAAATCTACAATCTGTTTGTTAAAAATAAGTTACTGATTATAAATATATTTGATGTACGGCGGCTGCATTAAATTGCCTTTGATGATCAATGCACATTAGCTGTACCTGTCAAACTCCTGCATCATTAAGTGACTCAATAGAATAAAGGGCACATATATGGTCTCCATTATAGAACGGTCTCCATCATATGAACATATATGGTCTCCGTCATATGAACTCGAGCAGCAAATTGAGGTAGATGTTACAAAAATCCACAACATCCTTTAATTTTTTAACTCTGATATATTTTACGACATGTTCCTCTTCCCTGTGTAGGTTCGCATTCTGACCACATCTTATTATATCCGCATATGCACACTACGCCCCCCCCCAAAAAAAAGGGGAGCAGGTCTATATCTCCTGTTCTACTGAGCCAATTGACGAAATTGAAATGCGTTTTTATGTCTCGAAAGCGCGACTTGAGATATGTATTAGATTTATATATAGCATAGTTTGTTCTAAGATATGTATTTTGACACAAAATCAAAGGCATCAATGACATCAAAGGCGAGATAAGGCTTTTTCTGAAATGACATGCCAATTTTTTTCCATATTTCGATTCTACGACTCAAATTCTGGCAAACTGCCAAGTTTTGTAAAAATGGCACGAGTAGTTTTTAAAAAATTAACTCCCAAAATTGTGGTTCCTCAATGTTAATTGAATTTTACATATATTTAATAATATGTCATTTTTTAGTAAATTTACTTGTTGCCTTCTTCCAGAATTCGAAATTTAAGCTTAATCCAAATACAATTCGCACATTTTTTATGATTTATTTTTTAAATTTGTATTTTACATATTTTTTATAATTTTTTTGAAAAACCTTTTGCATCATACCCTATAAAATTTTTACCATTCCCTTAAAGTAGATGTATTTCTAGGAACCTTTGAGTTTTTTTAATCAAAATCTCTTACGGTATACTTGAATTTACATATTGGAGTGTTTCGAAATTTGGCATATTCATTACAAACGATAATAAGTCCAAATGGGGTTTATGCACTTTGTTAAAATTATTTGAAAGTGATGTATGTGAACTTTTTTCCGCTCGTGCACAATGAAAAAAAAAGGAAAGGAAAATAAGGTTGCTATAAATTAAGAATTTCGCCAAATGAATTACCCTTGACGCAAACTGAAAAAAATTGCGCTACGATAAAGTTTTTAATTTCTCCGTAAATTTCGCACCAAATTTTATAAAATTTAATATTTACGCATAACTGGAGTCGTAGAATCGAAATACAGAAACACATGGGTATGTCATTTCAGAAAATGTCGCAGTTTGTTTCAAAATACCTACATTAAAATAATGCTATATATAAATCTAATATATATCCTAAGTCCCGCTTTTGAGGCATGAAAAACGCAATTTGAATTTCGTCAACCGGTTCAGTAGAACGGGAGATGTAGAACTGCCCCCCTTTTTTCGCGCGCGTGTACGTTTCCTTCATTTATTTTATAGCATTCTTTTTCAATTCTCATGTCCAAAACTATCTTTATATACATCACGGAATCTCAGAAACTGTGAATAATAAATTTATGAATTTCTGTGAAGTGTTACGTAATATCATCACACATAAATACAAAGGATAAAGTTAAAAGTTCCACATATGATATAAAAATGTCGCACGAAACAATAAAAATGGCAATAATATGTTCAAAGAATGTTCAGGGAAAAAATTAATAGTCCAGGGGAAAAAAAAATTAAGGCTTTTGAATTAAAAATGGAATGCGTTCTCCTCTGACTTGTACACATATATAACAACGTATTGACGGATACCTAATGTGCCGACTATAACGCTGTTAACCACAATTTGAGGAATTAACTTCCAATTGTTCTGGCAACGGTATTCGCTTAAAGTCATCACTTTCAAGGAATCCGTCAACGAGGTTTACTAGATGTGGATGAGCATTATCTTCTATAAATTAAAACACAGATCTAAATGCATCTCTAGAAAGTCTTACAAGATTCTAAGACATCCCGATATCGTGGTCGAACGCAGATTCACTGTTGAAAATGTGTAGGAGCGTCTGTCTATCGATCATTATTCCTTCCCATACCATCATAACTTTAACATAACATGAAGCTAAGCCAGCACCTCTGTAGGTATTATTAGTGTACTTAGGTATTATTAGTGAACAAGGTATCACTGAGCCAAGCCAATGTTAGAAAAGACACCCATCAGGGGGCCCACGAGAGCCCAGCGCCAGGCGCCGCCAGAAGCGAATATCTGATTTTCCAAACGCCATCCCACGGACCGCCCGAAGACCAAACAACACCAAATCCGATTGCCGCAGTCCAGGCATTCATATTTTTATGGAAACTACGATTTTATATACATGTTGATGACTTGTATATCATTTAATCGCATATTTTTTACCTCGAAATATTTGCTTTGCTACACTGTTATCTTTCTAAGTGACTTGGCATAGATCTGTACCCATATTCTGAAGGTACTGAATTACTTAGGTATTTTTTTTTTGGATACTTTTATTTCATAATATATTTTGAATGCTTACATAACCTAATGTGATCATTTGTCAGATCACAAATGAGTATGTAATGACGGGGTTGCCCGTTTCTCGAAAAATGCTCATCTCTGCGAGGGAACTTTTCTTTAACAAGAGAATCTGCTGTTTCATTTCCTGTTATGGTACTATGGTCTTTGACCCATTTAATTTTGAATTTTATTTGAGGATCGGCACTGCCTGGATTCAAGATGCGTCGTAATATTGCGCTTTTGCTGTAAACATCTTGAAATGCTTCTTAAGGCTGATTGGCTAGGTCATTTTACTAAAATTGTTTCAAACTGTTTATTTATTGTAATGTGACTTGGTTTCTTTATGGTTATAAGTTCAGCTAAGAAAACACTATTGTTTTCTTCCAGTTTTCCTTGCCATGTTCCTGATTCACTCCTGTTGATCTTTAAAAATAATGCAGCACCTACCTTTTGTTCATCATAATGGAACCGCCTCTGTGTACTAGTAGTGGATAGGTATTACTTGTTTAATCATTATATTTCACTTAAATAATTATATTGGGATATAATGCACGATGTCTTCTACATAGCAGTCCAGGGATTTCGTACATTTCTGGGGATATTGCATAATTATATATTGTTAATGGATTGTGGAGCTGGAAAACTGTGTAATGTTGCGAGCGTACGAGTTCGTTATGGATTGAATGCACAAGTCGTTAAAAAGTTAACAAAAATTTATTCTTTTCACAAGAAATAAATCAAAATGCTGAAATATTTCTTCAGAGATATTTGTACAATATCACAATACCTCAAACGTTTAGCAAAACTCAATTCAAAACAGATAAAATAATTCTATCTCACAGCGAAATCGCTACAATCAATAACAGCATTAAGTCAACAAACAGCAATTCGCTTTTTACAGCTACAACTACAACAACAACTGAGATGAGGTGTTTCAATTTGGCTTTTATAAGCTTTTTAATTATCACTAGAACAATCTCGATTTTTCTGGATGGCAACAGTAATTACGGGATATTTATTTATTAAACATTAAATGCACGCACTCTTTTATTTTTATTTTCTCGACGTAGCTTTCTCTTCAGAAATCGTTTGCGTTGCACAGGAAATATAAAGCAATTTTAATTACAATTCTAAATAAATAGCCAAATAAATGTGAAATCCGTAACAGTATTTTGCTGCTTCTTTTAGAGCTTGTACAGACAGTGTAGGAGTTCTTGCAAGTATGCATAAAGCTTGGTTAGAAGTTCTGTATGACTTTGGGATTTGCAAAAGAAAAATCCTTTGAATGGTAAATAGAACTTCCTTCTTCCTTTCGTTCAACTTTGACGCCCATATTGCTGCCCCATACTTAACAACACTGGTAATTACTGCTCTGTAGAGGATCTTTTGAATATGTGACTTCAGTCCCCATTCTTGTATCCTTCTGAAATGTGATGCTATTTGAGAAGTTTTTAGTTTCAGTTCTCGTAGATGCTACCCCATTTCAGCTTTACTGTCTAAAGTGGCCTAGAAATGCAATCTCTTAGTTTTTTTATTCTTTTGTCCTTTTAAGCTAAATCTATGTTGTCTATTAATCTTTCGTCCTGGTCTATGGAAGATTATGGCTTTGGATTTTTCTTGCGAGATAATTAACTTTTGCTTTTGTCATCCTGTATGGAAAATTTCAAGGATTTCATTAACATTTTGCTGCAAAATTTCTATGGAGTGTCCACTCACTATCAGAGCTGTGTCATCTGCAAAAGCATAAATTGTTATATGGGATGGGAAAGTGCTTTTGAGAATTTTGTCAAATGGCGGTTTTAAATTTAGTTCAACAATGGTTCCTCATACTATCATACCAGCATTACAGAAATGATAATGCAGGTTATCAAGTTCGATGACTTGTATAACCATTACGTGCCGTAATGTTCAAGGAAGACTTCACGCTCCTGATTTTCTCCACGTGTAAACACGTTTAGAATCAGATGTCAAACTAAACCTAAACTCATGAGTAAAACGAACACGGGTTCATTGGTGTTCACTCTAGTTCTGATGTTTTTTGCACCAATTAAAGCGATCCGTCTGTTGTTCTGAAGGCACTGAAACATATACCCTTGGCTTTCTGGCATAAAGGCTTTTTCCATTAAGTCTTTTGTAAACACAAATACATCAGTTCCAGTTCCGGTGGCGGCTGCAAGCTCTGAATTTAACTGCCGACTTTACTTCCTGTTACGACGAGCATTAATTGCCAAATACCATTCTTGAGAAGAAGTTGTTTTTTGTTTTCGACCACGTCCAGGCTTTTTACAACAATTCTAGAGTTCTGAAGTAGTTTTCACAACGTACAAAAAGTCTCTCTTGAAATATTTACATATCTAACTGCTTTCATGATTGTCAGCCCTACTTCTAAACGGAAGACGATTCGCCACTTCCTAAATTCTTCCCAATGTTACTTCGGAGCCATACAAAATCGTTCGACTCCTTAAGCACTAATATCAAATGCTGTATTGCAGAAATTCACTCAAATAGTCACTTTGCTCAAAACACTTCATTCACCGTGAAATGGGTTGGGTTGGGTTATTCAATTACGGCAAAGCACACGAGGGCTATCTGCCTAAGGGGAGGGATGCCTTCGTGGAGGACTTTCTAAGGGAAACTGACTCGTATACACGTTACACATGGGGAAAACCACGAAAACGCCCATGCAGCCAGCCCGTTCGCGGGATTCGAACCTCGGACCGAACTACCAGTGTTCAGCGTCTTTACCGCTCGGCCGCTGGTGGGCCCACCGTGAAATGATGTAACGCCTTGAGTTGCATATTGGAAACCGTTTGATTACTTTTGATTGGATAATTCTAATTAGGCTGGTCTTTAACCCATTGCCTGCAAAAATGGATTACATCGATCGGATATTTCATGGAATTTAATTACTTTTGCGTATGTAAAGATAAATTTGGACACGCATATACATTAAAGCAGTGGTCTCAAACTGACGGCTAGCGGGCCGCATGCGGTCCCCGAGGAAATTTTATGCAGCCCGCAGATGAATTGCCCTTAAATTAATTAGAAATATTATGAGAAGAATTTGAAGAAAATATTTAGGATTTCAATGGTTTAGAATCCAATTTCACATTATTTTTATTAGCAAGAACGAACATGGTAATTCCCCTGAGAATCTAGAAATGCTGCTAATTAATTTACACTGTGATATAAATCTTATTCGAGAGTTGCAGACAAAAATTTGGTTAACTTTTATATCAACTTGTCAAAAGATAAATATCCTCAATTACGAACTTTTGCAATAAGAATATTGGCTTCGTTTGGGAACATTTACATATGAACCGTGTCTTTTACGCAGTTAAAAAAAGGCCAGACTGGCCGATGAGCATTTATAATTTGTGATATAAAGAATTTCTGGCAAACTTTCTCCAAGGTTACAAACTGTATCAAACTTGAAACGCATGAGGTGTTGTAGTTGAAAGATGTGGCAAGAATAAAAATGTTTACAATTATTTACATGCAGATATTACTTTTTCTGTATGCGTCGAAGATAAATTTAATAAATAAAAGAAAGAGAATACGTTGTCATTATTTATTCTCAAGTTTTGTCCCTGTTGGGAAGTTTATTTCTTTTTAGTTATATTAAAATCAAGTTACTTATGGTTATTTTAATACATTTCAATTCTCTGAATGAACGCGATCTGAAAATTTTAATATTTAGCTATCAATGCATTTGAATTACAAATTGGGACGAGAAATTTCTGGCAGATACCAAAGTATAAATCTGAATCAATTCTTTGGGTTATTTTTATATGTATGTTTTCACTAATATGGGATAAAACATTTTATGTGGTAAATTTTTAAGTTTAGTTCACAAATTTTGTTTTCCTACACCCCCCCCCCAAAAAAAATTTTTTTTTCCTCTTTCTCCCGTTTATCTTTTTCTTCTTTTTAGTCCAAAGGGGCTTTGTCCCTGAAGGACTATTGTTTTCGTTTTGCGATTTTGCGTCGGAAACATTAAAAGTTTGTATCACTTTTAAAATTGTTGCCACAAAATATTGCAGCCCTGTATTATATTTAAAGAAATTAAATAACGAAGAATGTGCATAAATGTATGTATGTTTCTCCAAGTGTGATAAAACGACGGTACCTAAAGCCATCGAATTTTGAATGCCGTCATCCTGCCGCGAATATAGGCATCTGGAAGCCCAAATTTGAAATTTGAAATTTGGAATTTGTTTTATTAACGATTTCATATTTTGTAAAACTTTAAAGAATTTTTGATTAACAAACTCAAGGATTTTAAAGCGGGCAATGGCAACGTTGTACAGAAAAAAACATTTTTATCTGCAACGCGTGAGACTGTGTGTAGGAAATTCTAAAGATATGCTCAGTTTAAAATTATTTTGCGATATTGTTCTTTAACTGAATTTTTATGGTTTAAATGCGAAGAACATGATATTCAATAGATAAAAGTAACATACAAAATGTTTAAAAAACGCCCCTTTGGGAAGTAATTTAAAATCTGAAACCTTTCAGATTTTTTTTTCATTTTTTTAATTGCTGACCGTCAGCTAATTTCAGAAACGTGCATTTGTTCTGCGTGCAATTTCAGTTTCAGACCAATGCATTAAAGAGCCTGTACATGTCGCGATCTTTTGAAGAAATACTTTCCGTTAATTTTTGCCCATAGTTCAGCAACTCATTTCGGAGACCCCTGACATAATATTTCCATTCAAAATTTTCCATGGGATGTGAACATTATTACAGGGGATCCGCAATGGTAAAGAGATTGAGAAGCTCGGCTTCAAAGGTAGTCCGGTACTATATGAAGGCGTTGACAAAACAATTCGTAATAGTCTTAAAGAATTTTAAAAACAGAAAAAGAAAAGCATCAGCACATTTCAAAATAAAATTTTCGGCTCAATTCTCTTGAAATTGGCAGACGATCCCCAAAGCATACAGAATTTGCAAGTTGAAGTGTAAGTATGCATTTGATCATAGTATCTAGGTCAGAATTTCAACAAATGTTTCTCCGTTGGTATTTTTTAGTTGCGTGACTTTCTGCCGTATAAAAGCTTTCGAGAAAGAATAATGCACCGTCAAATAACATACCAGTGAATAACTGGAATTTGCCAGCACGAACAGTACTTCAAGGACATGCGAAAGAATAAACCCAGTTTTTGTTATCAACCAGGTCGTTAATTCTTTTCTAAAATGAAAACGGAAGGTTATCCTCAAAATAACAGCTTTATGAAACAATACGAGACAGAGCTAATATTTAATTGTTTCCACAATTGTAAAAGATAGCGTAAAAATTAAGCAGTACAAAAAAAAGAAAAAAAAAATCTTTACTTATAAGATGAATTCAAAAATAATAATATATGCTAATGTTTTACTTCCTTGTACGAAGTAAAAAGGAAGTATTGCAATCACGAAAAATTTCGAGTATCACATTTCAACGAAACTACCCATTTTGACTGCTATCGAATGCAATTTAACGATGTTTTTGCGTGACATCCGTACCTAAGGATAGAATAAAGGACTCTTTCTCCCCCCAAAAAATTATAAAACTGATTTAAAATGGATTCTGAAGAAATTTTTTCGTGGAGTCTGTGCGTACGTATGTATGTATCTCGCATAACTCAAAAACGAGTAGCCTCAGAACGTTGAAATTTCGTATATAGACTGCTATAACATATAGATGTGCACCTCCTATTTTGGTTGCAGTCGACCGCTCCAAAAGTATAAAAATATATGTATGTATATCTATCCACTCTGTTACTCAGTTCAGTGACCCCAGTTTCTTTACTCTTATATATTTGTAAATTGTGCTTTTTTTGCTTTGAAAATAATTGAATTATGTTGTTCTTATTTTCCGGTTAAGGTTTTATGCCTTCAGTAAATCAGCATGCAAGATTTGTAGAATTATCAACAATTTAAAAGTTTTTTAAGTCCGGCTATGCGTAATCATTTTCCATGGCAGCCATATTTGTTTACATTTGAAACTTATCAAAATAGTGGATCTGTTGCCAATCTAGAGAAACTGAGCTTCGCAACAACAAAGATAACGCCTTCTTTTATTATTGCGAATTAAATCATGCTTAATTCATTCTGGAATTTATTCGAGGAAATAAGTGTTTAAGATTTACTTCGTAATTTTTAATATCGATATTTTGAGCTTTTATGTATTTTTGCCCTGTCGCTAAGTGAGAACTGAATTGATTGAATATGAAATGCTGAATCGTCCGTGAAAAACTACTGCTTTTTGTTTGTTTGTTTAATTTCTTTTACACATCGTTTTAGATTTATTATAATATTTGAATAGAACATGTGGCAAAGATTAGGTTATTCTCCAGATGATATACATAATTTTTGTGCATTCTGAGTTATAAAATGAATGAGGTGTAACGCTGTTAAGTAAAGCTAGCGCCAGAGTGTCGCTATGGTAAACAAATATAGTGAATTTTAAAGAGTGTCTTTATTCTATTGTGGTTTATGTGCTGTCGACGAAGTAGATTTAATTCAATCCAATAAGTTTAAGTGAAATGCAAAATGCGTATAATTTAATATTCCGTACAAGGAAGTCATGTGATGTATACATAAGATTTTTTTTATTTTAAACCTCATGGGCAACTTAACTTCCATTAAAGAAATAAATTATATGAAATGCAATCCACCCTAGAGCACGGTGCTTTCAAGAAATATTTCTTGAGATCATTATTATGACACAACTTTTAGCTGATGTATGATTCTAATACATTTCGATGTTGACTTCGTCTGATAAATTTCTCAGCTAATCTGTAATTTTATAAAGGTTCAGGCTGCCTTTTAAGTGTTTTATAACCGTAAAACAAGGGATTAGCTTTTAAGGCCAAATTTATGAAAATACAATTATTAATATAAAATTGTCTTATACACTCGTAGCATTATATTAGTTTTGGTATAACAGAATTCTAGAAACGAAATAATAAATTAGATATTTCTACAACAATTTTTAAATTTGTAGTAAGGAATTTAAAATTCTAGTATGGATATGTAGGACAGGATTACCGCAATAGTTTATAAGAGATCAATTTTAGAATTAGCGACTTTTTAACTTAAATTGTGGCTCTTACATATTGTTACGAATTTCACATTTATTTGGCTATTTATTTAGAATTGTAATTAGATTTGCTTCATGTTGCCTTAGCAACGCAGACGATTTTTGAAGAGAAAGCTACGCCAAAAAAAAATAGCAATAAAAATAAAAGAGCGCGTGCATTTAATGCTTAATAAATAAATATCTCGTAATTACTGTTGCCATCCAGAAAAATCTAGAAAAATCGAGATTGTTCTACTGATAATTAAAAAAAGCTTATAAAAGCCGAGGTGGAACAGCTCATCTCAGTTAGTGAGTTAGTTGTTGTTGTTGCTGTTATACTTGTAGCTGTAAAAAGCGAACTGCTGTTTGTTTACTTAATGCTGTATTGATTGTAGTGATTTCGCTGTGAGATAGAACTATTTTATCTGTTTTGAACTGAGTTTTTGCTAAACGTTTGAGATATTGTGATATTGTGCGAAGATTTGTGAAGAAATATTTCAGCATTTTAATTTATTTATTGTGAAAAAAATAAATTTTTGTTAACCTTTTACGACTTGTGCATTCAATATATTACGAACCCGTACGCACGTAACAATATTTGGTGTCAGAAGTGGGATTTTTGAATGCCATTAACTAGAGCAATGGAAGAACAATTAAGGCAATTCATGGCAGCCTTTGCTGCATTTAAAGAAGAAATTAAAGCTGGCCAAGATTCCGTGAAAGAGGAGATGAAAGCTGTTCAAGAATCTGTTAAAGATGAAATGAATTCTGTTCAAGAAAAGATGGAGAAATCTGTTAAAGATGAAATGAATTCTGTTAAAGATGAAATGAATTCTGTTCAAGAAAAGATGGAGAAATCTGTTAAGGAAGAAATGAATTCTGTTCAAGAAAAGATGGAGAAATCCGTTAAGGAAGAGATGAGAGCCGTTAAAGCAAGTCAAGAAGAGATGAAAAAGGAAATTACTTGCATAATAGAAAATAAATTTGAGACTATGGAAGGCAGAATAGATGCGGTTGAAAATAAAGTTTCTTCTGTCAAAGAACAAATAGAAGAGAGAGTTTCTGCCGTAGAACAACAAATCGATTACAGAGTTTCTGCTGTGAGAGAACAAATTCAAGAAAGAGTTTCTGCAGTGGAACAACAAATTGATGACAAAGTTTCCGCAGTTGCCAAAGAAGTTGATACTTTAAAGAAATTCGTAGCGACGGCTGGAAGCAGTTCGGATACTTTTAAATTCCTAGCCATGCCTGCACATCCTTCTCTGAAGCTATCGACATATGATGGGAAGACCTCCTGGCAAGTGTATAAGACACAATTTTCTATAGTTGCGGAAGCAAATGGATGGGATTCCCAAGCTAAGGCCTGTCACCTTGCGGCTTCTCTGAGAGCAGACGCAGCGGACATCCTTCAAACTCTTCCCGAAAACAAAAGGCTAGATTTCGAAGCTCTGTCCGGTGCTTTAGAGCTGCGTTTTGGAGAGAAGTGTTTAAAAGATTACAGCAGGCTGCAGTTAAAATCCCGTCAACAGAAGCCTACGGAAACACTTCAGGAGCTCGCCACGGATGTTGAAAGGCTGTCCCACCTCGCCTTTTCGGAGTGCCCGACAGAAACAAGAGAAATCCTGTCCCTGCAATACTTCATCGACGGTATCCGGGATCCTGAAATACAGAAAGCACTGCGAATGGCTGATGTAAAGGACTTAAAAAGTGCTCTAGTGTATGCCATGAAATTCGAGGCAGCACAGCAAGCCACTCGTAGAGACCGCCACCCAATCAGAGCTGCTCACATACAAGAACCAGTGGATCCAATGACTGCTCGCCTAGACGATTTAACCAGAAAGGTGAATGCTTTGACACGGAATACTGGTGACAAGAAACCGTTCGTAAAGTGCTGGAACTGCGGAGCTGAAGGGCACATTCGAAGAAACTGCAGAACACCCCAGGGCACGGATGTTAAGACCGCGCCTCTCAAGAAGGAGGGAAACTAATTCGTGGCCATCTCGCGGGGCGGAGGTTGCCAGATAATGAAAAGCCCCAGTTTAAAGCGCTTCAGATTTCTGCAGTGAGTGGCGGCAATAACGGAATTTTCATCATGGGACAAATCAATGGAATTCCTTGTAACATGACGATCGACACGGGAGCCAATGTTACCATCATTCGAAAAGATTTGGCTCAACAACTCGAAGGTAAACTTATCTGGACGCCGCCCTGCGTTACCCTCCAGACTGTGTCCGGCGAGAAGATCAATATAGAAGGGAAATTAAACGTTAACATCACCTTTGGAAGTGCCGCTTACCATCACACGGCATATGTAGCAGAAATTACAGACCCTTGCATACTCGGATTGGACTTTTTAAGGAAATACAATTTTTCCTTGGACTTTAAAAATAACGAACTGCATTCTGCCTCTGAGGACATAACTTTATTCGGGATTAATGATGAAGGAGTGAAATCTATCCACAAAATCATAGCTCAAGACGATATCACAATACCGGCAAGAACAGAAATTTTACTTCCTGGATCCATAGCCGAAAATAGAAATTTCCGCTACGGCGTCATGGAATATCCCAAGAATTGTAATAGCCCTAAAGGAGTATTAATAGCCTCAGCACTCGTCGACCTATCGGGGACCGTTATCCCGGTGAGAGTTGCCAATGTAACTGATAAGGCGAGAGTTATTAAGAAAGGTGAAGTGGTTGCAGAATGTACTCCAGTAACCAGCGTTGAAAGAAAAAGTAACATCTCAAAAACCGTGTCTTCAAACAACATTATATCGGAGTTATTGCAGAATGCGCAATTAAACGATGAGGAAAAGAATGTTGCCGAGCGTGTCATTAAAGATCTTCAAGATGTTTTCTCCCGCTCGTCTTCTGACGTGGGTCGAACCAGTTTAACTCAGCATAGAATCGATACTGGTGACCATCCACCAATCAAGCAACATCCAAGACGTCTGCCGATTTCGAAACAGGAAGAGGTGCGAACACTTTTAAAGGACATGCAAGAAAGCAATGTCATCGAGCCTTCAGCAAGTCCCTGGGCATCTCCCATCGTCCTGGTGAAGAAGAAAGACGGGTCAACTAGATTTTGCGTTGATTATCGCCGGTTGAATGAGGTTACGAAGAAAGACAGTTACCCTCTTCCTAGAATTGACGACATTCTGGATACTCTTTCTGGAAGCAAGTGGTTCTCGACACTTGATTTAAAGAGTGGATATTGGCAGGTAGAAATACATCCTGATGACCGAGAAAAGACGGCATTTACTACAGGACAAGGACTTTGGCAGTTCAAGGTGATGCCGTTTGGACTATGTAATGCGCCGGCTACATTCGAACGTCTAATGGAGACTGTTTTAAAAGGTCTTTCATACGAAGCCTGTCTGATATACCTGGATGACATCATCATCGTCGGGAAGAGTTTCGAAGAACATTTGGAAAATCTTAGAAAGGTGCTTCAGAAACTGAAAGAAGCCAATCTGAAGTTGAGTCCCGCTAAATGCAAATTATTCAGACAGGAAGTGACTTACCTCGGACATGTCATCTCTGCTGAAGGTGTGCGCACGGATCCTGAAAAAGTGTCAGCAGTTAAAGACTGGAGACGTCCCGAAAATGTCCACCAGCTGAGAAGCTTTCTAGGGCTTTGCACCTACTATAGGAGATTCGTGAAGGATTTTTCTTCCATCGCAAGACCCCTTCACAAGCTGACAGAGAGCAAGCAAAAGTTCGTGTGGACAAAAGAATGTGAGAATGCATTTAAGAACCTGAAGGAAGCCTTAACATCTGCTCCAATCCTGACGTATCCTCAGCTCGACAGACCATTTATTCTCGACACGGATGCGAGTAATGAAAGTGTCGGCGCTGTTCTGTCCCAAGAAATAGAGGGCCAAGAACGTGTAGTAGCTTACTGGAGCAAGTGCCTATCTAAACCGGAGAGGAATTACTGTGTCACCAGGAAAGAGTTGCTCGCCATAGTCAAAGCCGTAGAACATTTCCATCATTATCTATACGGCAGAAAATTCCTGCTCCGCACAGATCATGCATCATTGGCCTGGCTTTTAAATTTCAAGAATCCTGAGGGTCAGATAGCCAGGTGGATACAGAGACTCCAGGAATATGACATCACTATCCGTCATCGCAAGGGACAGTCGCACGGAAACGCTGACGCCTTGTCTAGAAGACCTTGCCCAGAAAACTGCCGATATTGTTCCAGGGTCGAAGCTAAATACCAACTGGTTAATCCAGTCGCACGGCAAATTACAGCATCAACATCGGCTGATCCAGACCCATGGAGTGACAAGGAAATCAGGAAAGACCAGCTGGAAGACCGTGATATTAAACCCATAATTGAGTTAATGGAGACCTCAAACAGAAAACCTACCTGGCAGGATATTTCGAGCTATAGTCCCACGACAAAACAATATTGGGCTCTCTGGGACTCACTCCATATTCGAAACGGCGTCTTGTACCGAAAATTCGAATCGGATGATGGAAAAACTTTCCGATGGCAGCTGGTACTCCCAAGATCCCGAATCCCGGACGTCCTTAAAGAACTACATAGCAGCCCTGCAGGAGGTCACTTCGGAATAATGAAGACCTTGCAGAGAGTTCGCAGGTAACAATATGTAGGTAAAGATGGCGGGTGGTAGCACATCTGACTCCGTTGGTACATTTGTGAGATTGCGTAATACTTACTGCATTATTAAACTCAAAACACATTTATTACAATTACAAGAAGCTGTTTACAAATATATAAAATTCATGAATAATATATGCTAATAGAAAAGTTATGGAAGTGAATTACAGTCCTCGTAACGTGAGGAGCCTGCCAGCGAGGGAGTTCAAGAGCATTCTGAAGTCTTGTTCAGATGGAAAAAATCTTCAGACTGATTTAGCCAAGCCTCCTTACTTTTTTAGTAGTATTTTACATCCTCTGATTCGTTATATCTAGAACGATATCACAGGAAAAACGATATCATTGGTTTGTCAGCCCTCCTCAAATCGAGAAGCTTTAACGACAGACACGGTGCAGAACGCTAAAATCTCTTGAGACTACCCTCTTGACTATGTTAAATTTCTTGTAATGTCAACTGGAATGAATTATTGCGTCTGCGATGTCAGAGTATGTCGTCTGGCACGTCATAAAAGCTTGGAAACAGTGACTTGTGGGGACCACTGACATGATTTTTTCTGTGTGGTCTGCCGCACATATATGGAATTTTAAATAAAAAGCTCTGGGCATTTCAAAGAGTTACGTCAACAAAGTTTCTCCTTTTCGGAAAACATTTTATGCTCCATAGACAGAGTGTCCACAATTAAAGAACCTTATTTCAAAGCTGCCTACCGGTGAAATCATTCATAAAAAATTGTCAAATTTTGTGGTGGACTTAAGAAAGGGATGAAAATGACTTCCAGCGAAAAAAAAATAGTTACTGATATTGCCACCAGCGGGCATTGTATTAATAAATTACACATTTTCCACATCTTTACAACAGTTTTACAATTTTATTACAACAAAACACGCTCCACATAATGGCCATCCTTTTCAGTTGCATCTGAAATCGCAAGATGGCATGTTCCACACCGAAGTGTATGCTGGGAAATGTTGAGCACGTGGCATGAAATGCTGTTTTTAAGATCAAGTAAAATTGCTGGATTGTCACAACTTACCTTATATTTCAAATGCCTCCAAAACCAAAAATCGCATGGATTGAGGCCTGAGAATCGGAGAGACGACACATTAAAAAATTACGAAAATGCCGGGTGATGACACGTTCTGTTGTAAAATGACGTTTAAAATAATCGTAACAGAGCATGCAATGAGAAGAGCTGCATCTTGCATAAAAATTGTGCGTGCAATGCACTGATATGCTTTCACAGCGATAGTAATTTTATTCTCTAATAATGATGCATTATCGCTGCCTGGAGATCGAGCGGGTCACTGGACCTGTAGAACTTAACTTCTCGAAGACGTAAAGGCCGAGAATAAATGATGCAGAAAATCCACAGTATAGGTCACTTTTGGTGAATGCAATGGAACCTCTAAGATAGGTTACAGATCTTCTGGTTGTCACATTCGGCAGTTGTGAGTATTTGCTGCAACGTCTAAATGAAAATCCACTTATCTGTCCAGAGGATATTCTAATGCCATTCTGAATCGACCTCGAAGCGAGAGTCGGAGTCGAGCGTCAAAATCAAATGGAAGCAACCGCTACACCAGTGAAAGATTGTATGGATAATTATCGGAGGATATTCTACAAGATCTTGCGGACAGTTGAATGTGGCTAATATAACGCCTCTGCTACACGCCGAACACTGGTGCTAGCCTAAAAGTTTGAAGCTGTGATCTCTACTACATGATGGGCAACCCCCTCTACTGCTTCTGCAGAAATGGGTTTCCTTCCTCTTTTAGAACGAGCAGAAAATGATCGTCTTTCTTGATATTTCGTCATTTTCTGAAGGTTTCTAACATTCATTGGACCTCCTCGAAGTCTGACATTTCCATAGTATAGTTACTGCGGAATTATAGTTATGGTAAAACAATTGTGCTAACAAAGCGCGATCTTGTAAGCCTATCGTCATGGGAGCAGCAAGCACATTGAAAACAAAATGTTCGCGAATGTTTATAAGTTTTACAACAGCTGTCGCGTTAAGTTCGACAAAAGTTTACAATTTTACTACAGGTTTTCAAAGTAAAACGCCCTCTGGTGACATTTTTTGTAAATTTTCTTTCTTTCTGAAAGATATTTCCATCCCTTCATTAAGTCCAGCACAAAATTAACAATTTTTGATGCTGCTTTCGCATGTAGGCATCTTTGAAATAAGAGTTCTTTAATTCTGAATACCATGTATACTTTAATTATTTTTAAACGCGACATTTCTACCTATGCAAAAAGGACAGGAATGGAAAGAACATCAGCACTTTGCCAAGTATAGTCCTCGCGTACTACTATACTGTAGAACTATGTAGGACACGGAAGTTCACCATCGGTCGCATAGATATAGTCCTGCGGCAGTAACTGTGCAGTTCCGCCCAATTTTGAATGCGACTACCTACGGAGGCGATCCAAGGGTCCCCACTCTTCGTTCTCTAGGACTCTCGAGAGGAGCTTCGGCTCACCATGCATTTTGAGTACCCCCTTGCTATACAAACACTATATGCTTATAAACATCCGCACCTTCTCCGGGATTCAAACCCAGGCCCATCCGCACGGCAGTCAGGTTCACTAACCACTACACTGGCTAGGCGGCATTATTATACTGTATAAAGGTATTTCGAGGCATAATAGTATGACGTCTGTCTCTTTAAGGTGAGGGATGGCTTCGTGAGGGACTTTCAAATGGATAATGGCTCATATTCCTATCACACATGGAAAAAACTAGGAAAACCAACCATGCAGCCAGCTCGTCCATCCGGGATCGAATTCCAAGTTATTCAGCAGTTTTAACCAATCGGCCACCAGAGTGGGCGGAAATAAAAATATGCAGATTGTAGTATTAATAATCAAAAGCACGTCTTAACAAAATACATTCAAACGCAATTAACCTAAGGGTGTGGATAAAACCGGGTTGCATATCAATTGGGCCCTACCTAAAGATAAAATAAGTAAGTTTTTTGCGAAAGGAAATAAAAATTATTGCGTAAACAAAATTGTGTACAGAAAATACAAAAAAGAAAAAGAAAAGTTCGTTAGATAGCAGCAAATATCATAGCGTTTGTAAGTTGTTTTTATCCACGACAGTGGAAAATTTAATCTTACGTAATCCCAAATCCAAAATGTAAAAACATTGCACAATATTGGGGGCAGAAACCCGACATTTTTAGACAAGTTTAAATTCCATGACATCTGCTGGTGCTTCTTCTTCTGAACCGATTGGGTGGCAGTTAATAGACTTATAAAACTAGCAGAAAAAAAGGAAGAATTATTTTTTAGTTAGTTAATTTCTTATAAAAGTGAATGTAAGAAATTTGAAAAAATTTCACAAGTTGCGTGAATTTTGTTGCAGTTTGTTCATTCCAGTACTTTTACGACCACTTTAGTCACGAAATAAAATCGTGTTTGGATTATTTGTTAAACTGAAGTAAATACATTTTCTTTACTAATAAAAGAGTTTATTAAAATAATATTACAGTACATGATCACTTTTTTTAGAATTTCAAATTCAGAAAAACCTTGTTGAAAAGAAAAATTGGCATGATTTCCAATTTCGTCTCTTTAAACCGAATTTTCGATTATCCGAGGTGGTTACCATTGCCATTATACCAGATAATTAAGATTTTATTGTACATTATTAAAGAATTCTTCACGTACAAATGTTTCTGAGTTTTAAGAACCTAATAATTCTATAAAAATTGCGTCGCCGTATGGATCTCCATCAGAGAGGGCATAATAGATTCTTAACGTTGTGGATTTTACTTATTTAATTCTAAAGTTCTAACTTAGAACCCCACGAACACTAACAAGCGAATAATCGCTTAAGTGTGTGAACAAAATGCGTAAGACTTAAGGAGGGTTCACAACCCTTTATTTTTCAGTATATTTACAAACAGTTCCTACTTGGAACTTTACACAAAGCCTCCACTCGGGCTTGAACTTAAATAACAATAAATTTAAACTAAACTAGCTTAACTAAGCTATCTGAAAGGTATAGCCGAAGCTATCAGAAATCTAACTAGTTGGCCCCTAAGTATTAATTAAATCGGCGAAGCCAAGCAAGGGCCTAAGGTATTGCCGAGCGTTTAAGAGAGAAATTAGCCAAAGGCAAACGGGCGCTAGTCAGGGAATCAGACCCTCTCTCTCGAAGTCGGTGAAGTATCGACTTAAATAGTACTTCTTCTCATTTGCATTTATTGCATTTCTGAAATTACATTTTGGCAGGAATTGTAAGCTGAAATTAGAATAAAACAGGAAAGATACAAAACTTAAAATAACTGTTAATAAACTTAGGATAAACCTTACAACGTCATTTGGCCACACATCAGAATTTGACATATATATCATTGTTGATATAAGAGTCATTCTGACTTTTGATTCTGGTAGCATAATAAAGTTCATTTCAGTTAATCTAAACACTTACTTAAACTCCCTGAAAGCGCAGATGAACGATGGTCCTGTTTCTGCTTACATGTTAAAAGTAAATAAAATTTTAAACACCACTTCTTGCAGTTGAGAATACAATAATACTTTAAATATTTACAAATTAAACAGTGGATTAGTGACAAGTAACACGTTTCCAAAACAAGTGCGACTACTATCTTAGAAGGACATAACTCACCGAAAACCGGTATAGTTATCCATTTGATAAATGAACAGTGACAGTTGCAGCGACTTAAACTGAGTTGCCAATACATTTTTCTAAACATACATTCTCCTTTTCTATTTAAACTCACTTTGTCTGCTTTTCTGGTGGAGTTGACGGAAAAAATATACGTGCAGGGCAGATTCACAATAAAAATAACTTGTAAATTACAATAGACCTTGCACTATAGGAACTAATTACTAAAAGTATTTGCTGGTATATGTAACATTGGTTTTTATTTATTTTGCTCAAGGAGTAACTTTATGCTGTTCTAATAAAAGCTAAATCAAAATGTTCTCCGATCCAGTAGCGATAGATGCATAACACCAAGAACTCCAGGAAATTAAAAGATAAGATATATACTGGAGATTTAATATCCTAACAGATACGAATACACACATTTCGTCGAGGTTGGTGAGTCAATTATCATCAATCAGAGCTTCGATGGCTGCTTCCAAAATGATGCGGGTTACATTACACAATATGGGTCAACGTGATTTAGAATACCAGATTATGTAAGGCATCGATGAAAGGGAGGTATATGATAAATGATGTTCCAGCAGCGCTACCAGCCATCATTAGTCAGCGAAGGAGAAACTTCGGGAAGGACGAGGATAACACCTACTTCTATTAAACTTAATAAAACTTTTAACTTAAAGCAAATAAAAGCACTCTGAATAAAACGATCGCTTCCAGTAAATAAAACGTCAGAAGATAAACACTGACACACGATCTTCGCTGCCATTCGTCTTTCTTGACAGAATCCAAGTAAATCGTATTCTGGAAACTTCGAGTTATGAAAGTGTTGCATTATGAAAACAGAAATGATGCAATATACTAGTACTATGAAGTACATGGGAACTAGGAATAAACCAGTCACTTTAGTTTGTAAAGTTCCACTTTTTTATTAAATTAACTTTATCCCTACTGAGACTGTCAGATGATTTATAACCTTGACTATGAAAATAGCAACTGAGTCAGAACGAAGATTAAAACAAATCTTTTCATTTAAGGCTTAATTTTGTAAAGACCTTAAGTTATTTCGAAGCAAGATACATGAAAAATGAGCAATGCCCTCGCCGAGACTTGAAACTTGGTCCTCTCGAATACGCGCCGAGTGTGCTGACTAGTACACCCCGAAGGCATCCTGAGAAGGCGGAAGAAATACCTTATAACTTAACAAAGCACAGCTTGCGCTTACAATTCACTCATCGCTGCTTGCGGGATTTATAGGTAATTTAAAATAAACGGTCAAAAATCAAAGTAATCTAATGTTGGATACATACAACCGCCTGCAGAGTCTAACTAATTCTAGGCCCACCAGCGGTCGAGAGGTAAAGTCGCTGAACACTGATAGTTCAGTCCGGGGTTTGAAGCCCGTCGAAAAGGCTGGCTGAATAGGCATTTTCGTAGCTTTCCCCATGTGCAACGTATATACAAGCCTGTTTCCCTTAGTACTACTCCAGGTAAGGAAGTAGGATATAAATCGGTCCAGAAAAACTTAAAATGTCTTCCACGAAAGCCACCCTTCTCTTAAGCAGATAGCCCTAAAATACTTTATCATAAACCTAATTTAACTGATTCTGCGAGTCCTAGCTGGTATTGCGAGTGGCTAGCTAACGCGGAATGCGTAATGGCAGACCGCACATTCAGTTGAACAACGTTAAACGAATTACGCACACTGCGCATGCCCAGAAGAGACTTTGGCGTAATTTTAAAAGAAGATAAATATGGTATATGGTTGATGCTCTGTTATCTGGATGTAAAAAGTTCGGGGTTTTAAAATTTGTTAGGTTGTTCGTTGCTTCATTACTTAAGTGTAAATATCAATTGCAAACTCCTCAAATTTTCTTTTAAGAAGGATTACAAAACAGGAAACATTACATGACGTTGCTTATTGATTGTACTTCTGAGGAATAAAAGCAATCGATTATTTACCATGCGTTCCATTCATAAATACTTTAACAACTTAAGGAATATATCTAGTTTAAATTACTGAATTAAAGCCTAAGAAATTATTACAAATAACTTATATTAAATGTAATGTTTATGAACAGAATGAACTAAAATTTTAATGAAACAGAAGCAAGTGCAATAAGCACAAAAAAAGTGTTCATAGTATTGCAATCGCAAAGAGCGCTAAGGCCTACATGGCGAACAGGCTTGTGTAGGGTTGTTTATTTTTACTCGCCAGTATTTTCTCCCACGCCAACGGTACACTATTGAGCATGCGCAGTAAGCGAAATTCGTTAACATTGATCAACTCAATGTGCAGTTTGCCATTACGTACGCGGGGGATACCGTAATTTGCAGAGCTGGTGACAAAATAGCACAACGGTCAGCGTCGCTGCCAAAGTTCTCAAACTTTTAAGAACTCTGTTTTTTTAGTCACCAATCTCATTTACGTAACTGGTAAGAGCTAATGAAAAGTAGAAGGACAGCAAACTTTGAATTAAAGTTGATAAAGGGTCGATTAAACTTAAGTATCTTAAAAAAACGTTTTCAATATTCTCAGGCTAACTTTGCCCTCAATGTTCTGCTAGCAAAAATGAATAAATGATATTCGAAAATGGTACATATATCCAGGAGCAGGTAGGAAAAAATAAGATTTTTGTTTTTCTGAATGAAATTGTTATGAATTACGGCTTAATATTTATGTTTACTCATAATATACATTTACATTTTTTCACAATTTACAGTGTTGCCATTTTTCAGCTTGGCAAATTCCATAAACGGCTGCTCATAAAATTGCTCCGTCAAAAAAAAAAAAAAAAAAAAAAAAAAAAAAAAAAATTCTACTGCACACACAAAGCTCAGCGGACTAATTTTTTTCTTTTTTTCATCAATAACAGCAAAAGTTACAGTTAAGTTTCGAGACAAATTAGCTAAGCAACCACATGCCCTTAAAAGGAAAGAAAATATATAACGGTATTTCGCATTCTTTTCTCAAGCTGGTGTTCAGGCTCAGCTGATTCGGCAGAAAGAAAAGATTGAGTCAACTATTACGTCAGTAATGACGTCAGTTCACGAAAAAACTTAACCAATCAACACATCGCAATTTGTTATGGCTGCCTCCAACATTTCAAACATTTCGAATCATCTACTTCAGAGTACTTTCTGAAGGTACAATTGAAAATTTTGCTTTTAGGGATAGGATATTTGAAGTCTCGAATCTCATTAATCCTAAAAGGAAAGTTGATTAGAAAAAAATCGAATCTTCGCATCTTTCCTGGCCTTCACATCAACTAAAAACTTATTAAAACACTTTAATTTAAAATTTATGAAAGGTTAGTTTTATTCACGTCAAAAAGCGCATTCATTAAAAAAAAAGGCGTTTACAGCAGTTTTATTTGACGTGGATCATCGATAAATCTTCGTAGCGGCCATCAGTCCCACACTAACTTACAAACATTTTTATAAGCTTTTAACTCACTTGTGGTGTTTGCCGCAATGATCAAAACACTGTCACCGATTTTTAACTTATTTATTGATACGCTATCAAGCTCACATTGTTTGTGAATGACAGTACAATATGATGAAGCGATTTTTTAATGAATTATAAAGAGAAAAATAATGTATCACATACTTTAATGAAAATAAGAGATTAAATAATACCTTTTACAAAATTTATCTATAATTTTATATCACGAATCATAAAAGCATAGAGTTCTAAATAACGAAACCTAAAAACGGAATGACATTATCAAAAGCGTAAGTCATTATCTTTAGAAATATATAAAAGGCACCTACGTTTTTACTATTCATGATAAAAATTATAGATGAATCTTTAAAGAAAATTATTTAATCTCTTATTCCAGTTAAACTATACAATAAATTATTTTTCCTTTTTCAGTTCGTTAATTAAAAATTTGATATAAAAAAGCTTATTTTATATATTCTCAGTTCCAATCATCAATCAACTTGTTCGATTTAAAAATGGTTTTTCAACAATTGGATAATCACTTTTTTTATTTTCTAAAATTCTGTTGTTATTCACAACCTTATGATAAAGCATATTATTTCTAACTTTACATAAAAATTTTAAAATATATTATCTGTGATAAAAAAATCATCACAGATATTATCTGTGATTAAAAAAATCCTCACAGATTCATCTTAGATTATCGAATGATTTTAATAGGTCTAAAATGAAAACGAAAGAACACATAAACACATAATCATGCTTTAAAATAACGCAAGGTACTTTTTCATTTGACTGAAGAATAGCGTAATAATTTGAAAAGAGAACTAGCTCCTTTTTTTTAGCAGCAAAAGTGCTATTAGTCACGACACTCGCTGTTTACAGTCAACACTGTTCGAAATGAAACATTTTTATCTCCAGTATGCAGACTGTTGCCAATCAGGAAATGTAACATATTTATCTTTCAATTTTAATCCACAGATAGAAAGCAACGTGTTCCCACTGCCTCAGATAAAATACTTATTATCTCTACATTATCTGCATAACACTACCAGCGCCGTTGCCATTCACTAAAGTGAAAGATATTTAGCTTTCAGAATTAATCTTTACTGAGTTGTAAACCAAGTGATTAAAAATCAATAAACGCAGTTCTTAAGAATATTTTTCCTAGTTTTAATCTGATTGATTTAAATAAAATTGCATTTAAATCATGAAATGTCTAATTAGAAATATTAAATATTTTTTATGAAACGAGGCTCATTAAAATCACTCTAGCTGGACTCATTAAAATTATTCTACACTTTTTCCTTTTTATCGTAATTCCTTTAAGTGGCTGTTTTCAAATAAATAATACAGCGAATATAAAAAAAATGTACAGCTATCCCTAACACCCTATTAATAATTCTAAAGATACGTTGCTTTTAAATATTTTGTTATTGAATTTCGTGTGGAGTAAGTGCGGAGAAAACGATGCTTAATTTTAAAAGTTAGAAAGATAACAAAATTATGTTAGTAGGAGTGAGTGTAAGGCAGACTGGTAACCTGCGAGACTGGTAACTGAGACCATAAAAAACCTTTACAAATTCTCTAGTGCGATGTTAAAATCTCAAGCCTTTCAGCTTTTCTTTTCCTTTTTTTTTTAATTGATGAGACAACACACGTGCCTAAGAATTTACAATTTAAGATTTTAAAAAAAATTAATAGACTATCAACTTTCCGTTGTGTAAAAAATAATAGTTGAATTTTTTTTCAGGACAAATAACATGAAGACCAACGTATGGAAAAATACAGAATATAACAATTTGCATGGGAAATCAAACTTAGCTTTAAATCGAATAATTGATTACATTAGAAACATAGTTCGCCACCCGAAATATTTGCAAACTGAAACAATTTCCCCATCGGAATTAATGTAAAATGGATTAATTCGTTCCTAAGTCAAAGAGATTGCTTATAAAAAAGTACTTTTCGTACTAAAGTTCGTAATTAAATTCTAGAGAAATTCATTTAATCTAACATATATACGCAATACAAACACAATAATAAACATGTAAAAAATTGAAATTTTAATTAAGCTGTAGCTGTATACAGCAAAATTGACGACGTTAAATAGAAAATGGTGAAAAAAGATAAAAATATTGTAGTTTGAAAGGGGAATATCTTTTTCTATAAAAATGCTACGAGGCTACTATCTTCCTGGGTTGACGGGGGGTGGTTGTTACTCCCTTGAAGCTGGAAAGGGCGGCTCACCGAAACCGACAGCTGGCGGTATGAGACCCGGGGTTCGAGCTGGACCTTCTGAGAGTGGGTGCAGCTGCCGGGGTAGTGACGCGCTCCTTATACCCTCTCCTATTCTCGTACAACATCGGCCTCCTCGTGGCCCCTGTCGGCAACCAAGTCGGCCTAGCTGGTCTGGGCTAACGATGTTGGACAATCATCCCTGGAGACTGACTGGGTGGAATTACCGGAACCGACCATCTATGGGAGGAAAACTGGGGTACTACCCAAAAAACTGGATAGATTAGTGTCTAAAGAGCCTTGGTTCCTGGGGTAAATTAACAATCTTCACAGAACTAGAGCCATCGTTTATTCGGTGGTTAGTTCAGGCTCGGCAGGGACCATATGATACTCTCTCTTGTCTGTCCCATGGCTGTGGGAACATTACATGGTTGATATCGAAGGCTGTCCGAGGTGGGATGGACTCCAATTCGGTCAATGCAGAGAGACGGCGATGTCAACCTTGTGACGTGTGACATGGAATTTATATACTTTGAGCGAATTTTGTCCCTCTGCACTGATCGGGAGAAGTGGCGCCTCCTCGGATCGCCTCCAGTGGTTGGAGAGCTTCTTACCGCATAACGGAGATCTCGTGTCTCTCGGGCTGGGAGCCCCCTCCATTGGTGTGTATGTGTATGTATGTCTTCCTGGATTTGTTTCTTTTCCATTAACACCGCTCGTCTCTACTTCAGAATGTTTGAGCCTACGTCCCACTCAAAACGTGTGCAGCGTGAATTGTTTCTGCCTACGCTTTTAAATGCTTGAAAAGTAAACATGGCACTGTCATTCAAAACGTTTATATTACATTTTACTGCTCACTCAGGTGATAACGTTTTAAGAAACTTCGTATCTCATCTCTTTTGCACAAATTTCGCAGATCAAATTACTAGGGACATCTTCCTAAACATCCCGAAGATACACTGCTAGACAATTGCTAACGACGGGTCTAAAATTGCAATGTAGCATGGAAGCTAAGAAGGATAAAATATTGTTGACATTAGAATAAAGAATATTGATTGTTCTGGAAAATAAAGAAAGTTTTGAAATATCCAAAAGTAAAAACGTATTTTTTTAATATTATGAGCGAAGAAACAGAAATATGCATATAAATGACAGCAGGCGCGTTTGAGAAGATGATAAGTATAGATGATATGCCCACCACGGACTGCAAAGCAACTTTCCATAAGGCTTTGCAATCTTTGCATAACATTACCCAGCAGCTGCTGAGGTAATTGATCTCACTTCCCCTCCAGTGCGCAGCTGAGGACGTTTTCTTTGGAGAACATTTTCAACCAGCAAATCGAATCTCAAACATCTTCAATCGGGTTATGATCAGGAAGACGTGTTGCCATACGAGGAGCTAAATATTTTCGTTGTCTAGACAACTCTGAGCAACAAATGTTCGATGACACGATGCGTTCTCGACCATGAAAAATATATTTATAACTGACGCAACACGGCAAAAGAGAACATGAGGCAAAACTTCGTGAATGAATTGCTGGCCAGTCAATGTCCCAGTTGCAATCACATGCAAGATCGTGCGGTTATTGATTACGATGCCGGCCCATGATATTCATTCTCAGACATCGGTCTCTTTCCTGGATATTTTCTGAACGATAAGCAATACCACTTTCACATCAGATCGGTTGGCGTCTACATTCCGATGACACGCTGAACTTACTCTCATCTGAGAATAGTATGCAAGCCCAGGTCTGTTCAGTCCTATTGCGATGCTCGCAGTACCACTGCAAATCAGCGGTATGGGCTTCTGGACGATAGGATACACACAACACGTCTGCGGGTATATATTCCTCTCCCTCCCAAAAGTCTGGCTACAGTTTCTCGAGAGATTTGCAGTATTGTGGCAGAACGAAACGCATTTGCCAGGTCTTGAGCTTTGATGCTCTGGTTTCATTTTGCTGATAGGGCAAACCTGTCTTCTGCAGGCGACGTACATTTAAGAAAACCTCCTCCATTATACTGGCTACATGTTCCAGTGATTTCAAATGTTTTCCACAACCGCGAAGCAGCTATGTTGAAATGTTGGGCAATGTTGAACGCTCAGGGCTCCTGGACAATGTTGAACGCCCAGGCAACACCTGTTATTTTCAACCTTCTACGATCTTTTCAATGATAAGGCCGTAGGTAAAATCCTCTCAGTGATGTCGGGAAGACATATGGAGTTCATAAGACAAATTCATTCATTCATCCGAATACTTTCAAAATCGCCTATAAAACCTTTCCCGTAAAACTTTCATTTGGTACAACAGCAGCTAACACGCGCCAAATTTTTTCAATCTTTTATCAGCGCTATCACGTAATGAACAGGTGAGGAAAGGAAAATTAGCATACGCACACCTCTTCATTTTGTTTCCTATCTCATGTAGCATATCACCTGCCCATGTATGGCCATATTATCATTTAGACACTACGTAACTAATGACAAAATGATGTACCTTACAACTTGCCCCTGTTTGGCCGTGTAATTAATCTGTGAAATCAATAAATACCGAGGTCCAGGCGATTAAATGAGAGTGAATTCCCGCTTGTTGGACTGCCCTCTGGATGCACCGGGCGCTTGGTCTGCGCGTCCTGTGCGAGACGGCCGTGTGGCCTTACAATTTGGCCTGCTCTACATATAGGTGGACGTGGTGCTGTACTGATTAACCTTTGTGGTAAAGGGACAGTGCCCACGTCCTCTGTTGCTTGTATTTTGCATTCCGGATGATACTCGATTAGTCTATACAAGCCGCCCGGGGGTCTGAACCTGCTCTCACCTATCCCCTGTATTCTGCACTTTCACATTTTGCGTTTGCGATGGATGATCGCAAACACAGAGTTATGTGTCCTTAGCAACGGTTTTAACAGTGCATGCTTACTGCATTTTCCAGAGGTTTCACCACAGTCAGACATTTTGAGAACGTTTGTTTTCACCTCCAGTGATTTTGGCTTTTCTAATATGCAAACTTGAAAATAAACATTTTTTAAAATTTTAATACATATTTTGATTTTTTAGAAGTTTTATACTAAAGAATATTCAGAAATAATACTGAGCATTTTATTCATTTATTTATTTAGTATAATAATTATAGCCTCTTCTAAAGGCACCAACATTAGTAGTTACTAGATGATATGCCCACCACGGACTGCAAAGCAACTTTCCATAAGGCTTTGCAATCTTTGCATAACATTACCCAGCAGCTGCTGAGGTAATTGATCTCACTTCCCCTCCAGTGCGCAGCTGAGGACGTTTTCTTTGGAGAACATTTTCAACCAGCAAATCGAATCTCAAACATCTTCAATCGGGTTATGATCAGGAAGACGTGTTGCCATACGAGGAGCTAAATATTTTCGTTGTCTAGACAACTCTGAGCAACAAATGTTCGATGACACGATGCGTTCTCGACCATGAAAAATATATTTACTTCATAACAAGAACTTCAGCGTCATTTCCCAAAGCCCGGATTGCCTCATAACCATGAGAACGACAACCACAGCAGATGGTTCGAGTAGCCTAATTTTTTCCCACCTCGTTTCCATTTAGCGTGAATGAAGCTGACTTAAATTAGAATCTCAAATGAGAAAATAAGTTCTGAGCAGTATGACGACACGCTTTACGACTGCAAATAGGCAATGGCCTTTAAGTGAAAAAGAACTAGACTAGAGTAAGTCGCAGAAACGAAATTAACTGCCTTTTTCTTTTCTTATTTTGACAATTATCATTATGCGCATACTTTGAAAACTCCTTCAAGTTAATGTATACAAAACGTAATTTCAAATTTCACAGTTGTAAGATCGGGTATGAAAAGTGGCAGAAATTTTGTTGCCACGCATTTCACACCTAAACATACGTAAAAGACAATGCGAGTATTTATCTCCTAACATTTAATTACTTGCGCGGTAATCTGTTTACAAGTTTCAACGTCTAGATGTTGACTGAATGTAAGTAATGGACGGATGAAACTTGATGCACGAACTATGTAATCTGTCTCATGAACTCCATTGATTTTGTGCCAAGTAGGCCAAAAGAAATTGCTTTTGTCCTGTGTCCCATTTGGCGAAACGTCTCCTTTGATTACTAAAAAATTAAGAAAAAAAAACATGGCAACAAATATTACTGCTACATTGGTTACATTATCTTATATCGATATACGCAACCAGAATTACAGAGAATACATAAAAGAGTATTTTCCTCGAACTACTTTTGATTAAGAAGTAGCAGTTTCTTTAAGAATAAAGCATTAGTGAAGTTTGTCACATAAGTAAACTCAAAATGAGGACAAAATTATTTGTTGAACAGCACAAATGGGTTCTGTGCACTCAAAAATGTTTTAAATGCTATTTAATCTTCATCACATATACACGCTGCACTAAAATTATAAGATTAAACTCACTGTGGCTTAATTAGAATCTCAAACGAGAAATTAATTTTTAATCTATTCTAATCTAAATAATAACCTAACTTAATATTCATCTTCTCTTTAACTATCAAAAATAAGAACACTAAGTAAATACGATAGAAAAGTAATAAAAACAATTAAAAATTTATTTTCGCTTCAGTTTGAAGAACAGAACTAAACAAACTAATATAAATTTATCCGCTTCTCGAGAGAATGAATGGAAACAATCAGTTGAATTATTTTCAATTTAAATGCTTAAATGCCTCTCCGGTTTGATTATTTACACGACTGTTACCATACGAAATTTCCAAACAGAGGTGTGGCTTGGTTTGGCGTATTTAATTATAGAAAAGCACTCCAGAGCTATCTGCCTAAAGAAAGGGATGCCTTCGTGAAGATCGTTCAAAGGGAAATTAGTTAGTATACAAGTTTACACATGGGGAAATCCACGAAAAGGCAAATGCACCAAGATTAGAAGCCCGAACTGAATTACCGGTGCTCATAGACCTTACCGCTCGGCCGCAAATGGACCTCCGAATAGAGGACACTCGCCAACTGGTATCGATGATGTTCATGTCGGAGAGCAACAGGGGAATTTCATTCCGGCGGGTAACATTGCCAACTTTTTCTCATAAACTTGGATTCTTACTCCTGTTTAAAACTTCTTTCAATTACCTACTCTGGTTAAGTTGACAAAGTAGTAGAAATATAGGACACGTTTTATCGTCAGAAATAGCGTGTTAATTCCATTTAACATTATCAAATTTACAACTGAAAGCGATTAAAAGGGTTCACTTCGGTTAACTGATTAAAGCAAACAAATTCGAGGGCTTACGGGGAGAGATGACTTCGTGGAGCACTTTTTAAGGTTAGGTTAGGTTAGGTTACGTTAGGTTAGGTTACGTTATTTACTTATGGCAAAGCACACGAGGGCTATCTGCCTAAAGGGAGGAATGCCTTCGTGGAGGACTTTTTTTAAGGGAAACTGGCTCGTATACACGTTACACATGGGGAAAACCACGAAAACGCCCATGCAGCCAGGCCGTTCGCGGGATTCGAACCTCGGACCGAACTACCAGTGTTCAGCGTCTTTACCGCTCGGCCGCTGGTGGGCCACTTTTTAAGGAAAGCTTCACATTACATGCGGAAAACCAAAAATTTCCATGCAGCGAGGTCTTTCGGCAATTTTTGAATGCAGATCAAATTACCAGTGCTCAGCGACTTTACTGGTTGGTTGCGGGTAAACTTAAAAGGGCTAGCAGCTTCATATGCAATATGTTTGATTATAATTATATGCACTTTTATATTTCAGTCAAACAGCTTCTGTGGGTACGTAAAATCTTTTTTTGCTCGAAAAGTCCTCTTGATTGATAACATGATAACAGATCCCACTTATACAGTCTCCTAGGATCAAACGTAAAATGGCTTTGAGTAGAAAAGATATTGTTAATACAGGTGCGCAAAGTTTTTGACGAACGAAAGAATGCTACTCAATCTGCTACTTACTCTTTGGTTTCAAGTACTTATTTATCTTACAACAGCAATTCAGAAATTAATGTATATTATAAATGTGTTTTAGGTCTTATAGTTAATTACACATATTACGAAATATATTTATTTGGTTCACTATATAGTGAAAATATTAATTTTTGTTTTTCATGAAAGGAATAGTATTTCTTAAAATATAAATTAACAATAGCAGATCACCACGACACTATCTCAAAAGATCAAAATCGTCTGGAACCATCTTTAGTAACTTAGATAGGTTTTAGTATATTCTTAAGGCAAATTCATATTATTTCTGTTCTTAAGAGTCTACTGGTGCATTGACTAAAGATGTAGTAAGAAAAAAAATAAGCTAGACGAAATGAGATTAAATTAAACTAAGAAGAAACTACTAAATGTGAAATACATCTTGGGGATATTAAGTTACTAATAATAAGAGAATTAATGAAATCTGCCTTTAGAATGAAATATTCTGATACTGAGTTACCGGCAAAGTATGAAATGTCGCATTCTATACAATTCCTAGACACTGTACATAGTGCCGGACGATTTTAGGCAAAGTGTGAAATATGAGAATTATTACATATTTTCCCTAGGCATTTTATATATTACCTAGGCATTCTATAGAATCACAAATGCTCTTTAGACAAAGTATGAAAAAAAAGGTTCTGGTAAGGAGTTGTATGAAAAAAGTATGTAATGTATTTTCCCTAGACATTTTATATAATACCTAGGCATTCTATAGAATCACAAATGCTCTTTAGACAAAGTATGAAAAAAAAGGTTCTGGTAAGGCGTTGTATGAAAAAAGTATGCAATGCATTTTTCCTAGGCATTTTATATAATACCTAGGCATTACATAGAATCACAAATGGTCTTTAGACAAAGTATGAAAAATAAGGTTCTGGTAAGGAGTTGTATGAAAAAAGTATGTAATGTATTTTCCCTAGACATTTTATATAATACCTAGGCATTACATAGAATCACAAATGCTCTTTAGACAAAGTGTGAAAAATAAGGTTCTGGTAAGGAGTTGTATGAAAAAAGTATGTAATGTATTTTCCGTAGGCATTTTATATAATACCTAGGCACTCTATAGAATCACAAATGCTCTTTAGACAAAGTGTGAAAAATAAGGTTCTGGTAAGGAATTGTATGAAAAATGTAATGTATTTTCCCTAGATATTTTATATAATACCTAGGCATGCTATAGAATCACAAATACTCTTTAGACAAAGTATGAAAAAACAGGTTATGGTCAGGAGTTGTACGAAAAAAAGTATAAAAAAAGGTTGTGGTAAGGTTTAAAAGACGTTCATTCCTCAAAAATACAAATTGTTTTTTGAAAAATGAATGAAAGAGTGCTATTAAAAAACTGTTATTCGGAATATGTAAATCTCGTCTAAAGACGTGAAACTTTTCCAGAAAACTAAAGCCAATCTCAGCCAGAGTTCAGTGTTATTTTAAAGCAGAAACTGTCATATATTGCATTTGTTAATAAAATCAATAAATATGTAAGATAATTTTCGATTTTTTGTTAGCATTTAAACTTTTAAAATGAAAAAAAGGGTTTATTTCTGTTTTTTTTTCAACAAAAAGAAAAGAAAGAAAAATACTATGTATGTATATAATGTTCCGCTTTAAGAGTCCTATAAGAACAAAGAGTCAGTCATCTGAAAATAATTAGTATTTCTCTTCTTCCGTTCTGATCATTCACAATAAAAATGACCCCATCCAGGAACTTACATAAAGCAGCCAATCGTGAGAAACAGGAAAGTGCTCTGTGAGCTGCGAACTGCATTTTCCAAGGAAAGGTGAAGATCGCTCCTAAATGGTGCGCATCGAGACCGCTTAATGATCCAGGATCGCGCAAACTATTCATTTAGCTCTGTTAAGTGGTTATAGGAACTCTGAATAAAATATGGGAAAATGAAATGCTCCATTACAAAGCAATGAAACGAATATCGAAATCTTTTCTGTTTAAAGAAAAAGTATCTTGACCGAGAAATTTAACAAACGAAGGCTTTTCCTATATTCGACACTTTTTTTTGGAAGGGGGGATAAATGTGGAATGAATCCTTAGTTTTTTCGAATCTAAATATTAAAAAATCATTCAGCATGAATAAGCAGAAAAACCTTTTGTTTACAGTTTTCGATTTACTTAAAATATTAAAAGATTTCATTAAACACGAAATTTGAATTCTCAGTTTAATTGGGGGGGGGGGAACACCTAAAAAATTTTGAAAGGTTTCAGATTTTAAATTACGTCCAAAGGGACATTTTTTTAACATTTGTGTTTTATTTTTATTTATTATATATCATGTTCTTCGCACTTAAGCCATAAAATTCAGTTCAAGAACAATATCGCAAAATAATTTTAAAATGAGCATATCTTTAGAATTTCCAATACAAAATCTCGCGTATTGGAGATAATTTTTTTTTAACAGTGTTGGCAATACTCGCTTTGAAATCGTTTAGTTTGTTAATCAAAAATTCGTTGAAGTGTTAAAAATATGAAATCGATAATAAAACAAATTTTAAATTCAAATTAGGGCTTTCCACACGCCCATATTCTATGGAAGATTACGCTATTCAAATTTAGATGCCTCTGGGTACCGTTGTTTTATCACAATACGAGAAACACTCTTACATTTATGCAGATTCTTCATTATTTAATTTCTTTAAATATAATAGAGGGCAATAATATTTGATGAGAACAATTTAAAAAGCGTTTATAGTTTTCGACGCAAAATTCCAAAACGAAACTAACAGTCCTTCAGGGCAAATTGCCCCCTTTTAGAAAAAAACAAAATTCATTATGCTATTTTTAAAAATATACCTATATTTGTTACGAAGCTACAAATGAAATTTAACAAATGAAATGCATATAATTAAAATTTCATTTTATCAATACAAATTGAAAAAATATTTTTGAATAGCAATTCAATTTTTTCCAGGGAGATATTAAATAAAAGCTAGCATAAAAGAACACAGATAAAACACTAAACATAGAACGCTAAATTCTCGTCATAAAATTTAAACTTCGGTATTTAAGGCCGCCGCGATGCAATTTTATAACCCGAGTCCATTAAAACTGCAACCACACAAGTTTATTATTATTATTATTATTATTATTATTATTATTAAAGGCACCAACAGGACACCAACGAAGCTCATTTTTAAAAAATTTCGAATTTACGCGTTTAATAGTTTTTTAGATTATGATTCGAAACACTGGAACGACGGGAAAGGCACACGAAGATTCAAAATTTGGAATCCTTTTTAAGGCTGTGGAATTTGACTCTCGAATGTCCTGCCTCTGATTTCTAACATTTTTTTGTAAAATTAAATGTATTACATGCACAAAGATAAAAAATATATAAATTACAATTCAAATTAGCAATAGCCTCTTAAATTCTTATTTTGCATTGAGTACTTCTCCTTTATTCTAAAACTACTAATAACTTCTTTTGCGCTGCGTCATTTCTAGATTAATCTTATCATATGACTTTTACATAACCATGACCGCGTAGCTTTCTCCTGATAAGCTACCATATTGGATAACTGTGCACTTTGTTTCTACCTCTGTAATCGCTAAGACTTATATTCTTTTTTTGCTCATTAATTTTTTGAATTAGGGTTTTACTAAATGGTTTGTTCGATGATTGTTTGAAGTATTTTAGTTTTAACATTTACTAAATTCTTTTATACATTTATATTAATAATTATATAAAATTTATTACTTATTATGAATTTCAGTTTTTGGTCTTTGTGTAAAACTGGTTCTAAACTTCTTACTTTATGGCTTTACTAATAATTGTCAGCAGCTTAATGCGCGAAAATACTTGACATGATTGTATTATTTTAATTTCTTTTTAATTAGTAAAGTAATCTTTTTCTTTTTCAAGACTAAAATTTTAATAGAAGTTTTAAAAAATGTTTCTTTTCATTTCAAAATTCTTTCTTTTGTTCCAATTTTTAGCCTTTTGAGCGATTACTTTCTCGCCACAGTATTTTAGTTTCGCCAATGAAGTCAAAATCGCAAACCTAAACGTCACTACTGTAACGGTCTTATTCATAGTTTCGATTGTGTTCTAAATGAAAGTGCTGAACGTTTTTAATTATTTCTTGTATTTTTATTTAAGTCTTTTCACTAAAGTTTTATAATCTCGCTTTTATGTGCTATTTGTTTAAAGGTAAAATTTTGATTTGAATATTTTATTATTTTACTTACGTTTTCAATTCTTTGAATACAATTCTCTTTATTTAAGGTACAATATTTTAATTAGAATTTACATTGTTTCTTCTTTGCTTTGGTTAGGGGCCAGAATTTTCGGCTGAACTATTATAATTAAAATACATTGAAATAGTTCATCGGCTAATTCTGGATACAGAAAAGCAAGGATTTTTGTGGAAGAGAGACTTCAATTGATTTCAGTGTTCCTCCTCCTGACGAAGTGGCACTGAAGTTGATTGAATTCCTCTTCTATTGAGTTCTTTATTCTTTGAATTTGGGTATTGCTTGTTTGAAGAGTTTCGATTTTAACATTTATTAAAATCTTTATTCCATTTATAGGATTATTTTAAATTTATTACTTATGAATTTCAATTTTTGGTCCTTGTGAAAAATTGGTTTTAAATTTCTTAATACATAATATATACAGGGGTGATTAAAAATATCTGGTAAAATACAGCCAAGTGAAGAGGACCGAAATAAGTCCATTTTGTAACGGTATGTCTGTGCAGAAATGGCTCATTGAAATGGTACGTGGTGTTGTTGAGCAGTAAGTAAAAGGATTCTGCTTATGTAAATCGTCATTTCCTGCACGTATCTTGCATAGTGCGAATGGTTACACGAAGACAAATTTCACTGACATTTATTTTAGTTACAGAAGCAAACGAAGTGGCTGGTCAAATGAAGTACTCTGGAATCGTTCTCTGTACCATCTGCAGTAGCTGCTGTACTTTAGTCTCAGCCAGATGGATAAAATATTATAGGACATTGCGTACCGCTCGCGATTCGCATGGGGAATGAAACTTTACGCCAGCAGGACGCTTTTATCTAACGGCTGAGTGATACCTCATACCATTTATGCATTCAATCACAAAACCTGCTTATTTATGAGCCCTCTGCCTTTGTCACCTTGCAAAATCAAACATTTCTGTTTTCTTTTTGCATGATACTGTTTCTGCTTCATTTTTACTCCTTAGCAATTTTTTAAGAAACGACAGATTTTCCAGAATTTATGAATGAGATTCTTGAAAATAAATTCGTTATTAATCAGGATTTCTTAATCTCAGACGTACTAGCGGGGTAGCAGTAAAACCGCTGAACACTGGTACTTCAATCCGGGTTCAAATCCCAATAAATGTATTAACTGTATGGGCGTTTTCGTCGTTGTGACGCAATTACGAGCGAATTTCCCTTAAAAAGGTTCTCCACGAAAACCTCTCTCTCTTTAGACAGATAGCCCTCGACTGCTTTGCTATAATCTAAATAATCGATTTCGATCCGAAACAAGAAAGCCAGGCGTTCCGCAATACAATCCCTAACCTCGAGGGAAGGGGAACCGTAGAATTTTTGCGAAAATCAAACACGATAAAAGAAATTAAATATTCCTCGCTCGCATTGCAAGAAATACGCATTTTGCACAACAGAAAAGCATGCCAACCGCATTTTTCGAATATCTGGCCAAACAATTAGTCCAGATATTTAAGACTACTTCTGTATTCATACAGGATACCTCGCAGTGTTCATCAAAAGTTTAGTAGATTCACACATCACAAGTAGAAATTTATGTTTATGACGTTGCAAATCCAACAACGGGCTGGAGTTTTAGCACAATGAAAGAAAGAGGAAATAAAAATAAGGGAGACATTTTCGCGACTCGGGAGACGGGTTCGTCCATCCTGACCTTTTGGTATTCCTTGGTTCCTCGCGGAGGCTCGTGCGATTATCGATCCAGCCCGAAAGAGAAAGTGCAGAGAGTGTCAGATAAATTTAGAAGATCACCCCCGGTCGATGCGGAGGAACCGATTTGGAATTGCAACTCCCGCTATCTTATGTTCGGATTTTACTTTTTTTTCTTTTCGAAAAAGAATTCCGAGTCATAAGAAACACTCCCCCCCCCTCGCAAAGTCATAAAATGTTCAAAAGTATCTACCTTTCTTCTCTCCTTTCTTTTGACATTAAAGCAACCTTAGCTTTGCATATGTATCGAAAACATTTAACACTGCGATAAACATCTGACATCCATGTGGTTTGATAAGTGTTTAAAAAATACATGAAACGAGGAAATTATCTTCAAAATTGGAAATCCCGGCCAAACCTCGATCGTAGTCAGAACAAAGACGCCTCGAGGCGAGGTCTCCTTTGACGGGTTCTTGAACTGTCAGGTATAAGGCGACGTTTAGCGACAAAATTGACGATATACCATAGATGGAACGAGAAAATTCTAGAAAGAATTCTTACCGGTTTACCCCACAGTGTTCTCGAAGGCAGGTCAAAAGCTATATAAATCATGCCTGTATGCGGAGTAGCAGTGCATCGTCGAGTCTTCCTTAAGTTTACTTCTGACGGGTTTTTATACTATCTCCGTATTTGAATAAAATTTGCTTCTGATGTAAAGAGATGCATGATAGGTTCCGCTGAAATGCTTCTTGTGTCTTTTATTATATGTAAAGAAAAATACAGTTGATATTTACAAATTATTACTACTGAACCAATTATAACAGCCTGTACCAAGTTTTACAGACGCATATCTCTCAGTTAACAAATTTAAATACTTTCATTTAATTATCACCTTCACTGACAGAAAAACTGGTTACTCATGTCAGTTAATGTTTTACAAGAAAAAAGACAGGGAGTAAATAATATACACCTGTTTGATAAGAAGAAAAGCACATTTACGTGTAATTGCAACAGCTTACCTAATAACTGATATTTTTTCAAACTTAGCTTTGTAGCTTTACTATTACTACGGATTTTGTATTTAGTTAGCTATTTTTGGTAGAATTGTAATTCAAATTGTTTTATTTCCCTGTGTAATGCAGCGCGTGACGTGTTATACGCCTAAAACGTAAAAATACAGGAGCACGCGCATTTAATAAAAAGATATCTGGTAATTTATATTGAATTTGAATAAATGCATTTCTGTGTTAGTTGTAACTGTAATTCTACTCTTTTGCGTTCCAGAAACCTCGAGAAAATAAAAAATACCAGAATGTTCTCGTGCATGATTAAAAAGCTTATAAAAGCAGGAGAAAAACATCTCAGTTCAGTTGTTTATTAAGTTATTGTTGTTTACTTAGCCGCTGTAATTCTGAGATCGGGTTAGCTTTCTCTGCGCTTTGAATTGTGCTCTATTTAACGTTTTAGTAGCTTAAAATATAACTACTGTGTGATATTCGTGCAATCATTTGTGCATTCAATCTATGACGAACCAGTACGCACGCAACAAATTACAGTGGCAAATGCATCAATGCAATAGCAAACATTGCACTAATATTTATATACTAATATTCTTCACAACTCGTGTTAGAGATTTGCCAGCAAATATGCCGTTCCGCTTGTGAAAACAGAGAATGGCCTTTTTTCGCCATTTTCATCTAAATGCATATTTTGAGCTTATTTTCGATGTTTTTAACTGTGCCATCATGCTGACAACAAGTGGCTAACAAAATTTTAAAATCAATATTTCAGTTTTTCATTCTTTAGAAACAAACACAGCATTTGCAAAGAAAGCAATTTATAAATACACTGTGCAAAAAAAACAGTGAATTTTCAATCTGAAACATGATTTTCTTTGCACAGGTCATTCAGCAATGGCGCAGCATAGCTTCTCGTATAAAAAAAAATCGAAATAAATAAATGAAACTGAAATTTGGAAACTTCAATTTATAGTCTAACCAATTCATAAAATTTATTATTAATCACTTAAAAATTTAGATACCAATTTAGCTCCTGAAACTAGTTACGAGAGGCATATCAGTTTAAGAATCCTCAGAAATTAAAGTTAGAAAACACAACATCTTTTATTCGAAATGCTTATATTATACAAGGCAATTCAAAAATATCTGGACAAATTATAAATGCAGAAGAATAACCGAAATATGCGGATTTCGTAATTGATTGTAATGACGCGTTGAAGTGGTCGACACGCATTTGACCGATAAATAAAAAAATGTTCTGCTAGCTAGCATAAATCGTCATTCCCCGTGCGATTCCGAACCGAAATACATCGCAAAACGGAAGTCACCGATATGCATTTGGTCTACGGGGCTGAAAGCGGAAACGGAGTACCTGCTCGAAAGAACTTCTCTAAGTACTCTCTAGTGTTATATTCCTAATAATATAATATTCTCAATACACAATTTTAATTCCTAATACATAATGTAATATTCCTACTACATAATTTCTCAGGTATTTCGTAATTTTTCATAATATTATACATTTCATAATTTTTCGTAATTTTATATATTACGAATTATT
>KK114065.1:417249-427662 GCA_000611955.2 Stegodyphus mimosarum
ATATATATATATGATAATTTTTGCAGATGGGCACAGGAATGACAAAGCTTGGCGAAGAACTATATCAGAGTCCGGGCGTTGTTATTGCTGAGTAGAAGACTGCAAAATGACAACACAGAAGGATTTAGCTTTTTCGCTTGCACATCTTTATTCAATTCTCACGGCACATCATTTTTTAGATAAAATTCTCCAAATTACATATCCAATAGCGATTTAAATTAAATAAGATTAAATTTAAGATTTCTACGTCATAACTTGTTCTAACAAAGGGAAGAAGAAGGGGAAGGGCAACAGCAGAGTCTCGAAGCAGCGATAGAAGAAAGCAGTCTGACGAAAAATGGCGCGTACTTGGTATTTATACAGGCGGTTATATAACATGCCAGAATGTTCTCGAAAGTATTGGTCTAGGAGGAAGATCCTGAAATTGCGGAAAGTTAATCACACACTGCCTGCTTGCGCAGAGCAAAGCCATCGTATTTTTTTATATTTTACGTATATATATATTCATAATATTATATATTAAAAATAGCAAAGGCAAAAGGTATAAATATTGTAGAAAAAATAAATTTGCAATGATATTATTCCTCCAAAACAATTGTTAGGTAGAAACTTTTCTACTTGTTTAATAATAATAATACAGTTAACTGTTCTGGCACCTACCACTGAAAGTAGTTAATATTTCTAACAGCATAATATACATTGGTGCCTAACATTCTCTAAAACCACCACCTCTAGTGAAGACTAAAATCTTCTGGAATAGCGCGTGACCGTCTCAGGAAGAACTCCTGTATAATGAAAATTTAATTAAACGACCACCTCTACTGAAACCTAAAATCTTCTGAAGTAGCGCGTGGCCGTCTTAGAAAGAACTCCTGTAATAATAAAAATTTAATTACTCATGATGTAGTCGTGCATTTATTTCACTCTGTCGCAAATCTTGTGAACAAAGCTTACAAAATATATTCCCACAATTACATTTTTAATTTTGGCAAGATATGAAATACTCGTGGTAAAAAGAAAAGTACCCCCTTCGAGGTCTTACAAAGTACAATAGAGTCGAATAGAGTTCCGATGCAAAAAAGGTAATGTTCCATCAAGTTAATGCAAGATAACATGTGCCTGCGTTTACCGATTTGACTCTGTACGGATATGAATGTGATCTTTTGCCACACCCACCATATAGCCCCGACATCGCTCCTTCGAACTTCTACATTTTTTCACACCTGCAGTTACATCTTGCTGGTGCTATCTTCCATTCTGCACAGGATATCCAAAATGAGGTTGATCTGTTTTTGGACTCGCGGCCACTAAGTTTCTGAGCCGAAGGCTTTGAAAAGCTACTAAAATGTTGGCAGAAAATCAAAAATTTGGTTGACGATTACTATCCGCACTAAAGATACTGTGTTCATGTTTTTTCCCTAACTTTATTAAGAACGGTTTTGGGCGGAAAACTTTTCATTACAACCGATATATTTTTAGTCCAGAGGAGTAATTTGCCCTGAAGGATTATTAATTTCGATTTGGCATTTTGCGTCGATTCACGATAAGCGTTACTTCCCTTTTCAAATTGTTGCCACAGAATTTTATCGCCCTGTATTATATTTAAAGAAATTAAATAATGAAGAATCTGCGTAAATGTATGTATGTTTCTGGCACTGTGATAAAACTACGGTACCTACAGGCATCAAAATTTGAATAACGTAATCTTCCATAGAATATGGGCACGTGGAAGCCCTAATTAGAATTTTAAATTTTTTTATTATCGATTTCATATTTTGTAACACTTCAACGAATTTTTGATTAACAAACTGAACGATTTCAAAGCAAGCAATGACAACACTGTACGTAAAAAAAATTTATCGCCAGCGCGCCAGACTCTGTATCGGAAATTCTAAAACTATGTTCATTTTAAAATTATTTTGCGATATTGCTGTTGAACTGAATTTTATGATTTGAGTAAGTAGAACATGATATTTAATAAATAAAGGTAACACAGAAAACGTTAAAAAGCGCCCCTTTGGACGTAATTTAAAATCTGAAACCTTTCAGATTTTTTTTTATTTTACACTTATTAATACATTTACTTTACCACGTTATGTGTAGCAGCCATGCAACATTTGGCACACAGTTAGTGAAATTTCCTTGTTTTCGTTCTATCATGTACTAAAAATTATTATAATCCAAACTAAAGAAAAAAGAACTGGAAAATTTCGTCTCGAAATTACAAAATAAATCATCCCGCCAGTAAGCGGACAGGAAGTTAAAATGCAGGTGAGCTTTACAAATGCATTTCTTTAATCTAAACCATGTGATTCGAACACGTGTTTACTCATCTAAAGAAAACGACAAAACAAAAATACGCTACACGGAGAGAATTCATCTGGCATTACAAAAACGATTTGCTAGGAGAGAAAATAAGATTACTCATTCAAAAAAGAAAAAAAATTAGTCTTACTTCACTCATCCTTAGCGAAACGTAGATATGAATGAAAAGAGCCCACCAGAGATCGAATGTTGAAATTCACTCCAGCAACACTCCAATCACCACATGTAGAGAAAAATATTACGTTAAAGAACTACGTATGCAAAAACAATCTGACTTAATAATTCCATTGCCTCACATACGCTCTGTTCTGAAATGTTCTACCGGAACACCTCAATGCCCCTCCCAGCGTCGCGAGTATTCAAGGGTACACACACTGTGTGGGTTTTTAGAGTGCTTTAGAGGGTAGTTTATTCTCAATGCTATGAATAAATGGTTATTGATTAGGAACCTAAACGAGGGACAATAATAAATGACATATAAATTAAAACATTATATTTCTTACATGTTAATATTTATAAATGCTTGTAAGAAGAAACACTTTGAGTGAAGAACAAAAATTTGAACAATATTTATATCTTTTCATTGTCTAGGACTTTTTTTAGAAAGTCTTTTTTCTTTTTAATCTTCTTGTAAGAATCGTCACAAGCTGAACCAATATTAATTTTACATGTCATCAAGCGTTTAACCGTAGATTCCTTCATCAAACCCCTGTCGTCAGTCCATGCGTTGTTCATCAAAGAGTATACTCTCTCAACTGGTGATGATGTCCCATGTAGACAGGAGGCATACTCAACAATCTTGATCAGACTGGGCGCTGCTATGTGATTCTCGTTAAAGTAACCAAACAGCCCGAGCCATTTTTCTTCTTGAAATAATCACATCTCCGGTAGTCTCTTCTTCCTTCCACTGTTCCCAATTTGACTGCAAATACTCCTTAGAAAACACAACTCCGTCAAACAGCCGATCATTGTTTATTTTCATATCGGATACATCAAAAAGACAGTTATTAATAATTTCAGCTGAGTTTCGGCGTTTTCCCAATCAATAGCATTTTTGTTTTGGTCATATTGACCCATGAAAACTGTTCAGCGTTTAACAACATTTTCGCACAGAGGTCCAAGTACGCAATACATCGTTTATAAAAGCCACGACATTCTTTTTTCACACTGGTACGGACTTGCTCATCTAGATTTCTGAAGATGTTCTTTGCTTCCTAGGATATACCTGAGTCGATGGAAAATATTGTTTTTCCCTGATCTTTTCACACCACCGAAGTCAGTGTTGCAGTTATCTCCACGAAAGAAAACTACTTTGTTATTCAAATCGTTTAGCAACAAGACAGAGTATAAGTGATTTGTAAGAATTTCATATGTTTTACCCGCGACAGATTTGAAATCTAACAGCAATACTTGCACACCTGAATTAGGATTAAAGTAGCGCAAACAATTGGCACAAAGTTTTACATCCTTTCTGTTTGATGCATCCTTACTTACAATTACGTAGTTTGATTCAGTCAAGTCTTTTTAAACACTTCTTTAGCTAAAGGAGCTATTACATTTAAAACTATTGCCTCAGACTTAGTTATTCCGAGTGAAAATGTTTGGTAAAAAAACTTAGAAATTAGTTTTGATAAGCAAGAATTTGAATTGAAACTTACGATAAGGTTTGCTGTGAGGTAAGCAAAGGTCGCTTCTTTCGCTGCTGAGGTTTTGTCATTAGAGCTCACAATCTTAATAAAACTGGTTAGTTTTGATGAGCTAGCAGTACATACTAAACTCTTTTTATGTTTACAGTCAGTCAGTCAGTGATTTTATAGCCGAATTATTGCAAATAATGCAACTTTACCGGCTCAATGACAAAATTTGCCTAAAAAGGCCACAAGACGTTGAAAGTCCAGACAAATAAAAAATAAAAGAGCAAAGGTCAAAAGGGAAGCCACAAGTGGCAAATACAAGACGACTGAAAAGATATACAATGCATAATAAATATAGAATATACAAGTTTAAATACGATACAGCATCATGAGTTACAAAACAGTTAATGTAAATTGAAAAGTATAAGTAAGGTAGGCACCAAACATGTACAGGATATTAAACATTGTGTGAACGGAAACCAGTCATGAATTTTTATTACGTGGGGAAGTTAGCACTCCGCGTGAGGAATGCTGCAAGTGCACGAAGGTCAACGTCCTCTTCAAGGATGATGTAATCAAACGTGTTGAAGTGCTTCAGTCGGTCACAATTTATGGCTTTATCGAAGAAATTTTTGTTCAATTTGTGCAGATATTTTTCCATAGTTTCAATTTGTAGATCCTTATGTAGCATATCGTTAGAAACATAAAAGTGAACTCCGGTAATTAATCTTAAGAATCTATTTTGAATAATTTGAAGAATTTTAATATCCTTTGCCTTATAGGCTGCCCATGCGGGTGAAGCGTATGTCATAATTGGACGAATAATAGCAGTGTATATGTGACGTTTTTTATAAAGGTCTAGTCTTGAATATTTTCCAAGTAAGGGAGTGAGGCTGTTAATTACTCCTATGGTCTTCTGTTTAATTTTTGCAATATGATCATTCCACTTAAAGGAGGTGTTCAGCACGATACCAAGGTACTTGGCTTTGGTGACAAGTGGTATTTTTTCATTAAATAATTTCAATTCACCATAGAATCCTTTGCGTGCATATCTTCTCCGGATGAGTAAAAGTTGAGACTTTGATGCATTAATAGCAATACGCCACTTGGTGCACCACGATTCAATGGAAGGCATAAATTTTTGAAGTTTTAATACTGCATGTTCAGCCCTAATGGATCTGACAGCCACTGCAGTATCGTCCGCATAGCAGCCGATAAAGCAGCCGCTAATCAGATCCAGGGGCGGAAAATCTGACACATAAAAGAGATAAAGAAGGGGTCCTAAAATAGAACCTTGTGGAACAGAAGCTTTAATATTCCTGAGACTTGAGTGTTCATTTTCTATGGAAACAAAAAATTTTCTATTTGTAAGAAAGGAGTATAGTAACTTGATCATTTCCGGTTCAATGTTTAAGGAGATAAGCTTGTAGATGAGCCCCTCATGCCAGACGCGGTCGAAGGCTTTCGCCACGTCTAGCATGAGTAAGGCTACACAAGATTTGTTATGCAGAGCATTTCCAATAAATTCAGTTAGCCGAACGAGCTGTTTAACAGTTGAAAGGTTTTTCTGAAATCCAAATTGTTCCTTGGGTAAAAGATCGAAATAAGTTTGAAGTCTGTTCATAATAATTCGCTCGTAAATTTTGCCTAGACCAGGCAAAAGGCTGATAGGTCGGTAACCTTCTGGCTTCATATGATCTTTGCCAGGTTTAGGAATCAGGATAATTTTGGCTTTTTTCCAGCAAACGGGAAAATATAAATTTGTAAGGCATGCGTTTATGATATTTACAAATCTGCATAGAACATTAGTAGGGAGATGTTTGATTGCAATGTTTGTAAGCTTGTCGTGCCCTGGGGCTTTTTGATTCTTGAGCTTCTTGATAATATAAATAACTTCTTGAGGTGTTGCAAATTTAGGGCATCTATGTACTGCAGGTGCATTAATCCAGTCAGAGATATAATGGTTGACATAATTAGTGAATTCTGGGTCATTTGGTGACTCATTATTTGTGTTTACTCGACTGCAAATGATCTTTTATATCGGATCGACCACCGTGAGCAACCGAAAACTCAGAATTACAATGGAACATTTAACTCTATCGTCTTGATCTTGTTGATTACCAGTACCAGTACATACTTTCTTCAACAAAAGGGATTTATTCTGTAAATCCTAGGTGAATTTACACGATCGTTTTGGCATTTTAACAGAGAGTGCAAAAATTTAAAACATAAATAAAACAGTGCTAGCTCACTAACATAACCAGCACCGCCGGCAGGGACTGACAATTAACTGACTGATCTTATCTCTATCGCAAGCGCTAAAGATACACCCCTTAGTACCCAATATTGGATTCGCCCAGAGAGCCTCTGGCATTGCGCATAGATAGGACAAGACGATACGATGACAATATTATTTATTAGCAGATCATTACTCTTCTATTTTTCACTTTTCATACAGTACATAAGTAAATGACAAAGTAATTATCCTAAGTAATCCTTCACAGTTAATTATTTTTAGACTTTTTTGGTCATAATTATTCATAATCACATCTATAAAATCAAATTTAATTTTTGCCGGGACGTGAAGTAAACCGGCCGGGACACCGGGATTTTGTTTGAAAAACCGGGACTGTCCCAGTCATATCGGGACGTCTGGCAAGCCTAGTTAAATCCAATCCCAAGTTTTCAGCGAATCCAATCGCCGCTTTTCGAAACTGCAAATAGTAGCCATTGCATCGAATGAATGCATACTAACCACAATGACAAACTTCGTAATTTAATTTATCACATGCTTATCAACAGGAAGTAGGCTGTCTATATTAGATAAGAATTCTCTTCGTGGTAAGGTAAAAGATCTTGCCCATTTAAAATGCACAGTAGAATAGAGACAATATATTCTGCTTAAGGATAATCGGAAATAAATCCGCATTGACTACTTATAATAGAAGCTTTATTACAATTTAGTGCTTATGGTTACAAATCTTGGCAGTGAAAGGAAGAACTTGGAATCTGATCCTTCATATTTCAATTTAAAATATGTAAGGAATCTTAGTTTACTCTCATTGGCATTAACACACTGACACTGTTTTCTCAACTTCCACAAAGATGACAAGACAAAAGAGAAGCAAAATCGGATACCACACTTCATGTGATGAAACCTTTCTGCTTAACAAAATTTATTTTTTAATTATTTGCTATTTCTCTGTAACTGATAGAACACTTAACGCGTATATATTGAATTTCCTATTCGTCATGTAACGGAATGATATTCATTTTGGGTTATAAAACCTCGCTTATTTTTAGAGCATTTTTAAAAATTTGAAAAATCCGAAAAGGTAGATAAAGATTAGCAACCGTCTGGGAAGTATATTATGGATGAATTAAAAACCATTTACTGGATATCCCAACATAAGAAGCAGTTAAATGAAAGTATATCAGAGCTGTTAGGTTGCACTTTTTTTAAAAAGAAGGCAATCAATTTAAGCACCATGCTCGAAGATGTTAGCAGGTGGTGAAAGGTTTTTTTGGTACAATTTTTCATTGGTTCCGATTACAGAAATTTCATACACAGCATAGTAGTTTACTTTGCAATTGCTTGTGCAGTGAGACAATTGGCTGCATTTAATTTTCTGCAACCATGCAACAAGCGCTCAATCAAAAGCTACACTGCGGAGGGGGGGGGAACCCCGTTCTATATCTCCTGTTCTACTGTGCCGATCGACGAAATTCAACTTGCGTTTTTCATATCACGAAAGCGCGACTTAGGATATGTGTTAGACTTATATATAGCATTGTTCTAATATAGGTATTTTGACAGAAAATCGGACTTTTTCTGAAATGGCATGCCAATTTTGTTTTTCATTTTTCGATTCTACGATTTCTTTCATTCGATGTCAAATTATACCAAATTATAAAGTTTCGTAAAAATCGCACGAGCTGTTTTTAAAATATTAGCTCTCAAAATTTTAGCTCCTGAATGTTAATTGGGTTTGGTATATATTTATCAATCTCACTTTTTTTTTATTAAACTTATTTGATTCTTTCTTTCACATTTAGAAATTTAGGTTCATTCCGAATAAAATTCGCCCATTTTTGATGATTTATTTTTTAAATTTGTATTTTAAAAAAAATTTTATAAATTTTTCGCAAAAAAATTTGAATTATAATCTATAAAATTTTTACCATCATTTTAAAGTAGATGTATTTCTAAGCATACCTGCAAAAAACTAAGAGTTTTTTTATTCAAAATTTCCGAAGATATATGTGAATTTATATGTTGGCGCGTTTTGAAATTTCGCATATTTCTTGAAAGCGATAATACCGAAAATGTGGTTTACGCACTTTGTTAAAATTATTTGAAAGTAGGAACGACATGACTTTTTTTGCCCTCATCCACAATGTAAAAAAGGTAGGAACGATGTGACTTTTTTTCAATGCACAATGGAAGGGAAAAGAAAATAGGTTGCCATATATTAAGAAGTTCGCCAAGTGAATTATTCTTGGCGCAAACTGAAAAAAATTACGCCAAAATAAATTTCTCCATAAATTTCTCACTAAAAATTACAAAATTTAATATTTAGGCATAATTTGAGTCGTAGAATCGAAATATGGAAAAAAATGATATGTTATTTCAGAAAAAGTCCGATTTTGCGTTAAAATACTTATGTTAGAATAATGCTATATATAAATCTAATATATATCCTAAGTTGCGCTTTCGTGACATGAAAAACGTAATTTGAGTTTCATCAATCTGCCCAGTAGAACGGGAGATATAGAAGTGTCTTTTTTTTTCTCCGCAGTGTACCTCATAGCAATCGAAGAAATAGCGAATTTTTTTTCTTTCGCGTATTCTTATTAAATTATGGATCCATTTGCCATTGAAATGGCTCGGAATCTCATCCTGACAGCATGCAGTACATGCCACTGTATTTCTTTTCAGATGAAGTTAAGTTCCTCATCCATGCCCGTTGGCAAGCTAGTTATGCTAATCTTTTGCGAGAATCGTGGGCACCTTCTCATCGAGATCCAGCCGCTTGCTGCTAGTATAAATACGCAGCAACAGCTACCATTTTAGCAAATCTTACGGGTAGGTGCGAAATTAACCTTCAAAGGTCTCACTGTCGAAACAGTAATGTGGTATCAAAAATTGATAAGCACTCCACTTCGATAGTGAACATCAGACTACATTCCTTACCACAAAGTTATATTCAGTTCATTTGACGATGACTGAGGACACTTGATCTATGTCAACTAGTTAACAGGTATTGTTCTACATCCATCATTCACCATAATTTATAACTACAATACAACATTTTCATATTTGACATATTCTAATATATTAACACTTAGCTCGTGGACACCAAGCAACATTATCAAATGTCCTAGAAATGACGGATATATGCCTATGGATGCCATTGTTAAGCACTTCCTCATGCAAACTGACTAGTATCTTATGTAATGCAACGGGATAAAACCGCAAAATCCCGTGTAGCCGGCCATTCGATGGAATTTGAAGCAGGTCAAACAACCATTGTTCAGCTGACTTATCTATTCCTCCATTATTTTTCTCATGATGCTGAACTTATAGAACACTATATATATATAAGCGGAAGTACACGATGCCAGTTAAGTTAGATTGAGAGTAATGCACCTAACAACAGAGAGAACGATAGCGCTGTAATCCTTCTCTAAAACGATGTAAAAAATACGATTCATATTCATACATTTTTCAGTCTGATGTGGTATGGAACCCACACAAAAAATTTCGATAGAAAAATAAGCTAATTTCTTTTTATTATATCAGTAAAAATGGCATGCATTTTTTAATGCTTTTCGTCTTTATAATCAAATGGTCGTAAAAGCTCACGTTCCGTCCAATATTTTACCTATTCTCAATTTTAGTCGATTCAATGTGGCAAAATATTTATCATAATTGATCAGAAATCAATAACGCGAACAAAAACACAAACAGATATTCTTGTTTATATATATCGATTTTGTAAAATTCACAAATTTTTTATTAACAAACTCTACGATTTGAAAGCGAGCAGTAGCGACATTTTTCGAAATAAAGCATTTTTATCGCCAACGCGCGACACTGTTGCCACTCGGAAAAATGAGCGCTTTCAGAGTTTTTAATTAATAGTTCGGTTGATTAAAGTCGTACAAAGATAAGAATAGCCGAAATGACTTCTCGCGAATTTTTGGAATTGGGAATAATGTATTTAATGTTTGGCAATGCTATTTTTGTTTCATCGTGAAACTTAGATATTTTTTACTAACAAACTCTAAGATTTGAAAGTGAACAGTGGCAACAACTTTCGAAAGAAAGCAGATTTTCATCTCTGGCTTGCGAGACTGTTGCCACTCGGAGAAATGAGGGCGAAAATTATCGTTTTTCAGAGTTTTTCATTAATATCTCCTGATTTTAGCTATATTTTTTTTTTTTTTTTTT
>KK114065.1:433335-457821 GCA_000611955.2 Stegodyphus mimosarum
CGAAGGCACGCGAAGAAGACGGCAGAAATGTCTTCTAATACAAAGAAAAAACATTTTAAATTTACATTATTCAATTACATTCCTAAATGAAATTTTCAAATTATAATAAAATATAAATATTCGCTATGATTTGGCAAGCTGAATTCTTCGAAAATTCTACAAATCGTTTTAACATTAACCCCAGAACCGTAACTGACATATGCCCCAAACCGTATGGCCAAAAACAAAAACAAAAATACATGTGTATCTAAGATAGTAAAGATTAAAATAAACGGTTAAGACGGGCTATTTTGCAATGTTTAAAACTTTTGAGTAAAAAACTGCATTAACAAAAATAATCAAATATACCATAGTGGTGCACGCATAGAACAATATGAGAAACTCCGCAATAAAGCATTCGAAATCGCATCGAATTTGCTGCTGTTTCATAGCATAGATTACCTGCTGTCGCAGTGCAATTTGAATATGCGTATCTCCTTTGGACAGTTCAGAATAATTTGGAACGCGTTCGTTTGCACACGGCTTCTGCTTGTAGTATTTCGGAATGCTATTCCAAATTAGGACCGTTCATTCATCCGTGGTGACGAAAATCATGGCACCATTAAATACGCACCCAAATGAGATGCCGTAAATGCGATATATTAACGAAGTCCTGGCCTGATTTCGTACACCTTCTGGGAATAATTTGTCTTCATTCCGGTGAAACTGAAACGTTCTGTATGTTGTTGGTTTTAATCAGTCTCCGTGCATTTGCAAAGTGCCGAGATTTCTATTGCTTGCAGAGGTGTATCGATTAAAATTATTGCATTTATCATGCATCACAACTTGCGATTAAGACCTTGCAATTATTTTTCAAAAGACGAGCATCAAATTACCCTTTCTAAAACCAATTTTCATAATCGGAACAACTTTTGAGGCATTGCTGACAGTTTTGCTCATTTAATGAATTTGTAAAAGATTTTAAAGGAAGAAAAATAAAACGTGTGAATAGTTTCTACTTTAAAGGGATTTTGCATCTTATAAGGGTTGTAACGATACTTGCCAAATTCGTAACATTAAAAATAGAAGAAGTTTGGTAAAAAAATTCTTAGCAAAGAGTAAAGTAAATTTTTTCATACCGATACCTGAATATTATTTTGAAACGATTACATGGCGGGAGACTTTTATCGCTAAAAATAAAAAACTGGACAAATGAAATTAGCATAATTACAGCAGCTTTTTTCTTTGGCTAAATGGTATATCAGAAACGGTGATTCATAATATTAAATAATATTAATTATCTTGTTTAAATTTCAGAAAGTAGAAAATCGTAAAAATTAAAGGAAGAAACGTCTTCATATAAAAATATTTTATTTTACGAAGCAGTTATTTTAAAAAAGGTAATTTTAATACACTGCAGTTATTTATAATAATAAATAATTTTATATATCTGTTAAAAATCGGCATAAATTTGCAAAAAGAAGTCGAGTAAAAAATTTTGCAGGAAAACTGAAATTCACAAAATTGTTGATCAGTCACTAAGTACAGCGCTGAAAGTCAAAAAAATTCGTTTTCCAAAAAAACGAAAAGGACTGGTTTTTAGTGAAACGAAGAAGACGAATTGAAATCGTAACTTGAATTATGGTAAAAAATAATCGCTTTAATAGAAATTTGGCAAAAAAAAAGAAAGAAAGAAAAAATTCTTTGCAAGGTCGTTTATTTAGAACAGTTTCTGTAAACATAACGAAAAATTTATCAAACCTGTCATATACTGTGTGTCCATAATTTATTCACTGGATAAAGTTACTGTTACGAATTTCACATTTATTTGGCTATTTACTTAGAATTGTAATTAAAATTCCTTTTTATTTCGACGTGCAACGAAGACGATTTTTGGAGAAAGCTACGTCGGAAAAAAAAAAACAATAAAAATAAAAGAGCGCGTGCATTTAATGCTTAATAAATAAATATCTAAATATCTCGTAATTACTATTGCCATCCAGAAAAAATCGTGATTGTTCTACTGATAATTAAAAAAAGCTTATAAAAGCCGAGTTGAAACACCTCATCTCAGTTGTTGTTGTTGTTGTTGTTGTTGTTGTTGCTGTTATACTTGTAGCTGTAAAAAGCGAACTGCTGTTTGTTTACTTAATGCTGTATTGATTGTAGCGATTTCGCTGTGAGATAGAATTATTTTATCTGTTTTGAACTGAGTTTTTGCTAAACGTTTGAGATATTGTGATATTGTGCGAAGATCTGTGAAGAAATATTTCTGCATTTTAATTTATTTCTTGTGGAAAGAACAAATTTTTGTTAACTTTTTAACGACTTGTGCATTCAATATATAACGAACCCGTACGCACGTAACAATATGTTTTAAAAAAAGGAAAGAAAAAAAATCTGAAAGATTTCAGATTTTAAATTACGTCCAAAGGCGCGTTTTTTTAACGTTTCGTGTGCTACCTTTTTTTATTAAATATCATGTACTACGTACTCAAACCATAAAACTCAGTTCAAAATCAATATCGCAAAATCATTTTAAAATGAACATATCTTTAGAATTTCCGTAAGTCTCGTGCGCTGGAGATAAAAATGTTTATTTTTTCTTTTTCGTACAGTGTTGCCATTGCTCGCTTTGAAATCATTTAGTTTGTTAATCAGAAATTCGTTGAAATGTTACAAAACATAAAATCGATAATAAAGCAAATTTCAAATTCAAAATTAGGGCTTCCAGATGCCCATATTCGCAGTAGGATTACGTCATTCAAAATTCGATGGCTCTAGGTTTTATCACAATGCGAGAAACATGCATACATTTATGCAGATTTTTCATTTTTTAAAATTTAATGCAGAGCGATAACATTTAGTGGCAACAATTTGAAAAGTGAAACGGGCATTCAGAGTGAATCGACGCAAAATCGCAAAACGAAAGTAATAGTCCTTCGGGACTAAATCCCTTTGGACTAATAATACAGAATAAGAGATACGAAAAGATTGAGTTTTATTTAGCAGTTCAAAGAACTTTCTATTAATACAGTTCAACATGTCGCCCAGACGGTATAGTGGTTAGCGGAGCCAGCAACAATACCAAAGAGCCTGGGTTCGAATCGCGGAGAAGGCATGGCTGTAACCGTCCGTCCCTTCATAGGAGGCAAAGGTAGCCCACCTATTAGGTGCCTCCATAACAAAGTGATCACCACTTCTGGCCTTAGTAGTGGCCAAGCCGAAGTCAGCTATGGGCTCGCCCTTGGGAAAAAAAAAAAAAAAAAACTTCAACATGAGCAGCATTAGTTGCTCTGAGATTATCAAGTCAGTTCTCGATTTCCCTCCATACGTATATTAAGCATTTGCGGAATCACAATAGCTGTTTCTGTGATGATTCAAATGTTTAATTCTTCGACGCTACGAATCGCTGAGGATAAAAGCGTTTTTTCAGGAAAAGAGCGAGAAAAAGAAGTCGAATGGTCCGGAGAACGTGCTATTGTATTTTTACTTTTCCGGCGTAGCATTCTCTTAAAATTAATAAAAATTTAAATTAAAAATAATCTAAAATTTGTCACGCGCTGCACTGCACGAGGAAATACAACAATTTTAATTATAATTCTACTAAAAATGTCTAACTAAATACGAAATTCGTAACAATATTAACCACACTGACCGACGGCCGCCTTTATTCCCTACATATTTATCGTATAGAATTTATTATTTATCGTATAGAGGAATACTAATAAATATCAGAAATGCATCAAATTCTAAATTTTGCAGAATCTGAATTTCTCAGATATGGACTAAGACGTAATGATTAGATAACAAAGATGTAACCTCTTAATTATCACTCTCTTTTTTCATTTGTAAATAGTCACCAATGTATTTCCTTTCCACCAATAGCTAAATAAAATACTTTAGTCACCTAGATATGTATCATCAGCTTAGAAATCCCCTAGACGCCGATGTGCCCTGATAGCAGCAACAGGTAATGGTAATAAAAAAATAAAATAAAAAATGACAAAAATATAATAAAATAAAAAATACGTTTAAAATCTGTCGCATATTCAATTCAGAATAAACCACACGCAAAAACCAGAAACAGAAGCAGCATAGTAGCAAATCTCAAGAAACACAAGAGCAAAACATACCAAAACCAAAAAAGAAAAATGATATGTGCACCCACCCCCTGATGACGATGCAGCGATGATGTAAATACCATTTTCATTTTTTTGTTTTTGGCATGTTCCGTTCCCCTATTTCTTGAGGTTTGCCAATATGCTTTGTTTTTATGGTTTTTGCACGTGGTTTATTCAGAGTTGAATATCTGATGGACTTTAAAAACGTATTTATTTTATTTTGCATCATATCTTTATTATACGAGGCTTAAGTGTGTTTGTCGCCGATAGTTTATTAGTTGCCTGCGTAACAGTAATTATGAGATATTTATTTATGTAATATTAAATGCACACGCTCTATTATTTTTACAATTTATAGCATCATTTGAAGAACATACTGTTACGGATTTTATATTTATTTAGATTGGTTTATTTTCCCATGCAACGCAGACGATTTTTGAAGAGAAAGCTACGTCAGAAAAGTAAAAATAAAACAGCGTATGCATTTAATATTAAATTCTTTACTACATGGGCTTATTAAAAATGATGGAAAGATCTACAGAAGAAATGTTGTGTACAAAGAAATCTTTGACATGGGAATTACCATTTTATTATTTAAATCACCTTTATTTATTGAACTAGCGGTGGCTCTTAAGAAATGTACCGCCAGTGGTTTCCTTCATTGCGCTCTACTTTAAGCAATTAAGCAAGTAAAAGGGGGAAACCCCGTGGAGCAGTAAGCAAAGAGGCGTCCTCGCCGCCTGCCCTGGGTAATTCAGTTTGAATTAGCAGACACCTTTGCACAAATCATTTTAATTACAATTTATAATATCTAGAACAGCGATCATTTCGTATGACCGCCGGGTTTTCTAGTATATATATATATATATATATAGAGAGAGAGAGAGAGAGAGAAAGAGATTTTGTATCATCTCCAACTAGAACTACAAACAAAAGTGTTTTACTTATTTGTTTCTTCACATTCAACTCAGGTTTTTGTCACTAGAGAAGAAATGAAATCCACTTGTGGAAAGCATACTCACCTAGAAAAGAAGATTAGATTCAATGAGCAATTTTATAAATAAATGCAGAACATATAAATAATTTAAGTAATTCATATAAATCATTAATGTAATACATGCATTATATGCACAGCGTCTCTACTATGTTTAAGGACTGAATGCTTTCTACTTAATCTCCGCGAAACTACCGAACACTAAACAATAGCAATGATACCCAATATATCTCAGGTTACTTTTAGAAAAATATCACGTTCTTGTGAAAATTTGAATGAAACTTTTTCTTTGACTTTAGTCAGCTTATATATACTCTTTAGATTCAAAGACAGAAAAGCAATAGAATTTTCTTCGTGCAAGTCATTTTTAGGCTATGAATGATCCAAGCGTGTGGGGGGGGGTCCAAGCGTGTGGGGGGGGACTTGGTAGTGTACCGCAGTCAGTCGCGTATTTCCACCTCACGTCAACTTTTCTGGGCGCTTCATCATACGAAGCCTACACTATTAAGTACCTTTACTATTTGTTTCATATTTTTGCTACCTTTAACACCTTTTTTCTAAACTGTCAAGTGATTGAACAGTACACTAGAGAGCGGGAAAAAACTCTTCCCAGAGCAAGATCCCACTAGCGTCCAAATGCTAGAACTGCTAAACACGAGTAGTTCTCCAACTGCCTTCAAATCCCGGAGAACAGGTAGGCTGCAAAGAAAATTTTCGTGCTTCTTTTTTTTTTCCATATGCAGCGTGGATACAAGCTAGTTTCGCTTCAAAAATCCTTCATGAAGGCATTTCTTCTTTCAGGGGATAGGCTATGGAAGAGCACTGGATGCCCAACAATTCCCTCTAATCCTTATTACAGCAAAACGTGACGGAAAATAGATTGGATTAGATTATTTAGATTAAATCACTACGATTATATCTAGCTTAGGGAAGAGAGCCTTCGTGGAGGACATATTAAGGGCTTAATCAATTACCTTTTTTATATTAATTGATTACAGCAAAGCAACTCGAGGGTTATCTGCCTATGGGAGGGATATCTTTGTGGATGACTTCGTAAGGAAAAATGATTCATATTTATATTGCACATGGAGAAAACCGCAAAAACTCCCATACAGCCTGCCCATTCGCCAAGATCTAAATCCGACTCGAACTACCACTGTTGACGCACCAGCGGCTGAGCGATAAAAGCCGCTGAACACTGGTAGTTTGGTCTGGGGTTCGAGTCCAGGCGCATGGGCGTTTTCGTGGTTGTCCTCATGTAACGTGGGTACGAGCCAGTTTCTCTTAAAAAGATCTAAACGGGGCATCTCTTCCTATCCGTGTAGCAACTAAGGGCGGAGTACGTAATAAGTAAAAGAACTACCACTGTTTAGTGGTTTCACCACTCGGTCGTTAGTAAGCTGAGTAAAATTAACCCTCTGACCGGCTGGGGTTTTCGCTAAGAAAGCACAAATTTCCTAAAACTACTATGAGAAAAAGTTATTTTCTTGATTAAATGTAAAAATTCTACTGGTATTTTATACCTGGACTTGTGTACTTTTAATATATTGTCTTGATTTCTTTGACATATTTTCTTTCATATGCACGTATATATACGTTCTTACACATATCACAAAAAATATTCTAGGCCGTATATATACACAGCCTTGCCGGTTAGAGGGTTTTAAAAGGTTTAAATACTTTTTTTTTCAATATGCATCCAAAATTCTACCAAACTTTTCTTCATATACAGAAAGCAAATTCTTCTAGAATTCAAACACTTATATAAACCGCGAATATTTACGACGATCTGCACTTGCATACACAATTAATTAATTAATTAACAGGGATTTGTTGCGACAGGATTATGCAATTAAGATTGTAATAAGGTAATAGTGCGCTCATAACAAGCAAACAAGAAAGAAAACTTCCCAATTAAATATATAAAATTCCATTGTTTATATTAATAGAAACTGAATTTCGGCATTAAAGATAGATCACTCAAGGGAATTAAAAGAGAAATCAGCTGGCGCGTGGATAGTGATCGAACTAATGCGCTGTGGTAGTATTTAAATGCACATACACAATGGAGATGCCAATTTAATTAATTAATTTTATTTTTGTATTCTCTATACCCAGAAATGTACATCTAATCCTTAAAGTAGATTTATTCAGAAAGCTTTGTTTCTTTCAATAAACAATTTAGAACACAGAAAAGAATATTTAAAAGGGTGTCAGCAGGATTAAAATTCTATATTCTAGACTGGCAGCATTGAAGCTTTATTAACCGCACTCCTATAACTTAGGTCTTTATTAACCAAACCGGAAATCAGTTTAAAAAATACGACCGGGAAAAAGGTATAGCATTAGAAAAGCTACATTGGAAAATCACTAACAATCACTATTTCTCTTATAAGTAATCTATCTTAGCGCTTTTCTTAACAATGATGTATCTTCTACCAAACATTTTGTACAGTAATTAAAGAGATTAAACATCTGATGTGTACACCACGACTTTCTTGTATGGAATATTAAATTATACGCATTTTGCATTTCATTTGAACGTATTGCATTGAATTAAATCTACTTCATCGATAGCGCAATAACCACAATAGAATAAATGCACTCTTTAAAATTCCCTATATTTGTTTACCATGGGAACACTCCGGCGCTGTTACATCTCATTCATTTTATAAGGCATCAGAATGCACAAAATTTATGTATATCATTAGGAGAATTACCCAATCGTTGCCACATGTTCTATTTAAATACTATAATAAATCTAAAACGATGTGTAAAAGAAATTACACACACACATACACACAAAAAAAAAAGAAAAAAAAAAGAAAGGTTTCAGATTTTAATTACGTCCAAAGGGGCATTTATTTAACATTTTTTAGTCCAAAGGGATTTAGTCCCGAAGGACTATTACTTTCGTTTTGCGATTTTGCGTCGGAAACACAAAAACGGCGTATCACTTTTCAAATTGTTGCCACTAAATGTTATCGCTCTGCATTAAATTTTAAAAAATGAAAAATCTGCATAAATGTATGCATTTTTTTTTTGACGTAGCTTTCTCTTCAAAAATCGTCTGCGTGCGTTGCACGGGAAAATAAAAAGGAATTTTAATTACAGTTCTAAATAAATAGCCAAATAAATGTGAAATTCGTAACAATATTCTCTAAAACTTTAACGAATTTTTCATTAACAAACTCAAAGATTTCAAAGCCAGCAATACCAACGTTGTACAGAAAAACATTTTTATCTCCAGCGCGTGAGAGCGTGTACCGAAATTTCTAAAGATATGCAGAATTTAAAATTATTTTGCGATATTGCTGTTGAACTGAATTTTATGGTTTAAGTGCGAAGAACATGGTATTTAACAAATAAAGGTAACACACAAAATGTTAAATAAACGTCCCTTTGGACGTAATTTAAAATCTGAAACATTTCAGATTTTTTTATTATTTTTTTTTATGTCGACGACCAACTCGGCAGTAGACTTCGAGACACTCGCTGTTAACTGACTCGACTAGCCACTCATTGACTGACTATCAACTCGATACACTCTGCACTAACCGATTCTCCGCGTACCAGCAGGGATTGTATAGCTTTTGCCTTGCGTTCGAGAACATTCTGGACTAAAGCAGTAAGAAATTGTTCCAGAAAGTTCTCCATCGTCTATGGCATATCGCCAATTTTGTTACCAAATGTCGCCTAATGGGCGATTTCTCGCCAAATGTGGCAAACCTGCCTTTCTTGGCGTTTTCTGGCAACCCTAAACTTGTTTTGAGAGGAAGCTTTCCTACCGCGCCTGGACATTTCGTAACACTTGAAAAAGGTCTAAGAAAATTCAACTAAGATGTCTTCTACCATATCTGTATACTGCAGACACTTCATCCGGTTGTTTCGCAGATACTGTGTGCTAAAGACAACGATTCCAGCCCAATAATGAAGTGAAGAGGGTTCGGAAACTGTTCCAGGAACATCTTCGGAACTTTTACGAGAACACTACTTTACACCTGACATTCCGCTAGAACAAATTTCTGTATAATAACGGTTAAATATTTCTGAGAAATATTATATCATTACTGTTACAAAATTTTCGACTCGATTTTTTTCTTAACCTTATATTTGTAACTGTCCAAACAAAAACAAATGAAAAAAAAATCGATGAACTCTAGAATTTATTTCATGTACTTCAAAATATACGAGATTAGTTTATTTTTGTTTTCTTTCAAAATCGTTGTTATTATACTAATTATATTGTTTCGTGTGTACGGGTTCATAATGGATTGAATACACAAGTTGTTAAAAATTTAATAAAATTTATTCTTTTCATAAGAAATAAAACAAAATTCTGAAATATTTCCTCAGAGATATTCGTACAATATCACAATATCTCACAGTAGTTATATTTTGAACTGCTAAAACGTTAAACAGAACTCAATTCAAAACAGAGAAAGCTAATTCGATCTCATCGTGAATCGCTACAATCAATAACAACACTAAGTAAACAACAACAGTTCGCTTAAAACAATACTGAATTGAGATGCTTTTCTCCAGATTTTATAAGCTTTTTAATCATTCAAGAGACCATTCTGTTATTTTCTCGATTTTTTTGAATAGCAAAAACAATTACGAGATATATGTTTATTAAATGCACGTACTTCTGTATTTTTACAATTTTCGGCGCAGTTTTCTCTTAAAAGTCGTCATGCGCTGCATTGCACGGGGAAATGAAACAATTTTAATTACAATTCTACTAAAAATAGCTAACTAAATACAAAATCCGTAACAAAATTATCCTTTCAAAATCATTATTATATTACTTATTATTATATCATTACAATTTCCTTTCAAAACTTTATTATATCAATTACACTCATGTCTATAAATGAAGGATAATGCAAAATCAGGCAAAAGAAGAGTTAGAAGCAAAACAAATTTGACTTATTTGTAAAGCTTATTTATTAAACAAAAAGTAAAGAGCAAAAAAAGATGCTATATATTTGATATTAAAAAAATTAGCGATTTTTTATCCCTGGAGCAAATTACAAAAAAAAACCTATTTACAAAAAACATATATTACATGGTTGGTATGATTGTTAATACATTGTATGTCTCCCAGACGATGCAATACAGTCCGTACAACGCCTAGGCATGCTGAGTATCAAATTATCGATCTGATCTTAGGGGATATTACACCACTCAAAAAGCAATGCTCTCCGAAGTTCCGGTAGACATGTAGGAGAAGGTTGACGGGTTGCAACTCGTCGTCCAAGCATGTCCCACACGTGCTCTACTGGATTCAAGTCCGGTGAGAATGCTGTCCAGTCCATACGGGTGATATCCTCCGATTGAAGGAATTAGCTTACGATGTTTGCACGGCGAGCACAGGCGTTGTCATCCATAAACATAAATTGTGCGCCCATGGCGCCCCGAAACAAACGTACAAGTTGTTCTAGAACGACGTCCCGATAGATTTGGCTTGTCATGGTTCCAATTTGAACATGCAGGTCGGTTCTGGAACCCAGAATAATTCCACCCCAAACTGCACTCCTGCACCACCGCAACGGTGTCGTTCAATGTTTTCTTGGTGATAACGGGTACCTGGAGCTCTCCATATGAAAGTCCGGCGAGAATAAGACTGCAAGCTAAACTTGGACTCTCGGAAAACATCACACAAGCCCACTGTTGCGGTGTCCACAATGCATGCTCTCTACTCCAGGATAACCGCAGGCGACAGTGAGTTGCAGTAAGTGGAACGCATCTGACAGGTCTACGAGCATATAGACCAATCTGCCCTAAGCATCTGTACACGGTCTGCCTTGAATTCGTCGTACCAATGGTTGAACAGAGCTGACGAGACAGGTCTGAGGCTGTGCTCTGCCTGTTTCTTTTGGCAGTAACTGCCAAATACCGGCCCTCATTCGGCGTTGTAACTCTGGGGCGACCTGTGCTGTAACGTCTACTCACATTACCATCATCTTGGAATCGTTGCCAAAGCCTGAAGCTGGGCAATTCCAAGTTCGTCTGATACTTCCAGTTGGGTACGCCCACATTCCAGACTGCCGATAATTCTACCACGTAAAAAATCATCCAAATGCATCCTTTGTCTCAGAACTATTCGGTTATTGCACTGAAATGCGCCTGCGAACAATTTTACTTCTTTGCCTGTATTCCTTATATATCACTCTCTTACACTCTCGTCATTAAGAAGCACCATCGGTGTCATCTGGTTACTTCCTGAAATTTGCATATGATTCTTGATGATGTGTGTAGTGATTTTACAGGTGATATATTTATTTTAGAGTTCGATTTCCGCGTGACTCCGAATTATCCTTAATTTATGGACATGAGTGTATATTATCCTTTCAAAATCATTATTATATCAATTATATTATCCTTTCGAAATTATTATTATATCAGTTATATTATCCTTTCAAAATCATTGTTATTATTATTAATAATAATAACTATTATTATCGCGCTTTATTCTTCTATCATTAAACATTCCCTCCCTCGCAGCCACTACTAATAGAAAAAATTAGCTTCTTGGTTTCCTATTAAAAATAGCTGAGAGTAATAACGATTAGTTTTACTTCTTTCTTGTTATTCAACAGTCGCCTGAAACGATTCGATATTTAATTTATCTTCTCGGATTAAGGTCTATGCACTATTTATTTACAAAGAAAATAATCATGGATCTTTGCTAACGTATTCGAAATTAGGCCACAAAATTTCATTTCAAACATACCGTCGGTCTCATCGTTTTAACACTCACACACAGAATCTATTTTTAGGCAGATTATAAATCTAATCGTTAGAACCGAAGGAGAACTGTCACTTGGGCGAAGTGATGAAAAGGATGATATTTTAATTAACTCATCAAGGGGGGTTAACACATACTTACTCTGGCACGAGAGAACACTTCACCGACGTTCTCTTCTTCAAATCCGACATTCTTCAAAGTGTTGATTTCATTTGCTTGTGCTCCAGGGGTGTCAAACTAATCCCTCGAACTCTCAACGGATCTTATCTCCCTCGCTCGATAAAGTTAGCTTCTCCGTCTCCGATTAAAAATAGCTGGGAGTTAAATTACTAGTTTTATTTCTTGCTTGTTATTCAGAGCTCGATTGGAGCGATTCGTTATTTCACTTTAGTTTCTCGGATTAAAGAAATTATGTCTACCATTTTAAAGCTGGTTGCACCGAACCAGGGGTTCTATAAAACATTTCCATTTGAAATAAATCTACTTCGTCGATAGCGCATAAACTACAAAAGAATAAACGCACTCTTGAAAATTCACTACATTTCTTTACCATAGCAACACTTTGGCGCTAGGTTCACTTAACAGAGTAACATCGCATTACTTTTATAACTCAGAATGCACAAAAATTATGTATACCATCTGAGCAAGTATCTAATCGTTGCCACAAGTTCTATTCGAATACTATGATAAATCTAAAACGGTGTATAAAACAAATTAAACAAACAAACCACAACAAGAAAAAAGAAATAGTTTTTCACAGACGATTCAGTACTTCTCCTTCAATTAATTCACCTCTCACTTCGCGACAAGGCAAAAAAATATAAAAGCCCAAAAGATCTATATTAAAAATTACAAAGTAAATCTTATTTCCTCGAATAAATTCCAGAATGGATTAAGCATGATTTAATTAGCAATAAAAAAAGAAGGCGTTATCTTTGTTTTGGGGAGCTCATTTTCTTTAGACTGGCAACAAATCCACTATTCTGCTAAGTTTCAAATGTACACAAATATGACCGCTATGGCCAAAATAATTAAACTTAGCCGCACTTAAACAACTTTTAAATTGTTGGTAATTCTGCAATTATAACATGCAGGTTAACTAAAGGCATAAAAATCTTAACCGGAAGATAAGAACAACATAATTCAATCCTTTTTAAAGCAAAAAAGCACAATTTACAAACATATACGAATAAAGAAATTGAGCTCACTAAGCCGAGTAACAGAGTAGATATATATATAGAGAGAGATATAGATATATACACATATTTATATACTTTTGGTGCGGCTGACTGCAACCAAAATAAGAGGTGGACATCTACATGTTATAGCAGTCATTATGCAAAATTTCAACGTTCTGAGGCTATTCGTTTTTGAGTTATGCGAGATACATACATACGTACGTACACACAGACGTTATGAAGAAATCCATTTTAAATCAGTTTTATAATTTTTTGGGGGAGAAAGAGTCCTTTATTCTAACCTTACCTACAAATGTCACGCAAAACAATCGTTAAATTGCATTCGATAGCAGTCAAAATGGATATTTTCTTTGAACTATGATACCCGATATTCTTCGCGACTACAATACTTTGTACAAGGAAGTAAAAACTCAAAATTTTTTTATACGAAATTTCATTATGTTTTTAATCCAAAACTTTCTATTAATTATATTTTGCTCAATAAAAAAACCTTTCTGTATTGTGCTACATACCATGTTTAAAACATCTTTCATTTTAGCAATAGTACGATAAATGCTTATTAATATCATCAGTTAGACGCATAATAAACTCAGTCTTTACATTTGTATCAGCTTTTAAGAGACACGTGCTCTTTCTGTACTTATATATTCACTACAAGGTCCTCTACAGTTAAGCAGAATTCGAACAAAACTGGTAGGATATGAATATAATTTTCAAGATTCCTCAGGAATGGTAAAATAGAATAGTGCCGAATTAAAAGGAACATTAATATTTTAAGTCCTAGCTCGCGAACGCAAAAGGCCGCTGTTTTTGAAGAAAGCAAACTGTTTTGAATACTTGTACAGATCTATCCGCCTTGAATAGATGTAGACAAATGATAAACTAAATAGTTCACGCAATATAGAGCGATTCCAAGAAAAGAAAAGCGAAATGCTTTGCGGTTTTTGTTCTTTGCGGTTTTGATTCAGGTTTTTAACTGCTATTCAGAGAGAAAAGGCTAAACAAGCAGTCTACATTGAGAAACACTTAAACTCACTCTTACGTTTAAACCCAAAGGTACTATTGTTTTTCCATGGCAGTTATGATCAAAAGCATACATATGCAAACGGTATATAAAATTGCATTAGGGTAGAAAAGTGTAGATGACATCTAAATCTTCATGCACCAACTACAACACAGCAGCTTCAGCTACATCAATGTCCAAATCTCATCACATATATACACGGAAGGTTGGTTTGATTTGCTTGAATAATGAAGCATGAGTAGTCCATCTGCCAAAGTAGAGTCGTGTCCAGGTTACACATGGGGAAAACTAAGAAAGCGCCCATACCGCCAGCCTACTGGCCAGAATTTCAATCGACGTCAAACTATCGGTGTTCAGCGACTTTACTTTTAGTGTAAATGACATCTAAATCTTCATGCACCAACTACAACACAGCAGCTTCAGCTACATCAAAGTCCAAATTTCATCACATATATACACGGAAGGTTGGTTTGATTTGCTTGAATAATGAAGCATGAGGAGTCCATCTGCCAAAGTAGAGTCGTGTCCAGGTTACACATGGGGAAAACTAAGAAAGCGCCCATACCGCCAGCCTACTGTCCAGAATTTCAATCGAGGTCAAACTATCGGTGTTCAGCGACTTTACTTCTCAACAGCTGCACATGAAAGAGGTACACGACAATGTATTTTCGGATCACCAGGCGATTAGTACAGCTGGCGCTTCGTATAAAATAAACATACAGATCAATTTAAAGTAAAGTGTTTTTACTGAGCTGTTACTTGCAACATAAACTTATCACATCATGAGTTTTGTCGAGTGGGTTTTCTGCTTTCACCCAGTCGCCATTTAAGTGCGGGAGAACGTGATATCGCATTCGCCTGTACATATTATTTTGGTTAAAGTGGTTAATCGCGTTCAACTAAAAGTTTGCTAGCTCAAACGCCAATGAATCTCACGCAGTCGATTACTCACGTTTTTTGCACATACGAATGACTGATATCTGCGTATTACGAAGCAAGGTCATATTATTCTGCCAATTTTTTTGACGCATGCTCCAACCGTAGAAACGATATTTTCATACTAACAAGAGTTATGAAGAACAGAAGAAGAATAGGATACGAGTTTTTGTTCTAATGACATTTTTCTGCTTTTACACAAATAAAACTTAAAAAAATATAAGGCGGTGCGTAATTATTCGTGCTATGATTTGAATATTAAATAACGTTTTCTTTGCATTTTTTAAGACCGAACAGCCAATACTCGGGATCTTATTCCGGAAAAATTACCTCAAACCAAGGGCCAAAACTGTTGAGGTTTTTGGCAAATCAGCTTTGTCTTAAAATGCATGCTGCAACTTCTTTAATGCTCGGAAGGCGTCCAGTGCCGTTACAGTTTATCCTTACAGTCAACATTTTCAACGATAAAGAATAGCTCTAACGAAGGAAAGTTTTCGCAATGGCTTAATATTTCGATTTCTGAATTTTCAATGAACATTGCTACCGCCAAATTTAACGTTCAAGAACTGAGGGCCAAATTCTTTCTAAAAAAGTTATGAAGTACAGAAGAAGGATAGAATACGTCCATCCAGTCAAAGACGACAATGGTCGCCGTTTGCCACCATTATTTTTTAAACATAATGCAAATAGAATGTATTTCCACATTTTGTATTTAACACGTCGACTGCCACGGCAATTTTCAGAAATCTGACCTAAAGTGACAATTTGATTTAATCACATTATAATATTAAAAACTCTAATTCTATTGCATAGTTATCATCAAAAAGCATAAAAAATGTGTGTCTTTTTTTAAAAAAAAAAGTTCTTACGAATTATTTCGTAGTTGGCTTTCTGTAACAGAAATCTCTTCGCGGAAGCCAACAACCAGTTAATTCGCACGCAGACCACCTGTCTCAATGGAAAAATTTCTATGAAACCGAATATAATTCGAGATTACAATAATGGAATGTCTGACATTGATCGACCAGATCAAACGCTTTCGTACTACTCATCTCTAAGAAAGACTATTAGATGGCCCAAAAAGGTTTCACTGCATATTGTAGAGACAATGCTCACAAAAGTTTTCAAAAAGTAACTTCTTCTACAATAAAACTGTTAAAGTTCAGAGAAGAATTCGTCGTCGCGTTGATTGGAGAAGAGATTCAACCAGTTTCGAAAAAAAATTAGATTGCAAGACTCCATTATTTAGAGAGTCTATGACCTACCGAAAAAAAAAGCGTCCGACAAGGCCATGTCGTATATGTACCCAAGCAAAAAAACGCCGAGAAACGCATTATTTCTGTCCAGCCTGTAAAGAGAAGCCAGCCCTTTGTGTGGAAGATTGTTTTAAGAAGTTCCACAAACATTAAATATTATTTTATTTCTTGAATTTGAATTAATTTTTATAATTATGTTTTTTGTTCGTTTTTTAATCAATTTTCTGTTCATGCAAGCCAGCATTGATATTTTGTTCTTCTCCCAGAAGCCATCTATCGATATTAGCACTGATATATTCCCAGTTTAATCGTAGCTGCACAAAAAAGGCAAGCAAACATAGTACGAGATAACTCGCAGTTGGCGTCCTAGAAAAGAACGCAATCTATGAGTTATCTCGTAGTTGGCAGTCAAAGTGTTAATGTTAAGAAAGGAAAGCAAATAATATTGGAAAAAAAAAGCCTTTTATAGCTTCTTATTACGCTAACTAAGAAGAAAAAGTAAAATTTACGCAGCTTATACACTCAGTTTCCTTTTTTTTCCTATAAAACCATACACAAAAATAAACGTTGTGTCACAAATACGCAATAATATGACAATTTATGTATCAGCACGTGTATAAAACAAAAATCCCTTTCGTAAAAATATCGATTTTGAGCCTTGACGTATTCCTATGTTTCAATGAAAGGAATTTTACTACCTTTCGCACCTTCCAACAGAAACTGATGAATAGAAATCGTTACATAAATCTCCAGAATCACATTTTGAATATGTTTTCACTCGCGATACTGATTACGGTTCCCTTCTTCGTTTCGGAACAATACTAAAGAACTCGTAAGTCCTCTATTCTGACGTCTCAAATGTCATTTATATTCTCTGCAGGATAATAAAACAGGACCCTCCCCCCCCCGAAAAAAAGGCAATCTATAATAATTACGCGCAGAAGGGAGGACACTGGTTATAATCTTAAATGTAAATGTCACTTTCTTCTCCCGACCATTCAACTCTCTAATCGGCATTTAAATGCAATTCCATGAATGAACATTTAGAAGTTGAAAGACAGGCAGCAACATCAAATAGGATGAGGTAAAACTAGTGAGTTGACTTCATAACGAGAAAGAAATCAATTTCTGAAGCGCGTTTTCCTATTTGAATCGATTAAAGAATTCAAAGAAATTACAGTCAGATCTATTATTGCAATCACCTTTGGTAAATGATCACTTCTGAAAGTATGTATTTTTCATGGCATAAACAAGCATAGTATTAAACAAAACTTCTCTACGACGACCACCTAAACAGAAGACCAAAATTGTCTGAAACTGTGTCGGGCAGATGTTGCAGGAATAATGCTTTTTCTGTACTTGAAAAGATATTTGATATTTTTATTTATTTGCTATGATTAAAATAAGTGATTTATTACTCATTCTTCCTCTAAAACCCTTTTGCTTAAAGTGCTTAAAGGGAAAAAAATCAGTCATACAAAACAAACATATGAAATGCTATCTTCGCTGAAACTGGCTGAAATGAAATTTGTATGCTCTCGATAACTATTTAGTACATACTGAATACCTTGCATGACTTCTAATATATATAAAGAAGAATGTCTGTGTGTTTGTTCTCTGATAACTCAGTCATTACTATAGCTATCGTCACCAAGCTCTCTACCATTCTTTTCTGGGTCCTGGAAAAGGTCGAAGTCCACTTTTTTCCAAAACAAAATAGCTAAAATCAGAGATATTAACTAAAAACTCGAAAAAACGATCATTTTCGCCCTCACGTTTTCGAGTGGCAACAGTCTCGCAAGATGGAAATGAAAATCTGCTTAATTTCGGCAGTTGTTGCCACTGCTCGCTTTCAAATCCTACAGTTTTTCTTAATAAAAATTTCTATGTTTTACGATGAAATAAAAATAGCATCGGCAAACATTAAATACACTATTCCCGATTTCAAAAATTCGTGGGAAGCCGTTTCGACTATTCCCATCTTCGTACGACTTTAATCAGTCGAAATATTAATTTAAAACTCTGAAAGCGCTAATTTTCGCACTCATTTTTCCGAGTGGCAACAGTCTCATGCGTTGGAGAAAAAAATGCTTAATTTCGAAACGTGTTGCTACTGCTCGCTTTGAAATCGTAGAGTTTGTTATTCAAAAATTTGTAAGTTTTACAAAATCTATACATATAAAGAACAATGTCTGTCTGTTTGTTTGTGTGTGTTTGTGTTTGTTCGCGTTATTGATTTCTGATGGATTATGATAAATTTTTTCCCACATTTAATGAACAAAAATTGAATATAGGTTAATTATTAGATGGAACTTGAGCTGAGCTTTTACGACCATTTGATTAGAAAGACGAAAGTAATTCAAAACTGCGTGGCATTGTTGCTGCTATAATGAGAGAGAATTAGCTTATTTTTCTATGGAAATTTTTATGTGGGTTCCATATCGCATCAGACTGAAAAATGTATGACTATGAATCGTATTTTATGCATCGTTATTAGAGAAGGATTACAGCGGTATCGTTCTCTTTGTTACTAGACGCATCATTCTCAATCTAATTTAACTTGCATCGGGTACTTTCCCTAGTAATTAAATAAAAAAGATAGCCATGAAACTTTGAAAATCGGTTTATCAAAATTGTTTATCAATGCTACGAAGAAACCTCCTCGAAATTTTATTGTTCAATTTCGATAAACCCGCCCTACATAAACAAACGTTGTTGCCAATGGGAGTTGACTAAAATCTTTCATTTATTTTGGAATAAAGTGAGCTGATAAAAAATGTGTAAGGTTTTTTCTCCTTTCTTATAGCGTGCCTAACTGACATTCTTGAAACCCCGTCCACCTAGCAATCTGGAGGCTCGGAATTCGAATCTCGAAGAAGGTACTGTACCTTTTAGATGATTCCTGCTTTAACAAACCTACTGACTCTACAATGGCATTACATTAATCCCTTAAAAAGTTATTAAAAGTAAATGCTTAAGAAGATAATGACTTCTTAACAGTATTCTGCAAACATTCATTAATATATAACATAACGATCATTAAAAAAATGGGTTTTAGCATCCATGACACTCCCACTGCGAAATTTATAGCTCTTCTTCCTGTGTCTAGTAACTTCATTAGAAATGAAATCATGACGATGATGAAGTTTCATAATAACCCCAAAATGATTTGTAGGAGAGTTTAAAATTAAATTGTTACATATCGCAAATTAAAGTATTATTGATAGCACATTTACGTAAGATTTGACGTTATAAGATTTGACTTTAAAGTCGCTTAACAATGCATTTTAAAGAAAGGTATTTTGCAAAAATATTAAAACCATACACTCTTATAAAGATAGAATACAACATCAGCAAAAATATTCCATATGCATGTTATATACGTAATATGATTCATCACTTTAATTTAGGAGAAAAACTCCTTTCATTAAAAGAGAATTTCGCTCTTTTTACATCACTTACTGCGACGTTCAGATTCCACTTTACTTGTTACAGACGCACATTCTAATCCTTCAAGTTGCAGTTAACGTTTTCAAAGTGTCAAAAAAGTTGAAATCTTACAGTTAAAACATTCTTCAAGTTGAAATTTTGAAATTGAAGTTTTTAAAACAACTGGAAGATCATATATTATTCTGTGAAACAGTTTAAAACTCATAGCAATTTGTTTTTATGTTTATCATATGTAAACTCATAAAAACATAAGTAAACTCATTGAAATTCTATTTACCAAGTTCGTATATACTTAAGACGGTAGCCGCTATGTTCATAAATTTGTCATCTTTCGCTAAGTAATTTTTTCCAATTACAACTATCGCCTTTGCCAGCAATAGTTAGCCTTATATAGATGAGTATGAGACTTTTATGGCATAATGTTTGCTAAGAAACTAAAAAAAAAGTCAAAATTCAAATATGCAATTAAAAAGAAAGCCACGAAGCAGAGGCTTCAGTTCACATAACCAGGGTTTAATTTCTAAAATTAGAAGAATCTGACCCCTATGGAAGGTCGTCAGAAAAAATAAACAAAACTAAATAAATAAAGTAACTAATAAAATTAATAAGCAAAAATAAAATGGAATAAAATTTAGAGATAAATAAAAATTTAATAAATTATTAAACTAATGATAAATAGTTAAACAATAAAATACTGGACCTCGTCTTATTTGGGGTTAGTATGGTATTATAATTTCACTCAGAAACTACTAAGAAATAGCTCAACCGCACTGTAATTGAATTTAAGTGCTGAATATATTGTTACGGATTTCGTATTTATTTAGAACTGTAATTAAAATTGTTTTTATTTTCCCGTGCAACGCAGACGATTTTTGAAGAGAAAGCTACATCGGAAAAGTAAAAATAAAACAGCGCGTGCATTTAATATTTAATAAATAAATATCTCGTAATTTCTGTTGCCATCCAAAAAAACGAGAAAATAGATTTAGAGTGTTCTAGTGAATAATTAAAAAGCTTATAAAAGCCGAATTAAAACACCTCAGCTCAGTTGTAGCTGTTTTAAGAGAAGTGTTGTTTACCTAATGCTGTTATTGATTGTAGCGAATTCCTTTGAGTTCTGTTTAACGTTTGAGATATTGTGATAATGCATGAATATCTCTGAGAAAATATTTCAGCATTTTGTTTTATTTACTGTGAAAAGAATAAATTTCATTTAACTTTTTAACGACTGTGCGTCCAATCCATTACGAACTCGTACGCACGCAACAATATTGTATAATGCACTGTTTTAAGAGGCATTGCTCATTTCTCACATCTCCTGCTTCAAAAATATCTAATGCCTCTGCAAGTTGAGAAAAACAGAGCTCATTCTTTTTTCAGCAAACTAATGAAAACAGTTACAAAGAGTTAAAGCGTCATTAATAAGATTAGAGAGAATGTTAGAAACAGGATGAGAGTCCGGAATGAAATTTTAACGGATATGTGTAGGTATGAAAACAAACAGAAAACAGTCCGATACTTATGAACGACGATCTCCTGCCAATATAATTCTAACTGTCAAGCAGAATGCAACACGAGGGAAAAATTCTTCCCGAATCCGAGAACTGATGAAACAGAAAGTTCTACAGAAATGACGCTTTTCGTCCCCTCGTGTTCGATTACATCGCTCCAAAAAGTCGACAAGTGCTGTCTTCCGTTTAAAGTCACTAGCACTGAACATTCGCGACCAGAATGATCAATCACATCTAGGAGTTTCAAGAACGAAAAATTTACACACTAACACACATTCAATGTACTTCTTGCAGACTAAGTCTTTGACATGTGTAAGAGGGGTTTACGTTCTTTAAAAGTCTCAACCTTCTTCAAAGAAGTTCTTTTGTCTGGCGGACATTCAGAAGTTAGGATCGATTTTTAAGATTTACTTACTATGTATCAAAATAAAATTTTCGAAATCAAAAACATTTTCTGTTGAAATTATTATTCACTTACACAAAAGAACTGCTTGAGCCCTCTTATTGAGAGCTCCTGTGTGCGCCGGCTGGAATTATACCTCAACAATGGGAACGAGCGAGGCGAGTTCCGGCGCAATTTAAGCTCTGCAAAAAACAATTTTCATTAATAGTCTCATAACCACTATCAAAACCCTTTTCAGAAGTCATTACATCTATAAGATCCATTTTGTTGCACTAATAACTGTATGATACGTTATAATTTACAAAATACATGGAACATCTTCCATCGCAGGGGGAGTGACAGTAATTTCCTATATCGCTCAGAAGCGATTTTCTAGTAAAAACATAAAAGATCGACATTATAAAGAACGCTCAGAGTAATGGAAAACAACATAAGAAATACGTGCACGTAATTTGAAAGTTGAAACATTCTTCTCATTGGCACACGTTTTGTTAGTGGTAATTCACACAAACAGCCCATTGTTAAACCTCAGTGCTCCCAAGAATTCAATAATTCTTCTGTGAACATTTTTTTTTTAACTGCCGGCAAGTATTTAACATAACAGGTCGCGAAAGTGAGGTATGGCACAAAGACAGATAAAAACCACAGCATTTCCGTTCTTCTATCTTAACATCATTATTGTTAATGTGCCCTTTCCACTTGTAAGAGCCCGGCCTGAAGGTCAGAGTGACACAAAGTTTTGTCGCACGCGATTGCGTTGTCTCGCCCATCTCGTGGTCATGGGCCGACGGTCATCATCATCCACTTGAGCGGGCCCTTCTCGCTTTCTCGAGGGAAACTTTCCTCTCCGTCCAGGACATCCGTTCCCGGGGAGGAAGTGTGTGGAAGTAAATAAACAAGACAATGATGACGTGCCACGATGGGCATAAATGGAGTGATCCTCCACCTCCGCTGAATCCCAGATGAGTAATCGCCGCAGCTGACCGCCTTCAAGAAGTGAAATGGGTCAGGGTGGAAGTCATGAAGATGACAGGACATGGAGAAAATTCGCGATCGTTATCAGCAAATCAACTTCATAAGAATGGTAATGACCTGGTAACGAAATTGGGATTACATGCGAGGTTTCTATTCTTATCTGTCTTCTAGAACGAAGGGGAATTAAATAGCACTTTATTCACTTTACATGCGAACCAGTGGTTAACACTTTCAACAAAGCTGTCTACCAGAGCGCTGCTGTTTTCTTGCTAGCATGAAACTTAAGTTAATGACAAAATAGTTGCCTCTCATTTTAATATTTACTACTAGAGGAAGTATCCGATGCCAGTTAAGTTAGATTGAGAGTAATGCATCTAACAACAGAGAGAACGATACCGCTGTAATCCTTCTCTAATAACGACGCAAAAAAATACGATTCATAGTCATACATTTTTCAGCCTCATGCGATATGGAACCCACATAAAAATGTTCGATAGAAAAATAAGCTAATATTTCCTTTCATTATATCAGCGACAATGGCACGCAGTTTTTAATAATTTTCGTCTTTCTAATCAAGTGGTCGTAAAAGCTCAAAGTTTCATCCAATATTTCATCTACATCCAAATTTAGTCGATTAAATGTACCAAAAAATTTATCATAATTGATCAGAAATCAATAACAGGAACAAACACATGAACAGACATTCTTTTTTTATTTATATTAGATTTTGTAAAACTTACAAATTTTTTATTACATATTATACAATTTTTAATTCAACTCTAGGATTTGAGAGCGAGCAGTAGCAACACATTCCGAAATAAAGCATTTTTATCTTCAACAACGTGGGACACTGTTGCCACTCAGAAAAATGAGTGCGAAAATTAGGGCTTTCAGAATTTCTAATTAATATTTCGGCTGATTAAAGACGTACGAAAATGGGAATAGCCGAAATGGCTTCCCACGAACTTTTGGAATCGGAAATAACGTATTTAATGTTTGGTAATGCTCTTTTTATTTTATTGTAAAACTTACAAATTTTTTATTAGCAAACTCTTAAGATTTGAAAGGGAAGAGTGGCAACAACTTTGGAAATAAGCAGATTTTTCATCTCCAGCTTGCGAGACTGTTGCCACCCGGAAAAATGAGGGCGAAAACAATCGTTTTTCCGACTTTTTAATTAATATCTCTGATTTCAACTATTTGTTTTTAGAAATAGTGGACGTCGACCTTTTCCAGAACTCAGAAAAGAATTGTAGAAAGTTTGGTGACGATAACTATCGTAGTGACTGAGTTATTAGAAGGCAAACGAACAGACTTTCTTCTTTTTATATATATATATATATATGGATATGTCTTCTAAAGTAAGCGTCTCGTTCAGATTAATTGTGTTCTTAGTGAAAAAATTTTAATCTTATAGATTATTTGCTTTTTAACAGGATTCTTTTGGTTTAGTGACTAATATCTTTATTTTGATTGAGTATCAATTAGTGCTTTGAATCTAGCAAATAATTTGATGCTTACACTGAAGTAAGATGAAACACTCTCTCTTATTTTAGTTACTGTTAGATTGATTTATCCCCTTGTTAAGTCGATTAATCTGCTATCAATAACTATAACTGGTTTATCAATACTTAAAAAGTTTACTTTTGATTTTGGCATTTTTGCGATTTAGTTTCTCCTTAATTGTGTTTAAAGCAAGGAAGACTGAAAATTCTATTAATTTTTTTTTTAATTCTGAAAAATACTTTTTCAATAATGTTTTTAAATTGAATTTCCGTTGCTTGGAGATGTAATATGGAGAGTTTTCTTTTTATAATTTATAGTGAATTATTGCTTTATTACTTTGCAGCTTTAGCGCAAGTCTTGGGCTTATTAATTTAC
>KK114065.1:460280-499764 GCA_000611955.2 Stegodyphus mimosarum
GAATAGATATGTAGATAATAATACTTTTTATGTTAATAGTCTTTCAAAATATCAGAAAATAATACGTAAATTTATTATTATTGCAGAGGCTTATAGTTCAAAACGAAGATGGCACTGTCACCACCACGATGGAATTAAGTTATCAGCAGTAGGAAATTAGTTACTTATACTGGCTTAGATGTTGATGGAGTAATTACTGCGGAATACAGTTCGCGACATGAATGTAAAAAACGCAAAGAAAAAGAAATTAGAATTTTAAAGAGTTCCCTCAGTCGCAAAGTTTGAAACCACTTGCCTTTGAGTTGATGTAACATTAAATTAGATTTAGAACGTGAATACGCACATATTTATGAATGTATGTACCGCGCTTTCTTCCTGTGTTTAAGCACTAATGATTCCGTATATAAGAAGTGAAATATCGTGCTACAGACTTTTGTTTTATTATCTATATTAAATAATCAAGAGTCAGTATGTCAGGGCGACCAAACGGTAAAATCACTGAACGCTGGTCGTTCCGACGTGGGTTCGATTCCCTGCGAACGGGTTAGCTGCACGGGCGTTTTCGTGGTTTTCCCCATGTGTAACGTGTATAATAGCGAATTTCTCTTGGAAAGACGTCCAAGAAGGCATCCCTCCCCATAGGCAGATAACCCTAATGTGCTATGCCATAATCAATTAAACCAACTGTATGCTTGCATTGCATTATGAAAAAAAAATGGCACAAACTGGAGCCACCAGATTTTGAACATACATCTCAAACTACACTCCCAAGCTCAATTTCATATTTTTTTGGTTATTTTATGGTTTGTGCAAACTTAACGAAATTTTTATTAACAAACTCATTAATTTGACAACATGTATTCCCACAATCCGAAATAAAATACTTTTATCTTCATACGTCAACGTATTGTCATTGGGCGAAGCGTAAGCTGTTCAGTTTATCTTTCCAACTGAATTTGTCCATCATTCATAAATTAACCAAGCAATTTAAAACAATAAGCGCAGTTGTTAGCATTACATTTTTGTCCTACTTTCTAAATAATGCTTCTGTTTAATTTAAGTAAAAATGCACTTAATTCATCATACATTTAATTAGTATAATGTCATGGAAATCTTCAGGTTTTTTTTTTTAATTTACAAAAGATTTTTCTAACGCTTAATGGTACATAACTGACGTCAAATTTTTTATTTTTTATTTTTTTATTTTTAAGGGATTTTACATTTTTCTCAAATCGGATCCTCCTTTGATGCATTATATTATAATCCCAAGTCTTTAGATGCAATTCTCTTGTAATGCTGGTGCCATGTTGCTAAGTTGAGCGGAAATTCTTCATTATTCATTATTTTAATCCGTCCAATCTAAGATATATCTTACGATATTATCGTTAAGCTTAAAATATTATCGTTAATTAAAACGATTCTTCGAGATCCGTTGCATAAATAGAAAGAAAAACGATATTTTACTATAGAAATAATATATATGCTAATTTCTACAGAACGACTACTGTGTCTTCTCACAGATTTTTCAATTAAAAAAATGAGTATTCGAGCTAACATTAATACTGAGAAACATACATTTACTGAGAAAAAAAAATCAATGTGTACAAAACATGATTTCTTGCACGGAATGTTAAATTATACGCATTTTGCATTTCATTTAAACCTATTGCATTGAATGAAATCTACTTCGTCGATAGCGCATAAACCCCAATAGAATAAACAGATTCTTTTTAAAATTCACCATATTTGTTTACCATAGCGAAACTTTGGCGGTAGGTTCACTTAACAGCGTTACATCTCACTCATTTTAAAACTCAGAATGCAGAAAAATGATGTATATCATATGAAGAATTATCTAATCCTGGCCACATATACTATCCAAATACTATAATAAATCTAAAACGATGTATAAAAGAAATTAAACAAAAAAGGGAAAAAATGAAACAGTTTTCATCGACGATTCAGCATTTTCCCTCAATTAATCAGATCTCACTTCGCGATAAGGCAAAAATACATAAAGACACAAAATATCAAAATTAACAATTACGAAGTAAATCTTAAAACACTTATTTCCTTGAATAAATTCCAGAATCGATTAAGCATGATTTAATTCGCAATAATAAAAGAAGGCGTTACCTTTGTTGTTGCGAAGCATAATTTCTGTAGATTGGCAACAAATCTACTATTTTTCTAAGTTTCAAATGTAAACAAATATGGCCCCTATGGCCAAACTAATTAGACGTAACCGCACTGAAACAACTTTTAAATTGTTGATAATTCTAAAACACAACTATAACATGTAGGTTAACTAAAAGCATAAAACCTTAACTGGAAGATAAGAACAACATAATTCAACCATTTTTAAAGCAAAAAATGGACTATTTACAGAATATAAGAATAAAGAGACTGAGCCTACTGAGATGAGTAACAGAGTGGATATATATATATATATATATACATACACTTTTGGAGTGGCTGACTGCGACCAAAATAGGAGGTACACATCTACGTATTATAGCAGTTCTATATACAAAATTTCAACGTTCTGATGCTACTCATTTTTGACTTATACGAGATACATACATACGTAAGTACGTACGCACTGATGCCACAAAAATATCTCTTCAGAATCCACTTTAAAGTAGTTTTATATTTATTTGGAGGGAAGGGAGTCCTTTATTCTGTCCTTACGTTCAGATATCAAGCAAAAACATCGTTCAATTGCATTCGATAGCGGTCGAAATGGATATTTTCGTTGAAATAAGATATCCGAAATTTTTCGCGATTACAATACTTCCTTTTCACTTCGTGCAAGGAAGTAAAAATTGCAGAGGATTCTTTCTTCTGCTCTTCCAAGCTTACTAAAGTATACTAAACAAATGTTTTTCGGCACAGCTATTTAAATAAATTATCATTATTGATGTAACCCCACAAACGTTAACATTGTATTTTTAGAAGCGAAAAATTAACATCTTCTCTGAGGATTTCAAAACATGGATTTCCTATTGCTAGCTGGACAGGATAATTATTTACACCACGACAGCATTCACAAAGGAGACCGATAATTTTTTATATTCCCCCTAACTTAAAGGGGAACTGTGGTGAGACATGACCCAGTCCACAAATTCAATCAGACATTGACCGCCACATTTTCTGCTGGAGCGTCATTAGGTTATTAAAAACTAGGTAGCGGAAAATCAATTATATCGTCAAACCAGGAATCTTCCAGCACTAGCTCGAAGTGCTAGATACCACGACAGAGAACGCACGTTAATTCCTTACACCTTTCCTTACTTAAAAGAATGACTGGAGAAAGGCACGAGACCCAAACGATCAAATCCAACAGTGACGAGTTGTCGTCCACCATGATATTTGTTTCCTTGTACGAAGTAAAGGAAGTATTGTAATCGCGAAAAATTTCGGGTATAGTATTTCAACGAAAATATCCATTTTGACCGCCGTCGATTCCATTTGCACGATGTTTTTGTGCTACATCTATAAGAAAAAGTTAGAACAGTACGCAGAAGGTAGGACAGGAAAAGGACTTTTCCCCAAAACGGTTGTGAAATGGATTTAAAATGGATTCAAAAGAGATTTTTTTTTTCGCGACATGTGTACATACGTATGTATGTATCTCTCATAACTCAAAAACGAGTAGCGTCAGAACGTTGAAACTTTGTATATGGTATTGCCATAACATGTAGTCTCTTTTTAGTTATAATAGGTCGCACCAAAAACATATACATATATAAATATATACCCCCTCTGTTACCTGGCTCGGTGAGCTAAGTTTTTTTATTCTTATATGTTGGTAAATTGCGCATTTTTTGCTTTAAAAGTGATTGAATTATAATGGTCTTATATTCCGATTAACGTTCTTATGGCTTTAGTTAATCTGCATGCAATAGTTGTAGAATTATACACAATTTAAAAGCCGTTTAGGTTCCATACCTAGTAACGCCGCATTTTGTTTACATTCGAAACTTATTAGCGCAGTGAGTTAAGTCAGTTTCTGCACCAACTTCAGTTTCCTGTAGCCAAGTGGGGTTGGTGTTTAAGATTTTTCTGTATTGTACAATTTGTAATGAAGATGCTTTGAGTTTCTGTATATTTGTTTCTTGCCGCAAAGTGGAAACTGAATTCACTGAATGAAAAATATATCTCTAATAAAATTCCATGAATATAAATGAAATGCAGCAAAATGTGCATAATTTAATAGGCCGTACACGGAAGTCACGAGGTGTCCACATCAGATTTTTTAGTCAGAGTGCCATTTTAGAAATTATTAGATTTCTAGGAGCCAGGATATGTGAAAAATTAATTGTACTCTTGCTTGCTGTAATCCGAAATACGGATCTCTAAATGCTATCTGGACACTCTAATCATTTACATCAAGTCATCCCTTAAGGAGTAATGCAATAAATCCTCACACATGTAATATGAGAACAAGACAGAAAACAAAAAGACTCAATAAAAATATTAGTATAAAACATAAAATAGTTGAGTAGTCATGTATATTAGATTAACATGTATGTTCAATTTTTCCCTTCTTTTATTATTCATTTTACATAAATTTATTTTCTCATAATAATTGTATTACAATACTATTAATAAGCTTAATGCTCAACACCATTACAAAGATAAATATCATATTCATACTTAAATATTTGCTTTACTAATTAAACGTCTCAGTTTTAACGTACTTATAAAAATAAATCATCATACTTATACAGAAATGCGTTTTCTTTCACGATCAAAGTTTTAAAATCGTCGTGGCTAAATGTATTAGCTTATTTTCCTTCGAAAGGAAATAAATATTTCTCTAGGTTGGATAGCTGAATCATTTGTTCTTTCTCAGAAAATAATAATAATCCGTTGCGCCGTGAGTTAGTTTACTTTTGAGCTCAACGATTTTTTGTATGCTTTATAGTTGTAACAATGTAACTGTATCTGAAGTGGGAGATAACAGGGGAAAAAACTGCGTTATCTATTCTTTTTAAATTTATTTTTTCTACGATGAAAATTATAGGTAATGATGCAGTAGGTGATAAACCTTTTTAATTAAGTTATTTATTCCTGAAATGGCAGCACTATTTACTGTTTATTTTTAGAAGGCTATTTATTTATCATACAGGGTGTTTATAAAGTCCCGAACCCATTTTGATATTTAATAACTTATAAAATAATGAAGATATAAACAAACTTATGGCATTTATTGATGGAATAAGTTATACATTTTCCTTTCCAGGTTTGAATATTTTTACTTTTGTAAATATCGTCTGCGCGTGTGGTTAATTTCAGATAATTTCATTTTCCAGTCTAAATATCTGTACTTTTCTAAATATCGTCTGCTTATTAATTGCATTTTTCTCTCTTTTGTTTTTGGCAACTATTGCAATGTTATGTTTACTTTTGATGTGTTTGCTCTAGTACTTCTGTATGTGATGTTTTATTCGACCGTATAATTAAGGAGAATGCATACGCCACAAGAGAAAGCACAGATTTTATGGTGATTCATAGAAACGAAATCCATAATGCACCTGATATAACGGCGCTGGACTTTTCCTTTGGGGATTTGTTTACAGGAGGAGAGTGTCGAACATTGATGACCTAAAAGCCAGAATTACAACCGCAATAGCCTCTGTGGATGCCGACATGCTTGTCGGTACCTGGCGTGAAATTGAATATCGACTTGATATTCTCCGTGCGACGAAGGGGGCACACGTGGAAGTTCATTGACAAGGGTCATGAAACTTTTTGAGTCTTTAACCATTTATGTTATTAATTTTAATCTATCTTTATTATTTTATGAGTTATTAAATATCAAAATGGGTCCGGGACTTTATAAACACCCTGTATTGTTGCGTGCGTACGGGTTCGTAATACACTGAATGCACAAGTCCGATAAAAAGTTAAGAAAATTTATTCTTGTCGCAAAAAATATAACAAAACGCTGGATTTTTTTCTTAAAAATATTCGTACAATATCGCAATATCACGCAATATAATCAGTAGATATATTTTAAACTACTAAAACGTCAAATAGAACGCAATCCAAAACGCAGAGAAAGCTAATCCGATCAACAAAATTACAGCAGGTAAGTAAACAACAACAGCTAACTTAAACAATTGAGCTGAGATGTTTTCTTTTATAGTTTTTTAAATCGGCCGCGCGAGACAGTTCTAGCACCATCTGGAAAGCAAAAAGAGTGGAATTACGATTACAGCTAACACAGCAGTCAATTACATTTATTCAAATTAAATATCAGTTACGGATATAAACTTTTATTCAATGTTAAATGCACGTGCTTTAGTATTTTTATTTTTCCAGCGTAGCTTTCTCTTAAAATTTGTCACGTGCAGCATTGCACGAGGAAATAAAACAATTTTAACCCATAGTCGAGATACGTTAATAAAAGTAATGAATACTTTTTAGTTATGCTGCAAGACATTTGTAATGTTTATGGCCGGACGATTCATAAAAACTTACGCTTTAGTTTTCTAAAACTAGAAGGAATATAAATTTAATGGAAAAAAAATCTGAATGGTTTCAGATTTTAATTACGTCCAAAGGGGCGTTTATTTAACATTTTGCGTGTTACCTTTATTTATTAAATACCATGTTCTTCACATTTAAACCATAAAATTGATTTCAAGAGCAATATCACAAACTAATTTTAAATTGAGCATATCTTTAGAAATTTCGGTACACACTCTCAGGCGCTGGAGATAAAAATGTTTTTTCTGTACAACGTTGGTATTGCTGGCTTCGAAATCTTTGAGTTTGTTAATGAAAAATTCGTTAAAGTTTTAGAGAATATTGTTAAGAATTTCACATTTACTTGGCTATTTATTTAGAATTGTAATTAAAATTCCTTTTTATTTTCCTGTGCAACGCAGACGATTTTTGAAGAGAAAGCTACATCAAAAAAAAATTAATAAAAATAAAATGAGTAGTAAATTGAAAAGTGAAAGGACGCAAAATGCCAAAACGAAAGTGATAGTCCTTCGAGATTCAAATCCCTTGGACTAAAAATTAATAAGCTCTTAAATTAACTAATGAAATCATTTTCACTTGTGTATTCCTAGTCATTTATATTTATTTTCATAATTAAAAACAACATTTTATTGGCATCATCTATGAAAGGAATAACTAACTAAAACGGTAAATTTGCATACTACATCATTACCAAATTACGTTTCTGTTATTAGTTCAAAAGGCCTATTAGTCTCGAAACATAATTCTGCGCTGTTTCGCTTTTCATTCGAATCTGTTGCCATTCGATTAAATTAAATCTTTTTCTTTCATATTTAATCTTTTTATTATTTATTAACAAATAAGCTATACAAAAGACGCACTTCTTAAGAACATTATTTTATAAAAAATGCATTTAATTTATGATAAATATAATTAATAACATTAAATATTTTTATAAAATTACATTATTTAAACTTTTAAATACGCAGAACATATATAACGTTCCCACGCATGATGAATCTACTAAATGCATATTCATGTAATATCTTATAAGATGTTTCGCTATTCCACCGGTGCCATTTTCATCGATTATCTCTATTTGTAAACCGTATTAAACTTCAGAGCAGTCTTTTGGGGCTATCGCTGTAATCTGCCCGTCCCTTCATAGGACGCGATGGTGGCCCACCTGTTAGGTGCCTGCATAATAAAGAAACTACAACTTCCAGCCTTAGTAGTTGCCAACGCCTTATAAACGGCTAAAGCCCGACATTGAATTTTTTTTTAATTTTAGAATTTAAAAAGGTAAACACTAAAATGTGTTTCAGTATGAGATCCAACAGTTTGATTTTTCATATTGGAAAGCATAATAATATTAAAAATTTAGCTGTATTTTTTTACTGATTTGTTTACAATAAGCAATGCTTTATTATAGTTGAAAAGACAAATTACATATTTTAAGCCATGTGACATGGCAATAACCCACAGAACTGGCAGTCTGCCAACCCATGTTATAGATATATGAATGACGACAGCATAATATAGTAACACAGTGTGATGAAGCTAGTTGACAACTTAGTTCAAATTGGGTTCCATGCAACTCGTCCAGTGGCCCCGCCTGTCAAAGTTAGATTATTCAATTACGGCAAAGCACACGAGGGCTATCTGCCTAAGGGGAGGGTTGCCTTCGTGGAGGACTTTTTAAAGGAAACTGGCTCGTATACACGTTACACATGGAGAAAACCACAAAAACGCCCATGCAGCCAGCCCGTTCGCGGGATTCGAACCTCGGACCGAACTACCAGTGTTCAGCATCCTTACCGCTCGGCATCTGGTGGGCCTCCCGCCTGTCAAAATAAAATTTCGAAAGATATTTAAACCTAATCATATTTAAATTGATTAAATGCTTTTTTTATTTCTCTTGTAATTGTTATCTGAAATAATACGAAGTAAATCAGTTTTCGTAAACAAAACTACCATCAACTAATGACTTTCTTACTATCTTCCGTACACGAGATACGCACGAGGCGCGCAAGAATGATATATTTTCGAAGCTTCTTTTTACATTTACTTTCCGGCTGATGCTAAATGTCACCCCCCCCCTAAAAAACGTACTCTATCGATAAAATAGTTTTATAGATTCCTCGAGGTCAGCAAAGTTTCAAGATAAGAGTAGTAGATTATATGAATCTCTAATGTTTATTTACAGCGTTTTTCAAACTATAATACATGCATCACTAATGCTACATTACGCTATTTTTGCGTAATGTACAATTTCTGTACGAAAGATTTAAGTGAATATAAAATAGTATCCTTTTTGGTACATATTGGTACATGATGATAAATGATCGGACATACATTTTTACTTCCTTGTACGAAGTAAAAAGGAAGTATTGTAATCGCGAAAAATTTCGAGTATCATATTTCAACGAAAATACCTATTTCGACCGCTATCGAATGCAATTTAACGATATTTTTGAGTGACATTCGTACGTAAAAACAGAATAAAGGGATCTTTCCCTCCAAAAATTATCAAAATGATTTAAAATGGATTCTGAAGAGATTTTTTTCGTGGCGTCTGTGCGTACGTACGTATGTACCTCGCATAACCCAAAAAACGAGTAGCCTCAGGATGTTGAAATTTTGTATATAGGATTGCTATAACATGTAGATGTACACCTCCTATTTTGGTTGCAATCGGCCGCACTAAAAGTATATAAATATATGTATATATATATCCACGCTGTTACTCGGATCAGTGAGCTCAGGTTTTCTATTCTTATATGTTGGTAAATTGCGCATTTTTTGCTTTAAAACTGATTGAATTATATTGTTTTTATCTTCCTGTTAAGGTTTTTATGCCTTTAGTAAATCTACATGCAAGATTTGTAGAATTATGAACTATTTAAAAGTTGTGTAAGTGCGGCTAAACCTAATTATTTTTCTCATGGTGGCCATATTTGTTTACATTTGAAACTTATCAGAATAGTGGATTTGTTGCCAATCTAGAAAAACTAAGCTTCGCAACAACAAAGATAACTTCTTCTTTTAGTATTATTCGAATTAAATCGTGCTTAATCCATTCTGGAATTTATTCGAGGAAATAAGCATTTAAGGTTTACTTCGTAATTTTGAATATAGATATTTTGAGTGTTTATGTATTTTTGCCTTGTCACGAGGTGAGAAATAAATTAATTGAATGAGAAATACTGAATAGTCAGTGAAAAACTATATTTATTTTCTTTTTTTTTTATTATTATTTCTTTTATACATCGTTTTAGACTTATTATGGTATTTGAATAGAACATGTGGCAAAGATTAGGGAATTCTCCAAATGATATACATAATTTTTGTGCATTCTGATGAGTTATAAAACTAATGAGATGTAACTTTTTTAAGCGAAACTAGCACCGGAGTGTCACCCTGGTAAACAAATATAGTGAATTTTAAAAAGTGCCTTTATTCTACTATGCTTATGCGCTATCGACGTAACAGATTTAATTCAATCCAATAAGTTTAAATGAAATGCAAAATGCGCATAATTTAATATTCCGTACAAGGAAGTCATGTGATCACACATCAGATTTTTATTCTAATTTATGTAATACAAAAGTTTAAAAGTTTGAGAAAATTACACAGACTCTGAATACAGGACGTATATTAAAATATATTCGCTTTCAAAGTTCTCTTAGATCGCAAATAAATGTAGAAATCCACCAACCCACTAATAAAATAATCGAGATTAAAAGTCTGTAATATGTTCTACATGCGTATAATATCATCATAAGACTTGACGTTTCCACTTGTGTGACAACAAAAATTCAATTTCTAAAATTCTAAGATTGGATTTTGAATTTTATTTCCACCGTTAAATTCGATTGATTTCATATTCCACATATAACAGCGACAAAAGCGAATAAAACATTTACGAAAATTTTCCATAAACAGCCGAAAGTCTAAAAAAGAACAGGAAAGAAACTAGGAAATCGCAGAGTTCCTGGAACGTCGCTGGTCTCACAAAATAGATTACTGAGCAGATTTCTTCTTCTTTTTTTTTTTTTTTGACAGAGTCTAAAACGGGATAACTGGTTAAACTGTCATTGCTCGTCGTTTTTCTATGAATAATATCAGTACTTTATCACGTTTCCGAACAACAGTTTAGATGCAAGTCGCAAGTTAGGAAGCTAAAAATTAAATTATATTGAATAATGATAAAATTTGGTTCGCTTTGTTTGATTATGATTACGCGAGGGCTATCTGCCTACGGAAATCGATGTCTTTGTGAAGGAATCTGAATAACTATAAATATAAAAAAACTATATGATTATGCAAATATAGTTGATTAAAAACTAATTCGTTCTAGCTCTCGGAGCTTTATTCATATAGTGCAGCACAGGTAGGAATACGCTGTAACATGCGCTTCTAGAAACTGTGGGAGGAAATCAGTTGTACGGCTTCGAAAATGCGTTTTACCAAATCTTCTAGAAAATCGCCAAGTTGGCAAGAAATCGCCGAACGTCGCCAAGGCCGTTAGAAGTGCACTTGCTCATATCTAGCGTTCTACTTCAGACTTTTTTACAATTTAAACTTTGTTGGAATGAGAATTGAAAGATCTAAAATTTTATATACGAAATAAATACTTATATACTCTTGGCCACAAATTTGATTGCATTCGAAATAAATATTTATATACTTTTGGCCGCAAATTCAATTGCATTCGAAATAAACCATAAAGTTATAACCCTAAAAGCGACAAATAAATAAATCAATTAAATAATGCACAATATTACAATATATAAAAACAAACAAATAGATTAATTTAAACATTTATAGAAATTTAATATTATGCTGAAAATTATGCTGTCAGTCTACATTTGTACGTTAAGATAATCTAGCTATATAAGCTACTGTATTTACATTCTTTCAAGCCATTTTCTTGTTTCTGTATTGAAGTTTGGATGCATATATGTGAGATAAAGGTTATGTATAACAAAATTCTAACTATTGCAGATAACAAGTAACGGAGAACGGAGACAGCTGGTGGCTGACAAAGGTAAGCAGGTATATCTCTCAAGTGTTCCTTTGACGTAGAAGCAACAAATTCCCATTGTAGCACCACTTCGGAAATTTATTGAGCATAATCGTTTGTTTACAGTGCCAAACAAGGGCATCTGTGCCTGGATTGTTTTACAGAGCTTTCAGGGTACAGAGTTATTTGGTTTTCATGCCGTTCTGATAACAAGAAGGGTTGATACTTTCCCATCAACATAAGTTAACAACATATACATTGATAACATACACTGGTGTGCGAAAATTAAGGACGAAGTCGAAAAATTAGCATATCAGCTGAACGAAGAGGCAGAGCGGACAGAAAGACCAATCAGGAGATTAAGTAAAGTGATGTACGGTAGCACATGCGCAGATATGCAGGTAGACGTAATGGGGGAGTGTCTGAGTAGTATAAAGCATGTTGTCGGTGTAAGATCAGTATTTCTGGCAAAGAGATTGCACGCCGTACAGCAGTTAAAATCACACCGAATTGCTGCCTCAGCGAGAAATGGCGAATAATCAATCTGTTAGACGACATCTGGATGCTTTTACCCGAGGTCGAATCATTGGGAAGTTGGAGGAAGGCCGCAGTGTGACAAGTGTGGCTGCAGAGTTCGGAATTGCTCACAGCATCGTTTCACGACTTTGGAGACAATTTCAAACTACAGGAATAGCTATCCGGGGGTTTAGTAGTGGTCGTCCACGAGGAACCACACCCGCAGATGACCGGTATATTGCCTTACAGGCCGGAAGAAATAGGCGGCAGACAGCGGGAGAAATCGTTAGACACACGACACAAGCGACTGGACGACCGATATCGCGTTTTACCGTGGCCAGAAGACTGCACGGTGGTGGTCTGTTTGCACGACGCCATGTACGGTGTGTACCTCTAACGCCTGCCCATCGGAGAAGGCGTTCTCTGTGGTGCCGGGAACACCGGAATTGGAGAGACAATGAATGGGGACGAGTACTCTTTACAGATGAGAGCAGATTTAGTCTGAGTTGCGATTCTAGACACATACACATCTGGACAGAGCGGGGAACACGCAACAACCCCTTCAACATCATCAAAAGGGACTGTTTTGGAGGTTGCGGAGTTCTCGTTCGAGCAGACATAATGCTTGGTAGCCGGACCGACCTTCATATCTCCCAAGGAGGTTCGTCACCTGGGACTGCTATTGCAACGAGGTTCTTCTTCCTTACATGCGTCTTTTCACAAGGGCTATGGGTCCTCAGTTCCTCTTCATTGGGTGGCTTACATGCAGTCCTTTCATTTAAAAACTCAGGTCCATCTAGTGGTTGAACGTTTGTTTAATGCGAAAGTCTCCAGTTGCATGCCGGAAGAACGAGCAGAGTATATATGTATACATAATACCATGTACTTACTAAATTAATTAAACGTTCTGATACTGTTACTTGGAACAGAAAATGTGCCTAGAGCAAAAAGTGTACAAAAGCAGCATGTTTGGGTACATAAACAGATAGCCTAAGGTATGCTTGACTAGTAATGATAAAAAGGGTACGAAGTATTATGTTGCAAATGTCGAGACTACTAAACAAGTAATACGGTACTACAGATTACAAAAGTCATGAATTAGTCAGATAGTTGTACATGAAGTTTTGTATGTTCTCACTTTTCATACAATGCAGCATAGTAATAGCTTACACTGAAGAGCCTAAACATTATGACCACTTACTGAATAACACATTGCACGATCCTTGACCTGCAAAACAGCTGCAACTCGCCTTGACAAGGATGTCGCAAGTTCTTGGTAGATGACTGGAGACAAGTTGTACCAAATGTCTAAGCAGCGGTTACGCGAAGTCGAGTTATTCCGACATGGTGGTGTTTGAGCTCTGAGCTGCCGCTCCATGACATCCCAAATCTGTTCTTTCGCATTAAGGTATCGCATTAAGGCGAGGTATGTAGCCAGGACATTAACTGGAATTCATCCTTATGGCTTCTCGATCCACTCCAACACAGTTCGAGCCTTGTGACATTGCCATGGGGCATTTGTCATGCTAGAAGGTTCCATTTCCAGGTGGGAAGAGAGACGCCGTGTAAGGGTGCAACTGATCCGCAATTACGTTCAGATAGTCCGCAGCTTTCCTGGTCTGTTCTACCACAAGTAAGGGTCGCAGAGCCGCTCATGCGAACGTCCCCCAAAGCATAATACAGACTCCACCAGCCTGTGTATGACCTGCTGTGCAGAGAAGAGCAACTGCTCGCCTGTGACTTGGCCTAACCTGAAACGACCATCGACATGATGAATGAGAAATCGTGATTCATCCAACCAAGCAATTGTTTTCACTTATATATGGTCAGTCTCGATGTTCCCGGGCCCACTGTAAGCATAGTTGACAATGACGTTTGGTAAACAAGGGCACACCAGTGGGACGTCTGCTACGCAGTCCCGTATCCAACAGTGTTCGCCGAACTGTGTGTTCCGAAACACTTGCACTTGGACCTGCATTGTGGTAGGATGTCAGTTGAGCTCCTGTCTGGCGCCGAGTTAACTGTACCAGGGGGAAGAGTTTCCGACGTCCTTTTCCTTTGATGACGGATGGATGTCCAACATCTTGGCATCTACTACTAGTTTCACGATCATTAATCCATTTTGCATAAAAATATTAACAATGGCAAATAGTAAACCACCTACCAGTCTTGCAATTTCGGAGATTTTGTCGCCCACTACTGTCTGTCCTCTATCAAATTCGCTTAGATCAGCAGCCTTTGCCATCACTCGCAAAGGTATGTGGTAAGAATGATACCTTAACTTCTCCAGCAGAGGGCACTTGATTAAGTGGGAGTCCAGAGGATTTAAATAAAAAATTTGGGGATGGTCATAACGTTCGGTTCACACTTCGCGTTCATTGTCATTTGTATGATCATACTATATTGTACTAAGTGTTCAGAGTGCGCACTGACTGCGCTGCAGTTCCGCATTGCAGAAAATGCGCTGTTTTGTTGATTAAATTTGGGGTAGCTCAGTGAATGAAAGTCATATGACCTGGCAGATGTCCTGTCTCAGGACTTGTGATGATAGTTTGACATATCTTATCCACAGTCGCATTATTTTGTAAAATAAAGCGTCAGTGAGCGTCCATATTACTGAAGTACTAGTACAGAAAAGTGGCGCTATTGAAAGAGCAGCGATAAACGTTGTGTTCTGGGAGGCCTTCTCCTCTGTAGAAAATCGTTAGTTTCCTAAACGCCAAAGCAATGGAAATAAAAGAGGACACATCCGCAGCCCACGACAAAGTTGGTGATTTGTACAACGGGCTCGTTGTCTATGAAGGTTGAATTTCGGGAAGAAGTCGTGTGTACGTCTCTCGGTATCATCCAAGTCCCATTCCTCTTGCCATTTCCGGATGGCTTTTTGAAGCAGCTCCTTTTTCAAGTAAGAGGGAGGTGCGGGGATGTTGATTTCCGCTGCGCTTATGGTTGCTACTCGCTCTTTGTCGAGTTTGTCGGCTATTTCATTGCCTGTCAGGCTTTCATGTGTTTTGATCCATACCAGTTGTATGTGTTTGTGTGTACTGCTTTGCAGAAGATGCTGTATGTCGACAATGAGTGGAGAGGGGAGTGATTGTGATTTAAGACTGCCAGAAGAGTGGACTTGATGTTTGAGTAACTAGTGACAGAAGGAGATGATGAATTTACAGCGTATTCAGTAGTTGCTGTTATGGCTATTAGTTCTGCTTGTAAAGCCGCCCAGACTGTATAATGGTTAAGGAAAACTGACTGCGGTACCGAATGGCCCAGGTTCGAATTCCGGAGAAGGCACGGATATAAAATTGTCTGTCCCTTCATAGGAGATAACAGTGGCCGCTTATTAGGTGTCTGCGCAATAAAATGGTCACCACTTCTGGCCTGAGCCAGTGCCATTATAAGCAAGTGTCCGCCATTGGGAAAAAAACTTCTGCTTATAAAACGCTGTTACAGGATTGTAGTAGAATCACCTTCCAAGCGATAGCCCCATAAATCGTCTTTTCAATTTCGTTTTTCCTGTTCCTATCCAAAAAAATTAGTAGCATGTTTATAATAAACCACATGGCAGCAAATTGTATGTTATATATATATATATATATATACTAGCTAACACCCGTCCGCTTTGCTAGGCACACTATCTATTTGAATGTGAACCTAGACTTCTCATATGGATGAAATGTCTAAATTCGAATTGTTAATGAATGTAATTTTTTTTAAATTTAAAGTCGGGAAATATAGTGCCAGTCAGTAAATCAAAGTCAAACTTTCCACACGAAAAAAGAATTTTGACTTAGTGCCGCCTGTGATTGTATAACAAAAATCCATTTTGGACAGGGTTTACGTAAAATCCGTTCTTAGTGCGGGTGTACATCGTGGAATGAGTAACTATGCAAAATTACATGTCAATCAGGTATATATAGTTTCGGAGATTTTGTGCTGATTCAGTGGTATTTCGCTTATATATAGATAGATAGATAGATATAGATATATATTTAGTAAAGCATGTCCCATGAAAATTGAAGTAGTGTGAAAAAGGGATAGATTCATTTCCTAATAGTTGAGCCCTGAGTTTATGAATGAGTATACTCATTCAGGAGACATTTAATAGTTCATTCATTCGTTCTGAACCTTCTTGTAAAATGAGAATGAAATTATCAACACTCTTCGACTAAAAAGGAATCCTTTGTGCTATTAAAGAACGTACGCGACACAAGTATTTGAGAAGCAGTTTTATCTTTAAAAAACTAACTACGCATATAAAGGCATAAAAATATTTATTACAGAATGCAAGTACCCAAAGAGAAACAAATGATAGCAGTAAGAGTAGCGGATAAAAATTTTATGCGATTCATTGTAAATATGTATGAGCGGATAAAACCACAGAATGCAACATGGGAATGAAACTACTTGTGAGTTCTTTGACCACAGCTGTATCAAAATCGATAAAAAAAAATGGAAAAGGAGATCGGATCCTACTCACTAAAAGATGATTTACATACAAGGTAGCTTATAATACATGAAATCCTTTATAAGCTTTATTCTAAGTTTATAACAATTATTTTTAAGTTAAAGCTCCCTTCCTATCTTTCCTAGTTTCAGCTTACAATTCCTTGCCAGAATGAGTTTAAGAATAGCGTTAAATGCAAATGAGTAGTAGATAGTATGTCGAAGTTCCACTAGAGAGAATTAGAACTCCCGAATAGCGCGCGTTTGCCTTTTGGCTACGTTTTTCTAAGCGGTTACTACGCTCGGCCGTATTACGTGCCCTTGATAACTTCCCTAGCTAATTTATAATATTGCGGGCCAACTAATTTAGAACTGTGTTAGCTCCAGTTAAATCTCTTTAGTTAGTCACTAGTTAAGTTCTTATTTCTTACACTTTTGAGTTTAAGCCCAAGTGGAGGCTTTGTTGTACGCTCCGAGAAAGGGGCCATCTGTGAAACTTTATTTTGAGCAATAAAGGGTAATTAACCCTTCTTGAGTTTACGTCTCTGTTTCTGAACTTAAGCGACTATTCGCTTAGCTGTTTCACTAGGTTCCTCAACATTTAGTTATCAGATAAAAATATCTATACATCTTTATGACGAATATAATAATAATGCAATTTTCCGCATACTCAAACTTTTCTGTAACATTACGAAATAAGTATTAAAATTTTTCCTCTTCGTTGAAAATTACTGATCACAGTTGTAATTGCTTAAAAAATTATGGACTTTGAGGCAACTCTTTTGAGCAATATCCTTCACTTTTAAAATGGAAAACAATCTCAGTGAACGGTCCAACAATTAATCCAAAATTCCAGGATTTTTGTTAGAATTCTCGAATTCTTCCCTCTTTCTTGCGCGTGAAATAACGATCTACCCCTCTGGTTTTGCCTGAACAACGCTCTCGGAGATGAGAGACAAAATAAACATTGGGTTCGGCCGTACCCGACTAATACTTAAAAAGCAAGTTTCCAATCATTTTGGGATAATGAATGAGAAACACCTACTGGAAAACCCCAAATTAAGGCAAAAATGACACGTAGCAGAAACTATTAGTTTATTTTTTAAATTATTCATTTATTTATTTATCATTTTAAAGCAAGAAACATGAGAAATCAACCACTCACTTCCCGGAATTCGAATTATGGATATTTCGCTTGCAAGCTAAGCGTGCTACTTGCTTACAACATTCATGAAAAAATGCGATATTTCCTTTTATTTTGACAAACAATAATATACATAACGGGCGTTCGGAGAGAGGTTCGAGACGCTGTCGACCAAGGACCAAATAGTGACGAATCATTAGCCATCTTACTTTAATTTTTACGCCACAATAGAGACTAATTTTCTTACTACTTATTACCGAGGAATGTGATAAACCAACTCTACTCTATCCGAGATTCGAACCACGGATCTCTGAACGTTGGACATGCTAATGCTTAACAGCTTGCATGAAGGTATGCAGTAATTCCTTATGACATTTCATAAATGCAGATTTTCTATAAAATTCTCTAGTATTCGAGAGCTTAAGCAGACCTCCCTTCTTTAGCAACACAAATATTTTGCTAATTTGTCATGCAATTAAGAACAAGTTAGCAAGCATTGATTTCTATAAGCAACCCTAAGTACACACTAAATCGATAACTTAAAAAATCTTATGTGTACATCACATGACTTCCTTGTACGGAATATTAAATTATACGCATTTTGCATTTCATTTAAGCTTACTGGATTGAATTAAATCTACGTCGTCGATACAGCATAAATCACAATAGACTAAATGCACTCTTTAAAATTCACTATATATGTTTACCATAGCGACACTCTGGCGCTAGGTTCCCTTAACAGCGTTACATCTCCTTCATTTTATAACTCAGAATGCACAAAAATTATGTATATCACCTGAGAAATACTCTAATCGTTGCCACATGTTCTATTCAAATACTATGATAAGTCCAAAATGATGTATAAAAGAAATTAAACAAACAACCAAGAAAAGAAAGAGTTTTTCACAGCCGATTCAGTAATTCTCATTCAATTAATTCAGATCTCACTTCGCGACAAGTCAAAAATACACAAAAACTCAAAATATCCCTATTAAAAATTACGAAGTAAATCTTAAACACTTATTTCATCGAATAAATTCCAGAATGGATTGATTAAACATGATTTAATTCGCAATAATAAAAGAAGGCGTTATCTTTGTTGTTGCGAAGCTTAGTTTCTCTAGATTGGCAACAGTTTCCACTATTCTACTAAGTTTCAAATGTAAACAAATATGGCCGCTATCGCCAAAGTAATTAGGCTCAGCCGCACTTGAACAAGTTTTAAATTGTTGATAACTCTGCAATTGTAACATGCAAGTTAACTAAAGGCATAAAATCCTTAACTGGAAGATAAAAACAACACAATTCAATCATTTTTAAAGCAAAAAATGCACAATTTACAAACATATAAGAATAAAGAAACTGAGCTTACTGAGCTGAGTAAAAAAGTGGATATATATATGCATATATTTATGTACTTTTGGTGCGGTCGACCACAACCAAAATAGGAGATGCACAGCTACATGTTATAGCAGTACTATATACAAAATTTCAACGTTCAGAGGCTATTCGTTTTAGAGTTATGCAAGATACATACATATGTACGTACGTTCGTATACGTACATATACGTATACATATACGTACGTTCGTATGCACAGACGCCGCGAAAAATCTCTTCAGAATCCATTTTATAATTTGGGGGGGGGGAGAAGAGTACTTCATTCTATCCTTATGTTCAGATATCACGCAAAAACATCGTTAAATTGCATTCGATAGCAATCGAAATGTATATTTTCTTTGAAATATGATACTCGAAATTTTTCGCGATTACAATACTTCCCTTTTATTTCGTACAAGGAAGTAAAAATCAATGCTACATCTCATTTGCAATCATACGAATAGGGCTTGCTCACCCATTTACAAAAACAATGCATAAAAATGGTTAATTCCTAATCATAAAAGCATAGTGTATATGAAAAGCGAAACTTCGACATCCATATTTCCTTTATTTTTACGAAAACAATCAAATTGGACTCGCAAAAACCCAATAACCTTTTTGAAGAACTTAAACACAAGTTTTCGTCCTTAATAGACATTTACAACAATAAAATTATGCATAAAAAATTAAGCACAAAAACACAAATCGGATATCAATATGAAAGGAAAACATGCATATAGGAAAAACATTACAACACTTCAAATAAATGAGTTTACATTCTTAACAGCTTGACGTCCCATATTTATAACCGAGATAGTTTCTGAAGCAGATTACATCTCCTTAAACGATTAAACTTATCAGATAAGTCTGTCACTTTTCGTAACGCTTTGACTGTAAAACATGTAAATAAACGTGATAGAGTAGTAAAGGTGTACTGATAAAAGCTTTTTTCTTTTTTTCCTTTTTCTTTTTCAGTCCAAAGGAGCAATTTTCCCAGAAGGAGTATTAATTTCGTTTTGGCATTTTGCCTCGATTCAGGATGAGCCTTGTTTCACTTTTCAAATTGTTGCCACCAAATATTATCGCTCCGTATTATATTTAAAGAAATTAAATAATGAAGAATGTGCATAAATGTATGTACGTATGTTTCTCGCATTCTGATAAAACAACGGTACCTACAGCCATCAAATTTTCAATATTGAACGCTTCCACCCGAATATGGGCATCCGAAAGGCCAAATTTGAAATTTGGAATTTGTTTTATTATCAATATCATATTTTCTAAAACTTTAACGAATTTTTAATTGACAAACTCAAGGATTTCAAGGCGAGGAACGGCAACGTTGAACCAAAAAAAAAAAACTTGTTTTATCTCCAGCGCGCGAGCCTGTGTATCGGAAATTCTAAAATGCTCAATTTAAAATTATTTGCGATACTGCTCTTGAACTGAATTTTATGGTTTAAGTGCGAAGAAGGTGATATTTAATAAATAAAGGTAACACACAAAATGTTAAAAAAAAACGCCCCTTTGTATGTAATTTAAAATCTGAAACATTTCAGATTTTCAAGGCAACTTCGGCGCATCACGGTACAAAATGGTAATTTCGAACACCTTCTTTAATGACGATCGTTGTTTGTTTTTGTTCTTATTTGTAGGTTTCTGCTATACTAAATAAAGCATGTTTTGTCTCACTGTTTGTGTTTTTCCTTTTCACCGTTTTGTGTCGTCACTGTATATATATATATACACACAGGGTGTATCAGTATGTATATATATATACTAAAAGTAATCGGCAGTGCCGATTGCAATGCATTAGTGGATGCTATAAAAGTCCCATATACAAAATTTCACAGTTCTACGACTAATCACTTTTGAGTTATGCGATATAAACACAACGTACGTACATACGTACAGACAATCATACAAAAATTCCTTTTAGGACTCGTTTTGGAAAATATTTTTTCCTGAACACTGTCCGTACGTACAGGTGTCACATAAAAAGATAGTAAAAAGAGATTCGACGGTTAAGTGCGAAGAACGTGATATTTCATAAATAAAGGTAACCCACAAAACGTTAAAAAAACGCCCCTTTGGGCGTAATATAAAATCTGAAAGCTTTCAGATTTTTTAATTCTTCTGTTTTCACTTAAATTATTATAATTATATAATTTCACTTAAATTTTTTTGTTTTCACTTGAATAAAATATAATAAATTTATTAAAATTTTATTTTTTAAAAAAATATTAAAGACAATGTCATAGAATTCCCTATACAAATTAAAAAGTTATTATTAATTATTCTATCTTTTTAATAGTATTTAAATTTTTGTTAAGCTTGATAAATCAACTAAATCAAGATTACGGAATAAAAACGGGAATTATCTGTACTTGAGAGAAAGCAGTATCATTTTTATCATCATTTACAAAGAACGCGCTTTCGTCATCCTTACCTCCTTTTTGCTAAACGAGTTTAGAGTTTGCTTTAATTGTATGTATAGTTTTAACGGCTTAAGCATACTTGTTTCTTTTCCTTGACAAAGACATACTCTTAAGAGCGTTGATATTTTCGGCGCTTTGCCAAGGTATTTCCACTCTTAAGATTAAAATTTACCCGCTTTAACAATTAAACCGTTAATTTGTTTACACTAAGAATACAAATATAGTTCTTTTGGCGCACAAAACAAAAACAGCTTGGCTTAAATAGCGTGTCAAGTTAATGAGCTTATAATGTTGATCCCACTTGAAAGAGCTGAAACAAATGAAATAAAAATAACAAAAGGCAGCGGGTTTCGCCAAACCAGAAAAAAACTGCACCTTAATGTGAGCTCAATTTACTGCTTTGGGTAGGATTTATTTTAGTTAACCCTTTATTTAAGGATAGGTGTAGCTAATAAGCTATGCTGTGTTCCGAGTTTAAAGGCCAGGTGTAACTTACTGGCACGTTATTTTGATGTGAAGATAACAGGTGAAGATAACAGGTGAAGATAAATAACATGTAGTTATTCATTAAAAAATTTTTCTTCTACTTAAAAAACTTTCGGGTTTTCTTATACATTTCACATTGTAGAGTTATACATACTGCATCAAAAAAGTTTTAAGATAAATTCCATTAAACCTGCCAAACGACTTACTGCCTAATCGACATACTTATTATTATGGATACATAATTATTATCAGCGGATAATATATCATTATTATCAGTGGATATCATCATCAGCGGATATAGCGACATACTTATTATCAGCGGATAACTATGACATCTCAACTTGCTTTTCCTAAAATATCGTCTGCTTACGGATAGAAGTTTCTATGCCGTAAATCGTTTGCTTTGACCCAACGAACATTTGCTTGACTTGAAAGCTCAGCAAAAAGTAGCAGTGGAATTTTGCTCCAGAGCTGTACATTGATCTTTTTTTTTTTTTTTAAATTTCCAAACCGGTTAAGCTTAAAAAGTCCTTCACGAAGCCACTCCTTAGGCAGATAACTCTTGCGTGCTTTAAATACTGGAATAAACTAAACAAACCAAGTGCCTTGAAAAGACTTAAAATTTTCCACTTCTAATTTTATAAAGCCTAGAACTAAAAAAATACATAAATATATAGTTTGTTATATTTTTTGTACCAGGATTTGTAAGCCTCCCATAAAGTGGAAGCCCAGGCAAATGCTGTATTTGTTTTGCATAAATCAGGCCCTGCTCAGGCCAGCAACCGATGAAATTAGTAAAAATGAATTTTCTTTAATAGTTTTCTTCTATTTCACACCAAAAAAGCTAATCCTTCAAATGTTTCGAGTTAAAACGTATAATACATTTGGATTTCAGTAAAAATGTTTAAAGGTTAGGATTCGAAAGATTCAAATGACGAATTTTCGAGTTTTTACATCTCGAACCTTTAAGATTCTTGAAATTCCAAGATTCTGATATTCCACCCCTACAATTATTTAATAGTTTTATCGATCTAGAGATGAGATACACCATTTACATACCCATTTTTTCAGGGAACACGCGCATCATTCAATAGATTTTAAATGAGGCCAACGATGAAAATAAAGCCTTGATGGAGAACTATCAAAGGGTAACTGGCACTTCATGATAGTCACACCACCATGAAGAAAAGCACGGAAACGTTCACGTGACCAACTGTTCGCCAGGATCCGAACCCGGATCGAATTACAAATACTCACACATTCAGCTACTGGAAGCATAAAAAATACGCTGCCTTAATTCAGCTAATTTATTTAGGTGGTTTGTTGATGCTTAAATACAGCATTTATGAAATGATGACAAATTCCGGCAAAGTCAGGTAAATTTAGTGAGAAATTCTGGCAACAAGAAGCAGAAAACAAGAATAAGAATACACGGAAATAGCAAGAATTAAATTTCTTATGATCAAAATGCAACATTTTGAATGATCAACGAGTCCATAATGCAAACTTGGGTATTTATCGATCAGCGGATAACTATTCTTGTGTTGAAACGTAGACCACCAATTTATTTTTATATATTTTTACGAATGCCATATTTATTTAGAATTGCAATTAAAACTGTTTTATTTTCCCGTGCAACGCAGACGATTTTTGAAGAGAAAGCTGCTTCGGAAAAGTAAAAATAAAAGAGCGCGTGCATTTAATATTTAATAAACAAATATCTCGTAATTGCTGTTGCCATCCACAGAAATCGAGAAAATTCTAGAAAACAGATTTTACCAGAATATTCTAGTGAATGATTAAAAAGGTTATAAAAGCCGAATGAAAACACCTCAGCTCAGTTGTAGCTGTTTTAAGCGAACGGTTTGTTTACTTAATGCTGTTACTGATTGTAACGAATTCGCTGTGAGATTGAATTAGTTTCTCTGTTTTGAATTGAGTTCTGTTTAACGTTTGAGATACTGTGATATTGTACGAATATCTCTGAGGAAATATTTTAGCATTTTGTTTTATTTATTGTTAAACGAATAAATTTCATTAACTTTTTAACGACTTGTGCATTCAATCCATTACGAACCCGTACGCATGTAACAATATTATACTTCATTTTTGAAACTCAGGTGGGTCATTTTATGTTATGAAATGGGTCACTGGGAGACCCGTGGGTCATAGATTGCTGAGGCCTGGTCTAGATTAAATACATGACTATCATTGTATTTTTCGTGAAAATTGAAAATTTTCTGTTTACTATAACATTATAGCTCTTTGTCAAATGTCGGTATTTTTCATGCCAGTGTTGCACGGGAATCTCTTCTTTTGCTCTATGGCAAGGGTTCCTAACCAGGGTGAAACTAATCCCTAGGAGGAGAATTTCATACCTTCAGGAGTTGGGAGGAGTGGGGGGAATTCCATCAACCTTTTACTTACCTGTTGAGCATTTTTATGCTTTTTGTTGTTTACCTTATAAAGAAAGTTTAAAATAATCTATGTTGAAATTATTTTATATATTTATATTTCCAATTTTGGAAAAGAGGGGAGGAGTGATCTTCTAGCAACAGTGAAAGGGATGCATGGGGCTACAAATATTGAAAACTACTGTTCTGTAATTTACATTTTCATTTCACGGAATTTTGAACACTTATAAAAAAACCTGACTTGATGCAAATTCCGTGGTCCTGAAAACACCGAATACCAGGAGATTCAGTATCTGGAAAACCACGTAAGAGCATACTAAATTTTAAACAAGCTAACCAACTCGATGTAATTAATTCTGAGCTGCAAGAAAAAAACAATATGGCTGCCATCGGAAACACGAAATATGATAATATAATTTCATTTGTGCAACAATTATAATCGCAATGATTATATTTCCATGTTGTACACACATTCCTTCACAGAAAATCTGGCCATAATGCCATTCGTAAACGGACAAGTACCCAAATTTTGCTTTAGTATCTGTTTTCTCACACACACGATATTCCGAGAAACGTTTGTAAGGTATTTTCGTCCCCATGCCCGCGTGGTGTAATTATAAGCACCTCCAGTTTGCATCTTGACGTCCGGAATTTATATCTCGCCGAGGGCAAAGCGGTTTCTTCCTGTTTGCCGACTTCAAAAAATTCTGACTGCGCAGACTCCACAGTGGTGCCCAAATTAAAATGCGGTGGACAATAATTCGTCACCATCAGGAGTAGCTATAAAATGACAGTTCTGCATCAGAGGATCATTGGCTACGCCCCCCTGGTGTGATGTCATCGATGACGTTGCCTTTGGTCCCGCCTTCTGTGTGAAGTCATTGGCCACGCCCCTAAGACTATAATGCAGGGTTCGATCCTATACATTGGATAACAGAACATTTAAGAAAAATTTCCTAAATAGATCACTTTGGTTTTTTCGTCCCTAGAGGACACAAGGTAACGTCTTTTTTAAATTAAAAGTATTGCCATTAAAAAGAAATATTTGTTACAAGACTCGTGTGCAAACGATCCAGTGAAATCATTGCGCGGCGACATTTTGAATAAACATATCTTTTATCTCTTAAATAAGCATGGACGTTTCTACAAAGTGATAATTTATAACGAAATCATACTATTTGACATTGCTGTTTTTAACAACTCATTTGATGTTTTTCTGTATTTTTCTGCCAGCCGCCAAAGTGCCAAATGCAGTAGCCTATTTGTTCGGCGTCATGAAAAACTGTGCAGTGATAATATATATATATATATATATATATATATATAATGTTTAATGCGCACAATGACGATGTTGTGCGCGATGCAGAATTTGTGCAATTTTCTAACATTTTTAAGTGAAAACAGATCGCTGTGTACATGGGAACTACGAAGCTGCTTTCTTCCCATATACACGGCAATTTATTTTCTTTTAAAATGTCAGAGAATTGCATAAATTCGACTTTGTGCGCAGCTTTACCATTATGCACATTAAACATTATATTATCTTTATTATATGTATAAAACAGTTATTCTTTTCATCAAGCTTTATGTATTGCAAGGTTGCCGCTATCTAGTTAAATTTTGCCTCAACACTTATATCTGGTGCTAAGTGACGTTGTTAACACAAAACGTACCGCTCATTTTAAATACGTTTGGTGTATTCGATTATGGCAAAACACACGAGGGCTATCTGCCTAGGAGAGGTATGCCTTCGTAGAGGACTTTATAAGGGAAACTGGCTCGTATCTGCGTCAGCCAATCCCCGTTTTCCTGGAATCAAATCCATACCAAATATGAATGTTCAAGACTAACTTTTTTTTTTTTTTAATTTGATTTTTATGCTCTAAACCTTGAATTCTTGGAGGATTAATTCTTAACCTTGTGGCTGTAATTGCTAGCTTAAAACTATCAGTTATTAAGCTGGAATCAGCGTACCTTGAAAAGAATGCAATTTTTATGTTTGTGATTTTTATATTTGCAAAATTGAATACTTTTTATGTTTTGAAATTTTAACACAAAATTCTTCGAAAGATTAGAACATAATCCGAAGCTTTTAGATTCCAATTAAATATTTATCGTATTTATTTTTCATAAGAATTGTATACTGTGAGTAAAATATAGTTCAACCAAAACTTGCATTCCAAAATAGCCATTTTTAAAGGCTAAACAGACATTTTAAATATTCAAAAGTAAATTCTGTAACCTATAACGACAAAGCCTTAAAAGAAAATTACATCTACTCCCACAGAATAAGAATGATCCCACGCACAACGCCTTCCATCGGAATTTCAAAAGTCAATACGTGCAGATAAAGGGGGAAGAAGCACCGAGGTAGCAAATCTGTTGCCATTTCTCGTGAACTACGGTGTGTGACGTAACGCGAAAAAAACTCAGGAATTCGGAGCAATTCCGTTAAGAAAGTTATTTCCACAACCGCACGACAGCACACGCACAGGTGAGTATAGACCGCGGTTTTGGGGAAAAGAAATGATACCATCTCGTTATTATTGCTGTTTTTAGTGGCAACAGAAGTGAATAAGCGAACATATTCTAGTCCTGTTAAGCTCTAGTTACCATAAAAATCTAAAATCTTAACCGCAACCAAAGCCTGATTTTCGCAAGGGGAAATAGGGGACGTGTCTTGAGGCTCCCTTTTCGAGAAGGGTCCCATGTTTTCCTGCAGTATTGAGAATATACAACATTTTTGCAATTTTTAAAATTTTGGGCTTCTCTTCGATGTTGGAAGAAACCGCTATCAGAGGTTTCGAAGTGGACAATTTTCAAGTCACTTTTTTTTCTTTTTTAATTAAAAATTTTAAAGAATGTTTCTGTTTTTTCATTTTCAAGAGAGATAAGTTCATAAAAAGGGTAGGATAAGCTCATAAAAACAATACTCACTTTTTCATAAACTAATATAAAATTAAATCATATTTATTATCGAGGGACTGTTATTGTTCAACTTTATTAAATTTCCTTTTCCGAGACTTAAGCAGCAGCCAAGCGGGGATCGTTGAACACTGGTACTTTGGCCTAGGTTTGATCCCAAACATACGGGCTGGCTGCATTGGCATTCTTGTGATTTTCAACATGTGTAACGTGGATACGAGTCAGCTTCCCTTAGCCTGGTTCCGTTTACTTAATTCTGGCAAATCATTCGGGTTATCTAGCCAATGGGAGGGATGCCTTCGTGAAGGGCTTTCTAAGGGAAACTGCCTCATGTACACCTTACATATGGAGAAAACCACGAAAACGGCCATGCAGTCAGCCCCTTCGCCTGGATTCGAACCTCAGACGGCACTACAACTCTTCAGCGATTTTACCGCGCAGTCACTAGTGGATCGCCCTAGCTTCCCTTAGAAAAACCTCCCCAAAGACATAGGCGGATAGTCCTAGCGTACTTGGCCATTAAGTAAACCAAACCTTTTTCAAATGATTTTTTATTACAGTATTAAATTTACTGTAGCATTCTTTATTAAAATTCTTGACTGTCGAGAAACAAAACAGAACTCTTTTTTTTCTAATATATAAAATTATATATTACTCGACTTAAATTATTATTTCGATACTTACGTATTACCCAGTCGGCCGGCCAAGTAGCGCGATTTAGCGCCGATTACGATAATGACAGTGTCGTTTAGAATTCCCTACTAACGACTGCAGATTGGCGACCGTTGCTGAAATTTCCGCAAACTGTCGACGGGATAACACGTAAGTACCATTATATCTAATAAGCAAGGAATCATGATTTTTTAAACAATTTCAAAATTAATTTCTATAATGGTCGAAGCATAAATACCTTTCAAATTTGAAAGAAACTGAATTTCGAATTCTACATTTTTCTCATATACTTCCTTATTCAGTTTGATAAACAATTTAATTCTACAAATTTGGTATATCTCTAACTAAATTAAGATAAAACAAAATAAGATTATAAGTTGGTTCTTTTGGGGTTGCCACCCATTGTTTACGTTTGGAGCTACATGTCAACAGAAAAATGCCTTTATTTCAACGAAGTTATCAATTCATTCTTCTCATTTGGCATAGTTATTAAGCTTATCTCTGAAGCTGGAGCTCGTAAGTAGATCTATGCATTTACTGATTACAGTAATGAATTAATGAATCCATAGCTGTGAGCATAATATTATATGGAAGGATTCCATAAACTCTGAAAAATATTTGTTTTCTTCCGGTCAAACGATTTATAAAAACTAATAAATTAACTTTCAGAAATGATATTCTGATGGTCATATTTGTCCTATATAGTCCGAAGTCAGAAGTAAAATATTTAATCATTTCCGTTAAATAAAGTAAATCACAACATGAATAAACATTAGCATTAGGAAACAATGTGTCTCATCTCCATTACCGTCAAAAATACTGCAAATATTTTTTTTTTTAAACAAGAACAGAGTTTAGTCATCGATAATTGCCCTTTTTCGATCAAGTAAGCTGCTTGGCTAATTTGCTTCTTTGGGTTGATCCAATCCCCTCACACGTGTTTCCGCAGCGTAAGTGGTTACACCGTCCAGCCACCAGAGTTCATTCTACTTATCCACCATCAAAAGAAGATATAAAGGGCACGCGCTAGCGTCAGAACTGGACCTTGGATTCAATGCAGAAGGTCATCAGGTCGATGTATTCTACATTCTATTGTATATTAAGGGATGGCAAGGTCATATATATCATTTACGTGAGGAACTGATGGCATTACTATGCACCGTGAGAAAAAAAGAGAAAGGACAGTGAAGATATGTATTACTTGCATAATGTTTTAAAAGAAAACATGAGCAAGTTATACATGAGCGCTGCTTACATCCTGGTGTGTACCTTAGTGTTCTGACGATCCGGACAAAACATGACTTCCTTGCACGGCATATTAAATTATACGCATTTTTTGCTTCATTTCATTTAAACTTATTTCCTCGAATTTAGAGACAAATTTCTTATTCAATTAGTTCAATCCTCACTTCGCGGCAAGGCAAAAATGCATAAAATCTCAAAATACCTTCATTAAAAATTGTATATATATATACAATATATATATATACATTTTGTGTTATATATATATATATATAACACAAAATGCAGTTAAAACAAATAAAAAAATTTCTACCCTTAGAGTTTCTAAGCAAAAACAAGCAATTCGGCCAGCAGATAAGACGGCAGATTTTTCGGGACACAAAACTGAAAGTTTGCTTTTGGTTCCACTCGGCAAAAAGACTCTGAAGGTGCAGAAACAAATTAATTGACTGTTCTACTAAGTTTCCAAATGTAAACAAATATGGCTGGTATGGTAAACAAAAATTACGCTTAGCCGCCCTTAAACAACTTTTAAATTCAAGACGAAAGAGAATGCCAGTCATTTTTCGTTACTATTTGTGCCGATAGATGGCGCTATCGGCTCTTACACTGGTCGCCTGTGGGTATAAATATGATCGACATTCGTTTTCTCGCTTTTGCAGAAATTTTTGCTCCTGATGAAGGGAGACCCTTTTGCCCTCCAAATCGATTGAGATTTTACGAAACCTACGCCGAATACAAGATTGTCGATTTGCCTGTCTAACTTTTAAATTATTCATAGTTCTACAACTATTGCATGTAAATTAACTAAAGGCATAAAAATCTTGACCGGAAGATAATAACAACATAAGTGAATCATTTTTAAAGCAAAAAATGCGCAATTTACCAACTTATAAAATTGAAAATATATATACATATATATATGCTCACCGAGGTGAGTACATGTTATAGCAGCCCTACATACAAAATTTCAACGTTCTGAGGCTATTCGTTTTTGCGTTATGTGAAATGCATACGTACGTACAGACGTCACGAAAAAAATCTCTTCTGGATGCATCTTAAATCAATTTTATAATCTTTTTGAAGTAAAATAGTCCTTTATTCTCTCCTTACCTACAGATGTCAAGCAAAAACATCGTTAAATTGCATTCAAATGACGCCATGTTAATCAAAAACTCAAAAACAACAGCACTTCGAATAAACGTGAAGGAAGCTTCCTTTTCATCTGAATGGGTACACAAATTTTAAAATGTTGAAGACAGTAACTCAGGTAATTCAACAAAATGTATGATTTCCCCCCCCTACAATTTTACGAAACTACTTCCACAAATTTTCATTTTAATGATTTAAGAAATCTATTGCGTACACACCTGCACGTAATATCAAACGCATTTTTTTCTGCCTTTCATTTAAACTTATTTCCTCGAATTTCATTAAAGATATATTTCTCACTCAATTAATTCAGTTCTCAATTCGCGACAAGACAAAAATACATAAAAAAGCAAAATACCTATATTAAAAATTGAAAAATATTGAAAAACATAAAACAATTAAAAAAATTTTTTACAATTCAAACTACAGTCTCTACGCAAAAGAAGCAATTCGGCCAGCGGGCAAGAAAGCAGATTTTTCCGTGCACGAAACTGAAAGTTTACTTTTGATCTCACTCGGCAAAAAGACACTGAAAGATGCAGAAAGACATTCTCTATCCTGGATAAGTTTAAAATGTAAACAAATATGGCTGCCATTGTAAGAAAAAATAGGCTTAGCCGTACTTGCACAACTTTTAAATTGTTGATAATTCTACAACTATTGCATGCGGATTAAGTAAAGGCATGAAAGCCTTAACCGGAATATAAGAATAACATTATTCAACCATTTTTAAAGTACAAAAGGGCAATTTACCAACATATGAGAATAAAAAAACTGAGCTCACGGAGCCGAGTAACAGAGTGGGTGTATATATTATGAAAATTGACGTAGAAATTGACTTAATTTTTGTGGACGCTATGTCAATATATATGGGATAATTAATAACTTAAATAATAATTCCGGAATGGACTAAGCATAATTTAAGTCGCAATAATAAAAGAAGACGTTACTTTGTTGCTACGAAGCTTAGTTTCTCTAGATTGGCAACAAATCCACTATTCTGATAAATTTCAAATGTAAAGAAATGTGGCTGCTATGGTAAAAAAAAGTAGCCGCACTTCAATAACTTTTAAATTGTCAATAATTCTACAACTGTAACATGCAGGTTAACTAAAGATATAAAAACCTTAACCGGAAGATATGAACAACATCATTCACTAATTTTAAAAGCAAAAAATGCACAAACTGAGCTCACTGAGCGGAGTAACAGTAAATGTAAATGGAACTAAACCTCAAGCAGCCAATAGTAATTTTACAGAAATATTAACTATCCAATCAAAATGCATTGAGAACCAAAACTAACTCAGTCTGCAATAAGATTGCATCCTGAACGTAATACACTTGCTTTCAACCCTTTGGACATGCTGGATTGCTGTCTGCTGCTTTTTTCTTCCTGCAAAGTTACAAAAAATGTAAACCTCTTGAAATAGGCGCAAAATAATGTGCCAACCTGTTTGTGGCCGCAATATGTTTACTGAAAATAAAATGATGACTTAATTTGCCTCGACGGCCAAATTTCTTCTTGAGTATGGATGGGAATCTCAGCATTCTACGACATCAAAATTCCTGCTCGATACTTCTAAATTTGTCGTTATTATTTCAATGATATATATACATATATTTATATCCATTTGGTCCGACCGATTGCAGCCAAAATAGGAGGTGCACATCTACATATTATATCAGTTCTATATACAAAATTTCAACGTTCTGACGCTACTCGTTTTTGAGTTATACGAGATACATACATACATACGTACGTACATACGTAAGCACAGACGCAACGAAAAAATCTCTGCGGAATCCAATTTAAATCAGTTTTATAATATTTTGGAGGAAAAGAGTCTTTTATTCTGTCTTTACGTACAGATGTCACGCAAAAACATCGTTAAATTGCATTCGATAGCTGTCAAAATGCATATTTTCGTTGAAATATGATACGGGAAATGTTTCGCGATTAGAACACTTCCTTTTTTACTTCGTACAAGGAGGTAAAAAAAGGACAGTGAAGATATGTATTACTTGCGTAACGTTTTGAAAGAAAACAAGTGATACGTGATACATCCTGATGTGTATCTTAGTATCCTGACGTATATCTTAGTATCAGACCTGTTATACATTACGCGGGACTTACTCCATTTCCATTTCTTTTACGAAAATTTAAGAGAAATAAGCTAACGAAAAAAATCACGCCAACTTCATAATAGATAGACCAGCATAGGTTTTCTTCTAATCAAAAGCCAGTTCTTTACCGATTAAACAAAGCAACCATTCCTGAAATGATTCCTGAAAACCAACCTGAAATGTACCATATTTTTGAAAATAAATGGACTTGAAACAAAGAACTTTAAAAACACTTCTAGTTTACTTGAAAATTATGAATACTACACAGAGTAAACAAACGTCTCAGCAACCAGAATGAAGATAGTTTTATGGAACACAGTCGTTCCAGCGCAACTATTTGACCTCTCGCATTTTGCAATCACTACATCGAACTAATTTTAACAAAGCTTTACTTCAGATTTCAAAAATGTCGATGGGTGGGCGCATATTTCCGACTCCCTACTCGTGGTTTCCTAGAAAGTTATTTTCCATCTTCAATAGATGTTAAGCCGATTAGAGCGGAATTACATGCTCTTAGTCATTAACATCTAAGGATTTTTGAATTTAATGTTCTAAAAAAATCGTCAATTTTACATTAACTACGAAGAATGTTTATTCTGAATATGCATTAACGCGCAAGAAGAGAGCAAAAGAAAAAAAAATCTGAAAGGTTTCAGAATTTAAATTACGTCCAAGGGAGCGTTTTCTAACGTTTTGTGTGTTACCTTTATTTATTAAATATTATGTTCTTCGCATTTAAGCCATAAAATTCAGTTCAACAGCAATATCGCAAAATAATTTTTAAATAAGTATATCTTTAGAATTTCCGTCCGCGCGCTTTAGATAAAAGGTTTTTTTTTTCGTTGAGTGTTGCCATTGCTCGCTTTTAAATCGTTTGAGTTTGTTCATCAAAAATTCGTTAAAGTGTTACAAAATAAGAAATAGATAATAAAACAAATTTCAAATTCGGGCTTCCAGATGCGCATATTCGGATGGAAACGTACGTTATTCAAAATTGGATGGCTCTAGGTACCGTTGTATTTATCACACTTGGAGAAATATACATACATTTATGCAGATTCTTCATTATTTAATTTCTTTAAATATAATACAGGGCTGCAGTATTTTGTGGCAACAGTTTGAAAAGTGATTCAGACTTTTAATGTTTCCGACGCAAAATTTCAAAAAGAAAACAATAGTCATTCAGGAACAAAGCACCTTTGGACTTAAAAAAAAAAAATTTTTTTTTTTTGCAAATTTAGCTTAATTTTATTCAATGCTCACTTTTTATTCAGAAGGAAGGGGGGAGGATAGTTAAAGTTGGCCAAAATGCAACTTTGACGTGTATCTGTTTCTGTGAAACACTGTTTAGCGCATGCTGTTCTATAAAATCTAGAAAATTTACCTGCCAACAATTCAAATACGAGAATTAGATGAATAACTATCAGACACTACCTGCGTCACTCTAACTAATATTCGAAGAGTTAACTGAAATTGTCATCTGTCAGTTCATCCGAAAGCAGATTTAAAGAGTTACGGATTCGAGAACTACTTTGTGGCTTTCTAATTGGAAAGGAATATACTTTCAAAACTGTATACGTGAATTGGTATTTGGTGAAATAGAACATCAGCTCGGCACTGGCAGTCAGCATCTAGATTCCTGCCTTATCACATTTATGTAGCGGCGATTGTATGAAAAGACACAAATGTTTGGCAATGTTAAACGAAATCGGTAATTTTACGCCTTATGTGTAATCTGAAATTAATCTGGTAAAATCTTTTACGTAATTGTCTTTAATTTTTGTTTTTATTCTGGATTTAATAAAATAATGATATTTTTCTTCATTCTTTCTTTCGTTACGTATCGTTAGGGTTGCTGCCTTCTTATTAGATTTCAGGGTCAAGGTTTATGCTTGACGCTACTAAGTTGCGCTCTTTTAGTAAAAATTCTGATGTGAACACCATATGACTTCCTTGTACGAGATATTAACTTATACACATTTTCTGTTGCACTTCATTTAAACTTATTTCTTCGAATTCCATTACACATACATTTCTCATTCAAACATTTCAGGTTCCGCCGCCCAGCCGTTATAGTGTTTAGTGACCCTGACTGCCGTAGCGATGGACCCGGGTTTCCCGGAGAAGCCATGGTTATAACTGCTCGTCCATTCATAGCGGGCAACCGTGATCACCTATTAGGTGCCTCCATAAAGAAATGGACACCACTTCCGGCTTTTTTATTGGCGCAAGGCTAAAGGCCACTAAAGAAAGATTCCGGCCATTGAAAACACACAAAAAAATCTTCAGTAAAAATTGTAAAATAAAGAAAAAAACGAAACAAAGACAATTAAAATTACAGTTCGTTCGCAAAAACCAATACATTTGGCCAACGGGCGCAATGCCAAAATTTTCGGTGCACAAAAAGTGAGCGTTAACTTTTAGTCCCACTGGGCAAAAAGAAACTAAAGTTGGTGCAACAACAGACTTAGGTTACTATACTACTAGAACATTCAAATGTAAACAAACAGCTGCCACGTTAGGCCTAGCGCCATTTACGCTTTTTAAATTGTTGATAATTCCACAACTCTTGCATGGAGATTAAAACTAAAGGCATAAAAACCTTAACCGGAACATAACCATAATTCAGTTACATTTAAAGCAAAAAATGCACAATTTACCAACATGTAAGATTAAAAAAAAAAAAAAGGCTCACCGAGCCGCATAAGAGAGTGGGCATATACATATATATATATATATATATATAGAGAGAGAGAGAGAGATAAAACCCTTGGTGCAGACGATTGCAAATAAAAAGAAGGTGCACAACTAGATGTTATAGTAGTATCAAATAAAATTTCAACGTTCTACTGCTTATAGTTTATGTGTGAGTAGGTACAGACATTATGAAAATATCTCTTCTGAATCCATTTTACAATCCGTTTGGACAAGAGTCCTTTATTCTGTCCGTACGTACAGATGTCAAGCAAAAAGAATAGTTCAAATAGATTCGAAACGGTCAAAATTAATATTTTCATCGAAATATGATAACCGATGTTTTTCGCGCTTCATACAAAGAAGTAAAAAATACCAAGAAATATCCTTACAAGAGAATTTACACAATGTCACCGAGCTCAAACTAACGCAAAATATTGGACACAGCTTTGGATAAATTGTTTATATATTTCAAAATACGTGCAATTAAGCTATATGGTGCTGTGGATTAAAAACAAAAAGTATTTTCCAAATATCCTAACATCTATTATCACTGCTGTTACGACACACAATTTTCTCCCTCCTTTATATTTCCCGAAGACAATTTTGTTTTGCGCTGATACAGGCAATTTTTGTATCCTTCCCTAATAAACAAACTTATATATATAGGGCTCCGTTAATTCGCAACTGGGTTAATCAAGAATTGACTGTTATTCATAACGTTATCATTCATAAATAAGGGAAATTTTTTAAAAAATCTGATAGCCTTAGAGAATCTGAAAAAAAAAATGATTTGAATCTGTACGGAAATAAGCTCTTCAACATTTCTGGAAACCAAAAACTGTGGCCCGTAACGATTTCGGAAACCATCGCAAGAATCCAACATCAAAATCTCAGATTGCAATCAATTTCTTATCACCCTAACCTCCTCCAACTTCCGTGATTAGCGACAGCACTTCAGATCTATGTGGGTGTAACATCCATTTCGAATAATAAATAAAAAGAGAAAACATGGAGGCCCACAATATCATTACAACAGAACAGCACATGCAATAGACTGTTGTTATTACGGAAACGTTGCGGGTAACGGATTGAGTTTCTATGTCTTTTTTTGCGGAAGTACGCCTCATTTACTAGTCAAACTGTTATATTCTACGCGGCATCAAAAACAATTCAAAAGGTCGAGTTCTGAACCGAAATCAAGATAGCTTCCACGCGTGAGTTCCACCGCCGAACAAGAGGAAAAGAAGATACAGAATTCGAATATTGCAGTATTCTTTTCTGGATCTCTCACTTGAAAGTACTGTAGCATACGCAAATAGATTTCAACAGATTTCACTATACTTCACATTATATTTAAAACTCGGGCAAACGTGGAAATTTTACATGACTATATGCTGGTTATTATGTATTTTTGGCAAATGACATATAATAATATTCTTAAATTTAAGCAGTTATAAAATGCCTGTAAACTCCTACCACCGCAATGTTGCCAGAAATTTTTCAACTAAAGTAGAAGACTTCAAAAAAATTCGCAAAAATCGCAAATGACGTCAGAAGTCACGTGATTTTTGTGACGTCACAGTTATGCATGCTCACATGACTTCTGACGTCACCACAAATTTACTGTCTCTTGGTTGCGTAAGTTACAGACTGTATTCGATTCTTAATCTTTTAAATTACATATCTCAGCTTTAACGAAAATTTTAAAACTGCATTGCTCATTTTCAACTATTTAAATGTGAATTTCTTTTTTAATTAATTCTAATTTAATTTAGGCTTCTATTTGTAAATTCATTTGTGCATATCCATTCCTAAGAGATTCCTCACGTTTAGACTGTTAGACTAAATTATTTGAGTTGGCAGTTAATTTTTTAATTCATTGTTCTTTTTTGCTTAAATGTGAACATTTTAACTGAGGAATGCTTTTTAGTGAGATTTTACTTCTGCGTGGTGGATTCATTTCAGATTCTGATGAAGTCTTGCTATTTCACTGTTAAATTTATTTGTGTTGTTATTTAGAAAAATGCCGTTGGTTTCATTTTTAAGTCTTTTCCATTGCTTAGTTCTTAGCAACATTTATAATCAGGAGAATGAATTTCATTTCTTTCTCTGTTTGAGTACCCAATATATGGCGCCCAAGCTGCAAGTCCTTTTGTTCAATTCGTTATCACCACAGAACTAGGTGAGATTCACTTAAAAACAAAACACATGGGGTCGAGGAGGGGAAGAGGAGAGGTTCGAAGCAGATTTGTTTTCTTTCTTTTCCGCTTTTCCCCTTTCTCTACCTCCTTCGTGTTGTATCGGCGTCAGACTATGTAAATGTAAACAAGATTGACAGATGTCAACTTCTATGTAAGCCTAAATAAACTGTTTTTTTTTTTATATATATAAATTATTAGTTCAAAGGGATGTAGTCTCGAAGGACTATTACTTTCGTTTGGGCGTTTTGCGACGTTTCACAAAAATGTCCGATTCACTTTTCAATTTAGTGCTTATGTTTCTTTGTTGGTAATTGAAGTTGCATTGGGTTGGCTATTAGAATTTTTGGAATTGTACTGTGTTGGTTATTGGGTCTGTACTGGATGGATTAATGGAATTGTATTGGGTTGACTATTGGAATTATATTGGGTTGTTTTTTGTGTTCGTATTGGGTTTAGTTTAATGTTTGTTTCGTTCGGCAAGTTATTATATTATTAAGCAAGATCCCTTTGGACGTAATCTAAAATCTGAATCCTTTCAGATTTTTTTATTTTTTATTCTTGATACATTATTTTAACAAAAAAGCATTTTACGATGTATTCAAAAATATCTCTGAAGTCGCAAAAAGGAGTATAAGAAAATGATGGATGTCACAAAAATTTCGCAAAATCGCAAGTACTAAAATTTTAGTAGCACAAGTTTGTCAAAAGTCGCAAATTTGCGAAAAATCGCACGATCTGGGAACACTGCCGCCAAGTAGTATAATCACTAAACACAGACATTTTGATTCGGTTTCAAATCCTGGGAACGTACTGGTTTTATAACAATTTTCGGAGTTCCACGACGTGTAACTTGTCAAATTGTTTCTCATAAAAATCCTCTGTGATGGCATCTCTCCTTAAGCAGATACGTCCGCCCTGCTTCACCCTAATAAAGAAAAAAAAATTTTTTTTTTTTTTTTTTTTTAAATTACCCTTCCGTAAGAATTTTTTTTCACCAAAATTGCGATCAGTTTTGTTTCTCTTATATGAGCTGACCATATCTTCCAAAGTTAAAGTTAATAACCACGGGGATTAATCGTTAAAAAGAAAGATGATAGAAAAAATAGTACTTCCGGTATTATATCTTGTCGACTGCCAAAGCTGGCTACCATCGAACCAAGAAAGTTCGCAAGGGTCCGGCCAAAGCTGCGCCGATCGTTCCTGCGAAATTCTAGAGGAAATGACTCCTCTTTATTTGATAAACAATCGGTATTCGACCCGCTTTGTTTCTGCGCTTCGACGATTTGTACTATTTTGTTACGCCCTCTGATTTCACTGGAAGTTACGTTTAGAATGCTATCAGTGCGAACTTGCCGCAGCAAATTGTTAAAATTTACTATTGCTTTGTCGGTTATTTCAGCTTATCACATCGTGTCCATTAATACACAACTTGATGATAGGTTCCCATAACTTTGAAAATAATCCACTGCTTGCAATTTTGTACAGGTCCCATATATTAATCATTTGTTTTTTGAAATGCAAGTAAAAAAAGGAGAAATAACAATTAATTCATACCCTTGTCCATAAAAACAAAACATGACTTATCCAAAATCTATCGGGTTTACATCAAACAAAAAGTCCAGATGTTATAAGTGTGTTAAGACGTCACGCTAAATTGTAATTCTTGCTAAATCGCACTGCTTGGTGACATTTCCGCAATCGACGGGATAATACATAAGTACCAACAATGTTTTAAGACAAATGTGGGTACTTACGTATTAACGCAACCACTTTAGTAGAAATCACCGAATTTTCAGAATGTGCCAAACTCTGGTAATCATGCCCATAACCATTCTTCCGGCAACCATTCTCATAACAATCCTTCAGTCAAGCAACACCATTCTCGTATGCGTTCTTTTTTGCTTTAGTTTTAAAATAACAGCTTGTGGAATTTGTGTCAGCAATGGAAGAAACTGCGGTAAAATTTCTGCAAGAATACAGAATTTTGCTGAATTTTTCCTGAAGAGAACAATAAGGAAATGCGTTTCCTCGATAGCCGCTACTGCCGAGGATTATAAGAAACTCAATCTACGCAATTATCCCCTTTTTTAAGCAAAAACTGATCACTGTGTACTTCGGGAGAGCAGAGAGCAGCGGGGGGGGGGGGGG
>KK114065.1:516685-528937 GCA_000611955.2 Stegodyphus mimosarum
ACAATTCTAAATAGCCAAGAAAATGTGAAATTCGTCACAATATTCTCTAAAACTTTAACGAATTTTTCATTAACAAACTCAAAGATTCCAAAGCCAGCAATACCAAGGTTGTACAGTAAAACATTTTTATCTCCAGCGCCTGACAGTGTGTGCCGAAATTTCGAAAGATATGCTCAATTTAAAATTATTTTGCGATATTGCTGTTGAACTGAATTTTATGGTTTAAGTGCGAAGAACAGGGTATTTAATAAATAAAAGTAACACACAAAATGTTAAAAAAATTAATTAAAATCTGAAACTTTTCAGATTTTTTATTAATTAATGGTGAAAAGTCAGATTTATATCCAGCATTAAAATTGTTCACTTGTAAAATTAACAATTATTATTATTACTACTTACCATTTTTGAAGTTATCTGGGTGAGATTAAGGAACAGGTGGTGATTTTCCCATCGTCTTAAAAACTTGGAACTGAGAATCTTGCTGATAACCGTTCGCGTGTGGTTTAATCGACATACTTGAATGTCACCTTCATGAATAAGTTTAAATTTGGGTCCTGTAGGATTATTAGGCACGGAACGAACTGGAGATGAACTAGTAGAACCCACTAGACCTAGATCAGAATTACTCACACCATCATTTGAATTTGATGATGAGTATGAATCTACAGAACTTTGTCTAGAACTAGAAGAACCTTCTTCAGATTCAGAAAAAGCTGTTTGCCGGATGTCATTTTTAAACACTAAAAATCGCGATCCAGAATTTTCTCCAGATATTAAATTATTACGAAAACCAGGAAGAACTGTATTCGACTTTGGTAGGGTTTCTGATGAGGACTGCAATTTGTCCACTCCAACAACTGACTGTGATTTTCTTGATAGCCATTTAAAATTACCTGATGAATGGCTAGTTACATCACCGTTGCTTGCCATTTTTAGAATTAAATTTACAGTTTTTTTCCCAATACGAATGTGCTTTACATTCAGGTTTTTTAGGTTTTATTACTAAACGCAGTCATAACTTTTTAAAATTAATTAATAACGGATTCCCTTAAAACTAATTATAATTAAGTAATGAATAATTTTTTTCAATAATTCTAAATGCAGCAGCACAGTTTATTCATTCCCCTTCTGGAGACAGAAAAATCAACCGTTATTGATCCAAGGCGTTTAAACAAGCGTCAAAACAAACAGGCATTTCGTTCTCATGAAATTTAATCCTTTTATTCCAAGACGAAACTTGAATTCCGAGCATGTATGAAGCACATGGCAAACATCGGATGAATTGTAAATAGAGAACTCCTACGCATTCTTCTGAATAATAGCTATTTTAAGCGCATTATTTCTGAAGAGATACCGTTGTCATACACAACCTTCCTCGCTCGCTACTGTTCTCCAAATCTACAACATTACACTACACTCCACGCACGACGATGAAAAGCAGAAACCAGCAGACAACCGGAAGTGACGGACATGTTACGTCACAGGAAGTTCTTGATATCTGCGAGCCTATTATTTACATCGGCATCCAGGACCAATAACAAAACATGCATTTTCGGGGGTATGATGTATATAACACTTTAAAAAACATATTTTCTGTTTTTCCTGTAATTGTTTACTATTTCTTACATTCCGTTGATTAAACGAAAGTCATTTAACTGTTACTGTGCTTATCAGTATGGCTTTAAATCTAGTCATTAGTTTTAAAACTCGACGTTGATATTTCACACCAATCATCAATGATCCCATTATTATTATTTGCCTTATTGCCTTATATAATCCTGATTGAAGGAAATCCTGACTTCTTCAATGGAAAGTATTCTTTGTAAGTATATATTTTATATATCGCGATTTTGAGTATTCTCATTAGATTTAAGTATTTAGTAATGAAGTGCATCGATCAAAAATAATAATAATAATAATCCTGACATGTATACCAGTGCTAATGTATTTAAATTAATAATAAATGTAATTTTATTATTTTGTATTGTAATGAAGTCCCTTATTAGGATATTTTAAAACTTTACTAACATCGCATACATTTTATGTTTTAATTTGGATCATGTAATATGCATTAATGCTTGTGTCTACTTTTAAAATGTTTCAGTACAGAAAGTCTTACTCCTTACATCCGCCGTCATGGATCCAGGCTGAGTCATCGTTCAATTCGCGATTGTCATCAGGATATGTACGGTAGTTCACCGCATGAATTATTTGTAGCTCATCAGTCTAACAATTCGTTGCCATTAATAATTCGTAAACGATTTGTAAAATCCATTCCATCTCCACCATTTTCACCTAGAACTGTACGAGGGCATTATATTATAGTTCCTGATCCGTTACGAACATTGTCTGTGCTGGAACCTGACCAACCTGGCGGCTGCAAGTTAAAAATTCGACAGACTGTTGCTGAAACTTCAGCAAAACACAACTGTGTAGCTAGTTTGAATGCTGGTTATTTTAACACCAAAGATGGCTCATGTTTAGGTAAGCTTGATTTATTGTATTTAGTACATTATTCCACAAGCACTAATTAACATGTCAGCATAGATAAAGTAATACTAATGGGTGAAGCACCTTGATCTCTCCAGACATTTATTTTTGATTTCAAAAACGTTTTAAGGCATCAACCATAAGAATGGCAAAAAGTACTTTAATATGTGCTTAATTTGCAATTTATATTGCATTTAGGACTCATTATTTTGAATTATTGCGCATGAAACAATGAAAGCTGGTTTTATTTTAAAATTTAGTGATAGTTTCTTTTACGCTGAAATCTTGTGTTGCTTTCAGTTGTAACTACCATTTTTAAAATGAAAACTGAGTAACCTTTCCTTAAGTAATTATCATGAGCAAAGATTTCACTGATGATAGTTTGAAAATTTATAATAATTATTAATGATATTTTACACCTTTTTCTCCCATTCTGAGTCAGATATAAAATATTGCAAATATTATGCTGGATATATATTAAAATTCGAAAAAAATGTACAGATTTAAAATTAGTAAATTGAAATAAATAAGTACTTTCTGACTATTTATTCTCCAGTTTTAACATTCAGTAGAACTGCTCTGTTTTGGTGAATTTTCGAGTGTACGCAGTGGAATAGTACAGTTAGTTTTTTTTTTTTTTTACCTCCATGGTGTTGGTGTGAGAACAGACAATCCTGCATGTACCATACATGTATTTTGATACATATATATTATGTGGACTTGTTTGCCTCTTTATGGTTAATTAAACAGTATCTACCAGCTATAAAAATATAAATTTTGGCCACATAGAGTTTTATTTATTCACTTTAAAGTTCCTTTTCTGTTATAAAATGCTTTTATGTATATAAGACAGAAAGTTAGCCAAACTACAATTTCTTACCAATTTCTAAAGTTGCAGTGGCTGTTATAAAATGCTTTTATGTATATAAGACAGTTAGCCAAACTAACATTTCTTACCGATTTCTAAAGTTGCAGTGGCTTGGAAATTTTTTTGTGGGTCTATGAATAATCAGATTTGGTTTGGTTTATTTTAATTATGGTAAAGGGCACAAGTGCTGTGTGCCTAAGGGCAGGTATGACTTTGTGGAGGACGTTTTAAGGGAAACTTGCTTACCTGCATTACACATAAGGAACACCACAAAAATGCCCATGCAACCAGCCTGTTTGCCATTAATCGAACTGCCAGTGTTCAGTAATTTTACCACTTGTCTGTTAGTGGGCTCTACAAATAATTAGAAACTGCCCGATAAGAGTATCTAAACTTTTATAAAGCTGACATTTTGCTTGAAAATTATTTTATCTTTTAACATACATGTATTATATGAAATAAGATGACCCATATGTTGGGAAGTGTTTAAATTTTCTTATTCAGAATTTATTAAATTATTAATGCTGAATGTCTTTTCCATATTTTGGTAATTTTAACTGTATAAAATGGAAGTTGGCATTAAAATAAAACATTTATGGTATCATTGATGCTCAGATTTGAATCAATAGTATATATGCTGAACACAAAAATAATAATTATGTTAATTGCTATTGTGTTTTTTTGCCATTCTCAAGTTTCAGACAAGAATCAGGTTTTATTGTGCAATGTATTATTACACTCTATCTATTATTATTGTTTATCTATTATTATTACTATATCTGTGTATATCAAAGTATTAAAAAAAAGTAAATGTCTATTTTAAGTATTGTCATGAAACTTTCCTGTATTTTCTTCTCTTGGTTTAAAGAAAAAGGGGAGTTGTAAACTGAATATTTAACACAACCAGTTTACAGTGAATCAAATTTGCTGTAAATTGTGATAGTTTTCATTCTAATAGTAAACTAGGAATTTTCTAAATGTCATTTGAATTCTTTATATGCATCTGTGAATATTCATTAGCCTAAAATTTAGCTTATTTAAAAAAATGGAGTCACTTTGTATATTGATCCTTTAAAATTTGAGTGTAAAAATCCCTGAATATTTCTACATAAAACATAAAGTTTGCAGAGCCCACCAGCGGCCGAGCGGAAGTCGCTGAACACAGGTAGTTCGGTCCGAAGTTCGAATCTGCTGAACAGGCTGGCTGCATGGGTGTTTTCCTTGTGTGTAACGTGTATATGAGCCAGTTTCTTTTAGAAAGTCCTCCACAAAGGCATCCCTCTCCTTAGACAGATAGCCCTCGAAGCTTTGCCGTAATGACATAAACCAAATCTCAACCATAAAGTGTGCAATTTCTTTTTACTTTTAGTTTCATATGAAAAATTATATGTATTTAATAGTAGGTTTTCAAATGGAATTTAAATTTTTATCATTTAATGTAATATGTTAAAAATGTCTGAATGTTTTTCACCCACCTTTCAGTTTTAGATTTTTTATCACTGACATTTCTACTGTATAAGGCAGGCTTTGTAAATATATACATATATTATAATGTGCAAATTAATTGGGACAAAGAAATGTTTTTGCCAGCAGGTCCGTCAAAGCAGTTTTATCTGCCTTAACCTCCAAGCGTTACGGGCTTAGTCTTGAAATTGCAAAGTTCCTCAAAATTCATGAATAAATGGTATTTTCTTGATTATAATTAAAAAAATTACTCTCTCACATTGCACCTGCATTCTTTTCTTCTAGTATACATCCAATCCAAATCAGATACATTAAAAACTGGCAGAAATCTGTGTGTGTAATGAATAAGAAAACCACCCTTCTATACAGAATTTTACATCCTGAAATGGTTAGTGTTGGTGTCATGCCTAAAATGGTTTACACACTGAAATGTTTAGTGTTGTATGTCATCTAGATGTCCACTTTCAACTTCTTAGAACTGGTTAGGCAATAAGTTAGGATTATTGCACTGTTTTTAAGCTTGTTTCTGTGCGAAGAAGAAGTTACTTTTGCATGCATTTTTAACATGTTTTGCATTGATTCATTTTATTATACTAAAAATGGATATAATGCTTAGAAAAAGCGAAGATTATCATACTGAATGGTTACACATCCACGACTATAAGAAATATTGCTTCCCATACACTGCAGATGTATACAGCGTGGGGCTTACAAAAGTAAGTTAACTAAAACATTAAATATTACATGCGTAAATAAAACAAACAAAAGCAGAGAACAGCAGTCTGGACTTCACAAAAACAGATAAGTTCACTGGCTAAGTCATGCCAAACTTTTTCACGTCATTCTGCAAGCGTAATCTAGGACCATCGAAGGCAAGGCAAAAAATTAATATTCCACATCTTGAGGTACTTTTTTTGAGCACTCACATGAATTATTTGATCTTAGATTGAAACAAAAAAGGTAACTTGCAAATTTATCGTGACCAGATAAAAGCAGAGATATTTTAAAATTAATAGAGAGGAAACTCTTGGAATGCAGTCTAGCGTAAATTCTTTCCTTCTGGAAAGAATTTTTCGGTGCCTTCAGCATTACAAGATGAAATATATTCTTTATTCCACTTAGCTAAAAGCTTCTTATAATGAAAGGACTTCTTCCAATATGTCTTTGCAATGTTAATATTTATATCTATGGATATAAATTTAAGACATCTTTAGCTAAGAAATCAGCTCTTTCATTTCCATAGAATCCATTCTGTGCTCATGCATGAGCAAAATAGGTATCAATCCCCCTATTTCTAAGTGAACTGGCAGTTAATTGAGTTTCAGTTACTAATTTGTTGCTGGTGGTAATACTTTTCAAAAGATGAAGAGAAGAAAGAGAATCAGAACAAATAAGGTACCTTGAGGATGCTATCCCATTATCCTTGATCCATTTGATAACAAGATAAATATAGAGGAGTTCTGCTTGAAAAACTGTGCATTCATTCTATATATGTTGTTTAAAATAGCAAACTTCAGATTGGTCTTCAGAAAGAATAAATGCAAGGCTAACCTATTATTCATTTCTTGCTTCACTGTTGGTGTTGGAAAATCAAGCATATCTCGAATTCTGACGAGGCACAATGAAACAGTATCATTTTCTCGAGAAAAGAAGAGCAAATGTAAAGGAAAACAACTCCAAAATCCTATCCAGTTGTACTCTAAAGAAGCGTAATTAATCTAATTAAAGCTACCAAAGATCTTTAAAGAAATCTGCTGTCTATTGATATTGATATTCATCAGCCAAATGTGTGGCATAGACTTCTACTGCCGGTTGAAAGGTGTGAAAGTTAATTAAAAAAGCAACTTTTGTCACATCAAATGAAGAAAATATTATTGTTGTAAGCCAAAATATAGAAATCTGGGACCATAAATATCTGGAAAAGGGTCATTTTCAGAAATGAGACTCATTTTTTTTGTTTATGGTTACAAATCTAATGTTGTTATACAAAGCAAGTGTGAACCAATATAGAACATCAATATATCCAACAAGCTATTAAATACCTTCAGAAATAAATGTTTGGCATTTATTCACTGCAAATGGCACTGGAAGTCTGGTTCCTATTGATGGAATTATGAATTTATCGAAGTATATATAAATTTTAAAAGGTAGGATTGTGTCATTATTAAAAACCTTTTGCGGAAACATTTCAACATGACTTGACTGCATGCCATGATTCAAAATCCGTCAGAAAATTCATGTTAAAAAATAATATTATCATGCTAAATTGGCCTGGAAATTCAGCAGTTTTAAATCCAATCAAATATTTGTTGTGTATTCTTGAGGAACATCTTATCAAAATGAATTGTACAATAAATGAGTGCATGACTACTCCATGATAAAGAAGTAAAAAAATATGGGCAGAAGACTGGTAGAGTCAATGTCTAAGCAGTATTTTAGAGGTCATTTCTGCTTGTGCATGACTACTCCATGATAAAGAAGTAAAAAAATATGGGCACAAGACTGGTAGAGTCAATGTCTAAGCAGTATTTTAGAGGTCATTTCTGCTAAAGGAGGCTATATTTCTTATTAATTTTATCATTTTCACTGTATATGAAGGCATTTACATAAACTATCAATAAATAAAAAAAAAAAAAAAAAAAAAAACAAAGCCTTCATTAAAAGTTTGAATTTTTACACAGACTTATTTTATATATATATATATATTCCATGTATAAAAGTATAATTTTCACGGGTTTATTGTTTTTATGTGATAATTTTTTGTTTTCAGTAAAATGTCTTTTTTGCAGGTAATGTGATAAGTGATGGCCGAAGAGCTCAAGATTCTAATGGTATTCAAAATGTGCACTTTGGGCTTACCGAAGATGGCCATATATTTGTTGGGTAAAATCTTTTTATTTTATTTTAGTTTAACTAGATTCTGTATTAAATTAATGATGTTAAAAAAATTTAGTAGATTTTTTGTCTTCTTGGAAAAGTACTGAATCACTAATTTCATAATTTGGATGTGTATTAAATCAGCTTTCAAATCACTGTTGTAAGAGTATTGTCCTTATATATATGCCACCTTATTCTGTTCTGCATTCAAATATTATTTGAACTAGCTTTTTATTTGCATCATTACTTATGTATGTGCTAAGAATTCTGAAAATATATGTTAATTTGATTAATAATGATTCAAAATTCATCAACCAGATTTGGAAAATATTAACCAGAAATTTAGCTACTAACTTTTTATGTTTTACTGAAAGAATCAGTCATTGCTTTGTAATTTAAATATATATTAATATGGGAAAAAGAAATGGTAGTTGAATTTTTTATAAAAAGTTTCATAATTACTAGTTAAATTATCAAATGTCAAGAATTTATTGATGGTAAAATTAAAGAAATTTTTAATGCTATATATACAACAAAAATAAACTAATATGGAATTTAAAATTAATTAAAAATCTTTCATTAAATTGATGTAACTTAAAATTCACATAATAGTAATATAGTAATAGAAAATTGTTATATATTTCCGGAAAGGTCAATGCAGGTCCATCTTCTTTCATAAAATGTATCTCCTTTTTTTCTTGAAAGAGAAGGATTATTGTTGGTCTCCCTCAAAATACATTAAGTTTTCCTGTAATATTAACGTTAGGCCAAGGTTGAATTTTGCGTAATTTAAATTCTTAGATAGTTTCTATTAAATCACTGTATGCTTGCAAATTTATATATGTATTTAAATTTAAAATATGACAAACATTTAATTTTATCATTTAATTTCACTGATCTTTTGTGAAACCATGTAAATTAGAAAGATTTAATGAAAACTCTTTGTCACGAATTTTCGTGTCATGAGAGATGTAGAAGTTATCACATATTGTAGCTGATGTAGCAAGTGGATTAGTGTTAAACTTAATTGCTGCTTTTATGTTTACTTTTTATATAATGTTTTAAAAATATATTTCTATATAAATAGCTTCCATTTGAACTTTAAAAAAGTATTATCTGAAATGAAATCACGTTATACTAGTTTTATTAATGCTGAATGAACAAACTTTTGAGTTCATTTTTCATGTCCTTTTATAAGATATAATGTACGAGATTAAATTAATGGCTGCCTATGCTAGCTTACAAGATTTTACATTTACTATATTTCCTTACATATTTTCCTCTCTTTTTTACTAATTTTATCATCCAAAAATTGAGAGGGAAAAATTATGTGAATAATTTAATTACTGAATGATGTAGTTACAATAAAACATAACAAATGAAAAGTAATCATGGTAGCTAACTTTAGATAACTATCATAATATTATTTCTTTAAAACAAACTTACATTTCAATGAGACTACTTTGTAACATTAATATTACAATATCTTCTGTCGTACTTCCCTGTATCTTGAATCTTGCATGTTCTTATTTATTTATCTATGCCTTAGGCCTCAAATCATCCATAAACAATTAGAAAAGGTAAATGTGCAGCTGACAGAGCAAAATCATAGACTGAATCTCAGTTCAGATTTGCTTCTGTGTGACTGGTTGGTTCTTGTATTAGACTGGCTTAAAATTCAATAGTTGAAAGGGAAGGGTTCAGAGTGACCTTCACACTAAGACAAATACAATCATTATGTGGATGAATGCATTTTAAAATTTAGGATATCTCATTCTGCTAGTGCATTGAAGAAGGGAAAAACTGTAAATATTAAAAAAATTTCCAGAACCCGAACTAAAAAGTAAAAGAGGTAATAAAGGAGAATAGAATTCCACTAGAGGGATACTACTAAGAATTCTGCTTCTTTCACTAGGAATTCCACTAGAGGAAAAATATGCAAGGAAATACAGTGTTATTCATTGTTGTTATGAAAGTATCGTAGCAGTTTTTGTTTGTGATATTATCTTTAAAAACAAAATAGTTTTGTGTATTGAATATTCAGATAGCAGTGTAGTGAATTATTTATAAAGGATTCTCAAATGATTACCTTTATTGAAATATAGTTTCATGTGCAACATTTACAGGTATTTATCAAAAGAGCAGTTTCTTTCTGAAAATTTTAAACAATTGGTTGGAGGAGTAGTTTGGATTCTCAGAAATGGATCTGATTTTGTTAATGATAGTCAACAAATGGAGTGTGAAGATACTGAAGAAACTGGTAATTATGTTTTTATTTTGCAGTATGGGAAAAGTATTATTTGTAATATTCTTTCAGTTCAGATATGTGATTTATGTATCTATATACACTGATTACAATAAATTAAGGAAAAATCACAAAAATCATGATTATTGAAAAAGTTACATGTAGAATTTTATGAAACTTACCCACAATATACAACACATAGTAAGGTATCAAATAACATAAAAAGAAATTGCCAGACAATTATGGTATTATAGAAACTAGCATATGTATAAAATGAACAAATTGAAGGTGTCAGTTTGCTATAGGAAAAGTACCTTCAATATGGAATATGATCGCCTCTAGAAGCATTACAGCACTTAGAGCGATGTGTGATACTTTCAATTATGCAGTCTCTCAGTTCCATAGGAAGCAAGAGCCATTGCTCTTGCAAAGCAGTTGCAAGCATGGCAAGGGTCTGAGGGGGTGGATTGAGAGCACCTAGACGTCTCCCTAAAGCATCCCAAACATGCTCGATGGGATTCAAGTCCAGAGATCGAGCTGGCCACTCCATGCACATAATTGTTTCCTTTTAATCTATAGTGCGAGCCCTGTGTTGTCTTATGTTGTCATCCTGTAACAGGAAAGCATGGCCTATTGCCCCAACATATGGGTGCATATAAACATTAAGGATCGCATCTCCATAAAACTGAGCATTCACGGTTCGCCGTATGCATCTCTTTCATGGATGTTTGACAGATGATAACGGGTTCCAGGTTCTCTCCATGTCAAATAATGCCTACTATCACTTTCTAGACTAAACCTGGACTCATCTGTAAAGAGAACAGCCCTTCATTGATCAGGCATCTTGTAGACATGTTGTAATGCCTACTGCAAACGGTCCCTCCTATGGCGTGACATGAGCTGCACGCAAATGGCTGCTCGCCTCGCATACAGACCACCTTTGTGAAGCTTTCTATGCACAGTTGACATTGACACCAACGTTCTGGCGGCTACAGCAAGGAAGGATCTAAGAAGAGTCGGAGTAGCATTTCTATTCCTGCGTGCACGTAATGTCAAATATCGGTCATCAGCGTTCGTCCTTGGCTGAACCTCCTAGATGCTGAATCTGTGGTTTGAAATTGCCTCCAAAGTCTATGAATCACAGAAGGACTCACATTTAGCCATCTGGCCACTTCTGTTTGACTTTGTCCTGCATCTTGTCTCCCAATGGCTCTCCATCGTAGTTCTGCTGGCAAATAATGCCTTGAGGTCATTGTCACGAATTGGCTATCTTAGTTTTCTGATAATCTGAGAGAGCCAATTCGGTAAAATATGTGATCATGGTGAAATATGTGGGCTTGCTCTCAAACATGGACTTTTATGCTCCTCGCAGGTGACGTATTCCAGGTGCAGTGCCACTAATTTGCATATTGCAGTTTTACTCAGCTACTCTTACTTGCCATCATATTCAAATTTTACGTTGTTTGACTTATTTTTGATGGAGTTATCACTATTCTTGTGATTTTTCTTTAATTTATGATAACCAGTGTAGCTTCATAACCAACAAATATTTTTATTTGTGATGTTTATGTATTTATTACAGTTATATTCATAAGTATTAAGTAAAAATTATTTTCTGAATGATGTGCATCCCTTATTGGAAATAAGTGATTATTTCTTATGAGACTGAATTGTTACATTTTCTGATAAATTCCTTTGAACTGAGGTAATCTTTTTCATAATCATAATCATGAAAATGCAGTAAACAAGCAAGCAGACTTGATTAAAACTTTCGTATGATTTTATGAATATTTATGTTATCGATAAGCTGTTTTCCAGCTTTATAAAATTACTTTTGTGTCAATTTGCTCCCCTAAATCTTAATAATAAAATTTTACCAGGTGTATTGGGCTGTAATTTCAATTTTTCAAAGCAAGATTTATTCAGAGTTTTTCCTCCTTTTATAGTTTACCTCAAACTTAATGGTAATGAAATAAAAAGTATCAGAAAATTATTAAATCTGGTGAGTAAACAATTAAAATGTATCAAACTAAGTAAGGAAATGTGAAAATAATGTGCTTTTTAAAATCATTATTATTTTTTTTTTTTTTGCTATAAATATGCAGTCTAGAAAAGACCAGGAATTTAGAAAGTTAAATAAGCAATAAGTATTGCCATAAGTTTATTTATTAGGACATTTATTTATTTTTTAGGATTGTATTTATTATTATTTATTAGGATATAAATTTATTTATTAGGGTAAAGCATAAAGTGTAATTTCCCATACTTTTTTTTAAGCTCACTGCTCTTCTCCAATGTTTATTTTGCT
>KK114065.1:535746-608226 GCA_000611955.2 Stegodyphus mimosarum
AAACCTAAATTAGTAAAGTTTATATATATATATATATATATATATATACATACATACATACATACATATATATGTTGTATGTAACAAATTTTATACTGCGTAGTCTCATATATATATGTATGTAAGAATTTTTACTGCATAATCTCAATCCAGGTACTTTAAAAGCTGACAGTCTCGAAGGCAAAGTGGCAGGGCGTGAGGAAGAAATTGATACCAAACTAAGTTCAGCCAATTGCCATCTTTATTTCCAGATACACTAGAATACATATATATGTTGTATGTAACAAATTTTATACTGCGTAGTCTCATATATATATGTATGTAAGAATTTTTACTGCATAATCTCAATCCAGGTACTTTAAAAGCTGACAGTCTCGAAGGCAAAGTGGCAGGGCGTGAGGAAGAAATTGATACCAAACTAAGTTCAGCCAATTGCCATCTTTATTTCCAGATACACTAGACTAATTCCTCGTAGACAATAATGTTTAATCATAGCAATTATGATAATTTCTTATATACAATTTACACAGGTTGATGGGGGTGAAATCATTTTAGATGGACAAGCAGAACATAGAAGGCACGTTAACAATGGCAGAAGCTAGGGAAAGGAATGCAGAAGAATAATGATATAGTTATTGTGGCAAGAGTGTTTATACTAAGTCTCATATACAAGTACAGCTAATCTGTGATTGGTTAATTTTAGTTAATTGCCCTTTTCAAGTAACGTTATATAAGTAGAAAGATGTCGAATTTAGGGGGAGAGCACCAAATCTAGAATGTTAACTTTGAGGTCTCAAATTATTTTTTTAGAGCGGTTATTGTATTTTTGGTATATCTTAGTATATATATATGTATGTATAAAATAACAAAATCTTGTAAATATCATTTTTAACAATAAATGCAAATTGAAAGTTCTATTGAAATTCTGCGAGTTCATTTTTCTGTAAAAACACTGTAAGGAATATCCTAATTTTTTCAAGAAATACTAGAAAAGTTCACAGTTTTGTAAAATCTTTGCTTGATTATCATAGTCATGATGTTTTGCAGTCCTTAGCTTGAAAGTTTTTCATAAAAATTGTTGTTGCCAACATAAAACCAAAATTTTCTTTTAGAGGTTCATGAAATTTGAATTAATTATTTAACACTTCTAAAATTGTTCCACTTATTTATTTGTAAAGCATATGTAAATCCACTTATTTAATTGTAAAGCATATGTAAGATAAAAAATATGCAAATCAAAATTATAATTTAAACTAATGGTAACTCTTTAATTCTCCCTCCCTGTTCTAAAAATCATAATAACTTCTCTGGATTGTATAATTTCTAGACCATTCCTTTTTGCATAGCCTGTGCAGTGCTGATGATGTAATAATTAGAAACTGAAACTTTTAACTCAAACCAAAATCTTTCTCTTCGCGGATTTCCATATTGCATAACTACACACTTCAGCTTCTCTCTGTGCACTGTTTAGTCGCTATTTTATTGAGCTCTCTTCCTATTGCAATAATATCCAAAATGTAAATGTTCTTGAATAGGCAAGACTAAAGTACCAAGTGATTGTGACCATGAGCGTTATCTGAAAAAGTAAAAATGGAATTAAAACTGCCTCAACTGCCAAGTTTCTTAGATATTACAAAGTGAACATATTAGCATAATATGCCATCGGAATTCTTCCTCTTCAATAAGCATCTACGATCTGTCCTATCTGCGTATTATGGCATTGATGCTGCTCTGTCTTTTTCTTGCATTTATTATTACATGTATAAAGTATGTGTTTTATATATAAAGTATGTGTTTCTGTTTTAAGTGCAGGACTTTTGTATTTCACTTGGTTGACTAGTACATTTTAGTATCCACTCCAACCTTCAAACAAAAATCATCAATCTACACTTCTTTTTATCAAAAATGTCTTTGTTTTTAGTATCCATCATTTGTCTCTTACTCCAGTTCCCCAGATACTTTCTAGCTCAGTCCATACTTTAGTCTTTTGATATATTACTGTGTTATATATCCAGAATAAAATCATGGTGGATAGCTGTGCCGTGCCTCAAAAAGCATTTGATCATTTTGTTGACAACGGTATTCAAATCTCTTTCAGCTTCAATTTTTATTTAGTCACAGTATTATTTATCTTCTATATATAGTGTTTGTGAATATGTAATTGAACACATCCATCATGTGTTACATTCATCCTGTCTCGAAGTAATCTGTTTTAGAAATATAATTTTTTACCTTCTGGCTATAATTAAGGTTTTTTTTGTTTGTTTTTGTTTGTTTGTGGAATGGGGATTGTCTTTTTTATATTATCTTAAAAAAGTGATTAATTCATGCATTTCAGGATCAGAATGCTGGTCATCAAAAATTATATTTGTTTTCAGTTAATATCAGACATTTTCAAATAATTTTTCTATTAGTATGTCTAAGATTTTGGCATCCCTTCTTACACTGAATCATTTGAATTCCTCTCAAATTCAATGTCCTTAACTGCTAAGGGCTTAATGTTTTATATTTCAAAATTAGTCAGCAGTTCAGTGATTTGTTGTTTATATATTCAGTATGATGTATATTTCCTGTTTTAGTGTATGCAGTATGGTTATATGCAATAAATTGGCCCATATTCTTCCTCTTAATAAGTCATGTAGCTCAGTATCATTCGCTATTAGAATTGGTGCTTCTCTATCTGTTACTTCATCTAATTTTGCAGTTAGATACTGTAATGATTTAACAACTGGTTTGATTTTATTTTATTTTTATTTTTTTTGAATTCCTAAAGCTGTACGGCTCTTAATTTCATTCTGTAAGTCTGTAAGGATAATTGCCTTCTTATGGCAACTTTTATTAAACAACATGAACACTGTTTTCTTAGTTAATCCAGTGACCATAGTTTCCCTTATTATTTAGCTCTGCTTATTTTAAAAAAAGCTCATTGGCAGTTCATTGCCATTGAAATTAACATTTTTGTTGGTACAACAGTACTATAGTATTTTTGTTTTTGGAGTATCTTTTGCATTATAAAACATATTCTGGAGTAGGGAATCCCAGATACAATGTGTAAATCATTGCTATTGAGCCACTTAAGCTCAGACCTTTCAATAATCATATTCTGTGTTTCAAAATTATTATTTACAGAATGGTATGCCTCTATGTTAGTAATTATTTTTCACTCATTAGATTAATTTCGAAATGGTACAAATTTTATTTATGCTCTCTCTCCCTGAAAAATTACTAACTTCTTGTGACTTTGGGAGGAAAAAATTATTTGGCTCTCCCTATGGCTCATAGATACTGTTCTGTTATATATGATAATGCAAAGAAAAAACATTTGATAAGAAATTTTATTGGGTGAGGAGGTGACTAAAAAAAGATTATCTAGCTGGTGTTTATATCTTATAGCCAAGCAGCAAAATGATGGTTAAATGTGAATTCACATATTTTCAAACATGGGAAATAAAAACATGTATAGTTTGGTTATTGTCAGATGAGTTCTCAAAAATACAGCAAAAACACAGTAACTCTAGTGGATGTTGCAGCCAGGGATCCAAATAATCATGAAGATTTCTAATTAGTAATAGGCTTGACTTTTTGGTCACCTGGTGCAACCTCTGTAGCTTACTAAATTCTGCCACCCTGCGTTTTCCTAAAATCTAAAAATTTTGCTAACCCATTGCATTCATTCTAGGTCAACCAGTGTGCTTACTTTCTGCTTCAGAAGAAATCTCATTTACATTTATTACACATAACTAAAAATTACCATTATTTTTGTAAATGATTTTTCTGTTAATGTAAAATACACCATATTCTCTAGTTCTATGGGTTCTACCAATTTTCACTGTTATATTTTTTATTGCAGTTTACAGTATCTGAGATGTTTGATATAATTGGTCTTAAATTAAGAGTCCTAAATTTCAAAAATTCGCACATCAAATTGATGTGTAAATTTAAGAAATTTTTGTAAGCTGACAGTAAAGTTGTGGTAAGCTTTAGTACTAACTGCAGATAAGTTTTTTCGATTAATCTCTTTTGAGTATTCTAAATATATTAATGGAGTAAATTGAAGTATTTTTGTCATTAATTTTGCCATTTTACCAATTTTTTTATATTCTTCACTTATGTAAGTTAACAACTCTTTGGTTTTTCCATGTAGCAAATTTTCTAATTTAAATTCTTTGGGGGCATGTTTCAAACTGAAAAGTCTTTCTAGTGATAAGACAAATAAATTCCATGATTCTGCTTTCATTGATATGGGAATTTTTAATGCTATTAGCAAAGTTTTACTTTGACTCACTCCAGGTTTTGAGCACAAATTAGTAAGCTGTATCTTAACTTTTGATTTTTTAACTGTGCTTTCTCTAGCTCTAACTGAATTGTATATACAAATTTGGTATTTTCTTCTCTAGCTTTTTGTGTTTCAATAACCAAGCTCTTAATTTGTTTCACAAATTTGGGATTCTTTCAAAATACTTATTTATTTAGCTTAAGGCCTTGTGATCAAGATTTTGACTAGTCAGTACAAATTAAGCAAAGCATTTTTGCAGAATTAAACATATTTTATTGAGAACGTAATTGCAGTATCTTATCACTAGTTGAGAACTTTATAAATGTTAACCACAATAGAGTGTAAAGATATCTAAAACAGTCTTAGTTAATATGTATCACTTAGACTGCTTTTATAAATGTGCAGAATTCCGCTTTCAAAATTGCATATATTATGCCAGATTTTAATCCTTAAACAGTCATGTTATTTTCGTACACAAAGGATACCTGCTCTCTGTAAGATTCTGTAATAATAAATATGAAAATTATATAAAGAAAGGAAAACTAATAAAATTGGTTAAATAAGTGTATGTAATAAGTATATATAATTAGTTCTAAGTTGGATTATTACACTTAGCTGTAATAATCATAATGTAATTAGATTATTACACATAGCTGTATTATTATTATTATTATTATTATTATTATTATGGCTCTTATTTTCAGTAGCAGCTTTGGAGGGGGAAAAGGGCATTGGTGTATTTCAGACTTGAAAAAGTGTGATTGGTTCCTAGATGTTATAAATATTCATGAAAATGAAAGTGGTAAATGATAAATCTGCAGTTCATTCAATATCTATGCATCAGAATTTACCAGAATTTAATACATACATATTGAGGGAATTAACTATAAATTTGTATTTGATGTAATTTTGCCTGCAATTTATTTTAAAAAAATAACTGAAATTTACTTTTACGGTCTTTGTCTGGTGACCACAATTCAGCAATTGCTGCTAATAATGTCTCAAACATCAACTGTAGTTTCTTTTCCTGCCAATGGAAGATTAAAAAATAGTAACCATAATGAATGATAATGAGTATAAGGAGTAACCATAATGAGTATTTTAGAATGGAAAACTGCTTTATTAACACAGAACCATTATGAAAAACCAGAAACTACTTAAATCTTTAAACTGTTTGTTTCTCACACATTTAACTCGTATTTCTCATGCATACATGGATTGCTAACCGTATGTTTCTCGCCAGTGCAAAAGTATGCCAAATCCACTTGCCAAGGCCACTACAGATGACAAGTACTAACTTAGTTTTAACATTTATTCTTCAATGCTGTTGTGTTAACAGAAGCAGAAGGTTTGTAAAGGAACAGTCTTAAAAATGACCAATGGTAAGGTTAAAAATTTAACTGGGCCCTACAGTGTTCCACTTTCAGTATTATAAAAACCACAAATACTTGTTAACTCTCTTTTTTTAATTACATAATAATTACATATTTTAACAAAATAGTAACAGATCTTTGGCACTTTAAATCAAGAATAGCTTTTATTTCTATTTATAATATCAGGGAGGTATTCATATCTGTTATGCAATTCTCTTTTTTCCCCTGATTCTATAATTGGTACTTCCTCTGCAGTACATCAATAACTCAACCACAATGCCCTATACTTGGTACGTATAGAAGGTCCATTGCCTATAGTTCATGTATCATACAAATGAGAGTCACTTTTGTTTTGGAGGCCCTCTTCCTCTACTTTGTAAAACAGCCATTAATTTCTTTATCCTATTAATTAACATAGTTTTGTAATTCTGTAAAATATCATATATGACTAATGATTCTTCCAATGGGCATATTTTTAGTGTACAGAATATTTTCATGTATGTGATCTACTGTGAAACAAATTTTAACTGTAAAATATGTTTTACTTCTTTAATGTTTCTAAAATAAGCAAAATTAAGTTTATATGTCTTTTACTATAATGAAATGATAAATACACTCTGTATTAGTGTGAAGATGTTCATATTTTCTATAAACATGGGAAAATTAAGGTAGTTTAATGTGATAGCTGTTGAATTTTTATATGTACATATGAACTTTTGGATTGTATTTTATTGCTTTTTAATATATTAATTTTTGAGAAATTTGATACAGAAAACCTTCATAAGTGTTCTCAGTTTGGATTACAGTAATCTCTATAAATACTTTATCTGATAATAACTTTTTTATTTTTAGTGATGGAGAAGAATTTGCCTGTGATCGGAAAGTTAGCACAATTTTGTGTGTACATCCACCTTACTGTGAGCCAAATGATTGCAGTGAACATGGTGAATGTTCTATGGGTGAGTGTGTCTGTCAGAAAAACTGGCTGCCACCAAAATGTGATAAGTTATTTTGTGGGCAGAATAATTGCTCAGAAAATGGAATATGTACTTCTGAAGGTTGTGTTTGCTATCCAGGTTATTTTGGAGATGACTGTAATAAAAGTGAGTACTTTTCATGAAATAATATTTTAAAATTATCTCTCCTCTAAAAAGTGCATTTTGTTCAAATTTTATTAGTGAAGATTTTGTTACTATACATTATATAACGTTCAGCATTTACATGCTAATGCAACCACTTAACTAGAAATCGCTAATTTTTCAGAATGCACAAACTCTGGCGACCATATGTGTAAAAATTTTTCAATTTTAACAAGCAATTTTGCCATTTTCTTATGTATTCTTTGTGCATAAAGCTGGCTACAGTTTTTTATTGACAAATCTTGATTTTATATTAACCTTAATTTTAAACATGTGGTTGTTAGTTTTGTGCGCAGTGGAAAATATTGCAACAATTTTTTTGTTGATACATAGTATTTTGCCACATAATCAATAAATGGAATAACTGCTTATAATCTATCCTCAAAGAGATTGTCCCAAAATTTCCACCAGAACCAAATAAATAAAATAAAGGCTTTATAATTAAGTTTATAAGTTGATTTTTAATATACATATATAATTATGACAAAATATATGTATATGCAATAAACATTTCTAATTTTAATTAAAAGCCATCCTTCTTTTTCTTCTGTAAAAAATTACTGAACTCTGCCAGGGTAACAGCTTGATAGCTACCTAACATTCTTATTTCAAACCTTAATAAATTTTAACTATGCATTAGGCTTCATTATTTAATTATTTTACGTGTCTTTCTGGACCAAACTGTTATATCTGTAAAATTTTCAACTAAACATTCCATCAATAGTCTTTACATGAAAACTGAATTTTTTAATTATGTTTTATTATTTATGGTATTATTATTATTATTGAATATTATGGGTTTCAAAATAGTAAATGCAGTGTAAAGTTACAGCAAAATGAGTATATATGTATAGCAAAATGAATACTTAATATTTGTAAATCATTTGTTATTTGATTGGGGAAAAAAGCAAACAGCTTCAACATAATTTTTAAAAATAAATTTTAGTTATAGTATTGTATTAGAAAAAAGTACCAGATTAATATTCGTTCCATGAAAAAAAAAAAAAAGAAAAAAAAAGATCTTTATTGGTTTATACTTAGAACATCCCTTTCAAAGTACATCTCTCTGACTGAAGTTCACTGTATGCTGATTCTTATAAACATGTTTTAGAGGCATGAAAACCTTGTCCCCCCCCCCAAAAAAAAAACTTGCAAGAGCTCCCAATGAATTTTCATTTATTTCATCATTAATCACAAAACAGTAACTATGTAGTGGCAGTTTTAATCACAAAAAATAACATAACAGAAAGTTAGATCATGCCATACTTGTAAGTCTTAACTTGTTGAATTTTTATCCATTGATTTACCAGATATGAACATTGCATCATGAGCTTGTGTTATCAGATTAAAATTCCACTAGTTTTCTTATCTCAGTGTAAGTCACTTTCATTATATTTCTTCAGGCAAACATTCCAGAATGCTCATTATTATATTTTTTATGATTTATTAATTTTATTATATTCTTTGTGACTTATTAGGCTGTTAACAGAAAGTCATGATACACAACATTATGACAAGTGAACATTGCAAAATGCTTATTATTATATTATTTGTGATTGTTTGTATTTTATTATATTCTTTGTGAGGTCTGTTAACTGAAAGTCATGATGTACAACATTTTAATAATGTATGAAAACAGTCATAATTGTATTAATTTTTGCTCAACTTTGGCATGGTTTTTTTCCAGCGTGCTTCATCTTTTGAATATGATTTTGGTCACATTACTATTTTCGTAATTATTGAACTGTTTTTGTGTTTAAAGCAAACCCAAATTATATTTCAGAATTGCATGACAAGATATAAGTGATATAGTAACTTGTTCCAAATTATCCTTAATTATTAAACAATGATTGCTAAGCACTAAATCTTTGATTTTATTGATGTGTTGCTTATTATTTGAACTTAATGATCGACCATAATGAGATTCATTGTCGGTACATTCTCTGCCTCAAAAAAGTGTTTAATACCACTGTTCTCTGTTATGCTAGCCTACTGTTTTTTATATATCTGAAATGTTTTTGTTATAAAAATTCAATTATGAAAGCAAAATTTAGTACATAATCTTTGTTCAATTACAGTAAGAACCTATTACCCTGTCCTCCTGTTTTTGTTATAGAAATTCTATTAGGAAAACAAAATTTTAATACATAATCTTTGCTTATTTGCCATTTTGCGAAATCACAAAAGCAAAAATTCTCTATTGCAAATAACAAAAAGAAGTGAAATATAGATTGTTGCTAGATGTTGATGAAACTCATAACAGTTTTTTAAAAACTTTGCTGGCATGTGTATGCTTTAGATGGATCATTGCCAATGCATTTTGGTCATATTAGTATGGTTGAACTTGTTGTATTGAATAATCATTTGTTTAATATTAAGGTTCCAAATTTATTTAATTCTTTAATCTGCATGTTCAAAAAAATTTCAGTAATTTTTTTTTTTTTTTTTTAAGTCCAAAGGGGTTTTGTCCATGAAGGACTATTGTTTTCGTTTTGTGATATTGCGTCAGTTCACTCTGAATGCCCATTTCACTTTTCAAATTGTTGCCACTAAATATTATCGTCCCATATTATATTTAAAGAAATTAAATAATGAAGAATCTGCATAAATGTATGTATGTTTATCGCATTCTGATAAAACGATGGTACCTAGACCCATCCAATTTTAAATAAAGTAATCCTACTATGAATATGGGCATCTGGAAGCCCAAATTTGAAATTTATTTTATTATCAATTTCATATTTTGTGAAACTTTAATGAATTTTTGATTAACAAACTCGAAGATTTCAAAGCGAGCAATGGCAACGTTGTACAGAAAAAATATTTTTATCTCCAGCACATGAGACTGTGTATTGGAAATTTTAAAGATATGCTCAATTTAAAATTATTTTGTGATATTTCTCTTGAACTGAATTTTATGGTTTAAGTGCAAAGAACAGGATATTTAATAAATAAAGGTAACACACAAAATGTTAAAAACACTCCCCTTTATGCATAATTTAAAATCTGAAACCTTTCAGTTTTTTTGTTTTTTTTTTAAATCAAGCATTAATTTAATCATTAATTTTACATGTGATTAAAATTTGTTTCAGTTGTAAAAATTGAGGTAATTTGGCAAAGAAGATTATTATGTTTTGCATGTAAATTAAAATTACAAGTGCTTCGTGTATTCAGAGATAAAACTCTTTTTTTGGCATTTCACCTTTCATATGAAGCATGTTATCTTTTATCTGAAGCATTTTGCTTTAAAGGAATATCTGTAATGGCATAATTCTTTGTAATATCAGTTATTCAGTTGGAAATCCCAGATAACCAATAATTTCATTCTGACCTAAAATTATAAGGTTAGAGGAGGAGAAATAATAATAAGTTTCAATTAACTGATATATCGTCAATCCCTTTTCAATCTGTTTTTGTTTGTTAAAAATGTATTCTTTTAATAAAATAATTTATCCTATGGGGCACAGTGTGCCGAACAAAATTGTGAGTTTTAGAGATTTTCAGATATTATGAATTTATTCTTTACTACAACCTCTGTACATTTTTGCATTTTTTAGGTTGCAGTGAGGGCTGGTTTGGCAAAATGTGCACAGAGCTTTGCAAATGTAAAAATTCTGATGGCTGTGATCCTGTTACTGGCAAATGTATATGTAAGCCTGGTTTTATAGGTAGCACATGTGAGATGTGTAAGTAATATTTCATTTACAATAGTTATAAAATAATATTCTTCACTTTAATCCTCTGGAAAATATGAGGTTGGAACTTTAAAAGGATAATTATTTATTTATATCTGATGCAAAAAAGCCTTTCTTTTAATGCTTTTCAGTGCAGTCACCAACAGTCTGTATATCTCGTTAGTAGTGATGTCGAAGTTATAGTTTAATAATCGAAGATATGCTTAATCAATTCTGTACTTGTAGCAATGCTTCTCTGCAGACAGTTTGATTGAAGGAGTTTACTACTTGAAGAATTTCTGGGAAATTTAACAAATGTCATAACAAGGTTTCTTTATCATAGAAATCTCATCATAGTCACAGGGACTTAATTCTAAGGAGTATAATGGTTGATACAGCACTTCTAAATCCCATCTGGTGAACAACAGGTCAGCTGTGTTTATGCTACATATACTTTAGCACTGTACTGTAAAATGGAGAGACAGTTCTGCAGAAAGTGTTGTCACTTGATTCATAGCCCAAGGACTAAGTTAAATTCCAAGAAGAACAGTAATATTTCTCTTTGATGGTATGTCCTTGAGATACAGTGTATGTTAGGATTACACCATCACCATAATATTCATACTGTGTAAATTTCTTATTTTTATGGTGACACATAAAGGTAAGGCCACTTTTTTACATCCTAGTATGAAGTACAAAGGAAATATTGTAATTGCAAAAAATTTCAGGTATCATATTTCAACAAAAATATCGATTTTGCCGTTATTGAAAGCAATTTAATGATGTTTTTGTGACATCAGTATGTACGGACAGAATAAAGGACTCTTCCCCCCCTAAAAAATTATAAAACTGATTCAAAATGGATTCTGAAGAGAATTTTTCTTGGTATCTGTGCATACGTACATATGTATCTCCCATAACTCAAAACCAAGTAGCCTCAGAATGTTGAAATTTTCTATATGGAACTGCTATAACATGTAGATGTGCACCTTTTATTTTGGTTGCAAATGGCTGCACCAAAAATATATAAATACATGTATATATACAGATCCGCTCTGTAACTCGGCTCAATGAGCTCAGTTTCTTTATTTTAATATCTTTGTAAATTGGGCATGTTTTGCTTTAAAAATGATTGAATAATGTTGTTCTTATCTTCCGGTTAAGGTTTTTATGCCTTTAGTTAACCTGCGTGTTGTAACTGCTGAATTATCAGCAATTTAAAAGTTGTTTAAGTGCAGTTAAGCCTAATTATTTTGGCCATAGCAGCCATGTTTGTTTACATTTGAAACTTAGCAGTTGTTGCCAGTCTAGAAAAACTAAGCTTCACAACAACGAAGGTAATGCCTTCTTTTATTATTATGAATTAAATCATGCTTAATCAGTTCTGGAATTTATTTGAGGAAATAAGTGTTGAAGATTTACTTCGTAATTTTTAATATAGATATTTTGAGTTTGTATGTATTTTGGCCTTGTCGCGGAGTGAGATCTGAAATAATTGAATGAGAAATATTGAATCATCTGCGAAAAGCTGTCTCTTTCTTTTTTTTTTTTTTAATCTGTTTAATTTCCTTTATACATCATTTTAGATTTATCATAGTATTTGAATAGAATGTGTGGCAACGATTAGATAATTCTTCAGATGATATACATAATTTTTGTGCATTCTCAGTTATAAAATGAATGAGATGTAATGCTGTTAAGTGAACCCAGTGCCAGAGTGTCACTATGGTAAACAAATGTAGTGAATTTTAAAAAGTGCATTTATTCTATTGTGGTTTATGCGCTTTTGACAAAGTAGATTTAATTCAGTCCAATAAGTTTAAATGAAATGCAAAATTCTTATAATTGAATATTCTGTACAAAGAAGTCATGTGATATGTGCTTCAGATTTTTTTTATTCCTACTTCAATGTGGCTTGCATGATCTGGTCCATGTCTCATCCAGCTTAATGATATGGTGTAATAAAGCATCCCTTTTAAGCTCATAGCACTCCTAGTAGGAATGATCAGCATTCTAGCATAGCCATTTTGGTAATTGTGTAGTATAAGATGGTACCTCAAAAATGCTATTTTTAAATTCAAAATATGTAATAAAAAGATGGAGTGATGATTAAAAGAACAAACTATTTTAGTGCCACCATCTAAAATATAAGTAACTAACAAAAATTGGTAGATTGCATACTACATGATTATGGCCATTTCTACATTTTCAACAATTCCACTCTTTCTATTTTGAGAGTATTATTCATGGCTGTACAGCTGTAGACTGCCAGCTGACACAAGATTATGTTCTTGTAATTGCACATGCCCACAGTATTTGAAGAGAGAGTCCATTTATTTTAAGATAAGTTAGATACCAAATTAACTTGTGTTATAAGTGCAAATCACTCATTTTATTTAGGATGTAAGTACAAGTGTTGCCACTATTCCTACTCCTGTATAAACTATTGAATCTAAAATAATATAAGGAATTAAATTCTATGCATAATATTTTGTAATTTAAAAAATATTTTTCTTTAAAATAAAATAATGAGATAATGTTTTCTAAAGATATAAATTTCCATATTTGCAACTATGTAAAATACCTTTTAAATATGGCAAGCTTGGAACCTGACCATTGCCAAACCATAGAAAATATCAAAAACAGAAATTGATCTGCTAAGAGAAACTCCTTCTGTATCAATAAGAGTATGCTCAATCTTTAAGCTGGCCAGCTTCCTCCATGCATATATTATTGTGGCATCAAAGAAAAATAGAAGTTTAGAATTGGAGAGAATGAATTTGTAAATTGTTGCAAACTAGGTTTCTATGCTTTTGACCACATAATGTACTAAAATTCTTTGTTAAAACTAAAGAATGAAATTCCATGTCAGAAAATGCTGTATCCCAATTATCCAAACTCATATATCCCAAATTCTAGATTTCTGTATTTCTCGATTTTTTTTAAAATTTATTCAAATTGTGTAAAGGATGTAATATAGCATAGTATCTGTTATTAAGAAACTATAATGATAATTTTTATGAAGCCTTGTGGCTCATAACTTCTTTAAGGTATTGAACTAACTTCTTAAAGGCATTGAATTAACGAAAGCTGTTTGTTATCAGATAAGCTGACCTTAAAACTCTAATAGCTGGCAAGGTATCACCTTTTTTATATGCTTATTATGAAACACAAGTTAAAACTCAAGGTAAAATCTGACATAAAATTTGATTATCTACCACTTACAGTAATTAAAGTAAAAAGTAGTTGCAGAATAAATAATGCGACTTCTTGCTGAATATCAATTACAGGTACTGGCCACTAAGCTATTATTGAGGGAATTATGATTCTAAAACCTATTGAGAGTTACATCACCATTAGGTCAGACGCAGAAAACAAACCAACTTTTTAACATTTGCTGAAGTTGGCTAACATCAGCCATTCTAATTTTCTGCTCTGTGGGTGAATCATGACGTTAAGCAATGCAACAGAGAGTTCTGCTGAGTTGCTGGTTGATATTATGTCCTTGTTTTAACCTACGCCACTTGCCGTACAATTTGCATTAATCGCTCTGGCTTGAGTAAGTAACATGATGAGGCAAGTCATATACATGTAGGAAAGAAATTAACATAAAGTTAATTAACTATTAGTAAAACTTAAATCCTAAATGTCATAGTATAAGAAATCCTTAATAAGGTATTCAAGCTTTGCATGCCTGCTAAAATTTTGTTCTCTTATATTATTTAATCAAAGTCTTGAAAATATTTTATTCATAAATCATACTAAAAGCACTGATATTTTTTCATACATGTCAATTTATAAATAGCTGAAATAATCAGCATAAATGGTTACATTTTAAAAACATTAATCTTGTTTGTATTTTTTTTAAAAAAACTGTTTTTGACTTTCAGTTTAAAAAACAAAACTCTTAATTTGGCTGATCTCTATTCTTTTTCTGTTCCTTTAGCTTGTCCTCAAGGTTCTTTTGGTCCAAAATGTAAGTTTAAATGTCAGTGCGAGAATTCATGCTACTGTGATCCCGTGACTGGTGAATGTAATATTCCACATAATTCAAGTCTGTATTATGGTATATGAAACTTTTTCATATTTTAATTCAAGATAATTTTGTATTTAAATTGTTGTTTAAAATCATTAATTGCATATTAATTAAATTTAAATCACTAAAATGAATGAACTGGAGAGTTTTTAAAATTGTTACTTTAGTATTTGGCCATTTAAAATCTTAATTTAAGAATAAATGATCGTTGTAAGGATTTTTCAGTAGTTATGTACACTGCTCGACATTGAACCAAGAAGGAATGGTCAGGAACACCAAGAAGGAGTGGTCAGAAAGTGATGAAATTTTGAAAAAAGACAGAGGCAGCAAGCAGCAATAAGTGATCCTTATTTCAAAATGATAGTCAGAATACAGAGCGAGAACGGCGTCTTCTCAGTAGGATGTAGGATCACAGCGGACAACGATGCACGAAGAAACACGTCTAGGCATAGCGTCAATAAGAGTGCCGATGGTGTCCTGAGGGGTGGCTCTCTATTCCCTTTCAACCATTTGCCACAGTTCGTCTTCTAAACGAGGCAGGGGCAGAGTTTCCAAGCGGCGTCCAATCACATCCCACACATATTCGATTGGTGACAGGTCAAGAGAGTACGGTGGCCAAGGAAGCATCTGTATACCTTGCAGAGCATGTTGGCAGATGCGAGCACTGTGTGGTGGGGCGTCATGCTGCTGAAAATTGCATTAGGAGTAGGGGATTACCGGCTGCAGTTGGATAATACCCAAGTATCTTTGGGCTGTCATAGTGCCCTGAATACGAACTAGAGGTGACCAGGAATCATAGGCAATAGCACTCCAAACCATTATGCCATGTTGTCACGTGGTGGGGCATTCCACAGTTACTGCTGGATTTAGATCTGTCTCAGCATCGACGCCACACACGTATGTGGCAACTGTCACTGGCTAAACAGAAACGTGACTCATCTGAGAACACGACGTTTCGCCATTCTGTCATCCAAATCGCTCCAGTCCGGCACCATTCTAAATGTTGGCGGCTATGCTGTGGGGTCAATGGCAGTCTTTTTAACGGATGTCGTGAGTGCGGGCCACGTTCATCCAATCGACGGGAAATGGTTCTTGTCGACACGGGAACATCCAGGGTATCTTGCACATGCTGCAGAATCAAGGTATAAGTGACTTGTGGGACTGCCACAGCTTGTTGGCGGATGCATCGATCCACGCGTGCTGATGTGACTCTGGCTGCACCTGCACCCCTCCTTCTTCCCACATTCCCTTGTTCCAACCATGTTCGCTGTATCAGATGCACCTTGCTCGCATCCATGTGGGTATCAGCTGCGATTTGAGGTAAGGACCAACCTGCCCTTCTCAGTTCGATCACCATACCTCTCATAAAATCGTCTATCTACTGGAAGTGCCTTTGTTGACGACGTCCTGGCATTCTCTCCTATTACACGGATCCTCCGGGACAAAACCCAACTTTCTTTGATAATTCATCTGGCAGAAATAATGACATGAATATTGCCCATTCTGCATGTTCCTTCCCTTATCTCTTACTTCACGTGCGTCGGAGAGCTGCGTATTTCACATCATTCGCATAACTCAGTGACGTGCATCAATTCTAAAATTTGCATAAATTTCTGACCACTCCTTCTTGGTGTTACATTTTCAATGTCGAGCAGTGTATTACTGTAAGCATTGTAGCAGAAATTGCCAGACTTTCAGAATGTGGCAAAGTTCTGTAACTATGAGCATTATGAATTTTGTTGAGCATTATTTATTTCACATTTACTTCATATTTCCATTTTCACCAATTTTATATTTGTTCTTTTAGTTGTAATATAAATTCCAACAGTTTTTAAAACTAATCACAATATAAATGTATATATATATTTGTCTTAAACTGAATTTTAAAATTTGCATTTGTGGCACATAACTGCATTCAGTGCAGTAGGGAGAATCTGCAGGCCCTAATATTGGTTACGGTGCAGGCTTTGAATGATTATTCTGCAGGCCCTTAAGTGTGTTATAAAAAAAATAAAATTGATGAATAATTACTTTATTACAAAATATTACATATTTGCTGAAAATGAAAAAAAGCACTCTTTTAATATATAATATGAAAAAATTAATTAAAATTAACAGCCTAAATCTCCATAACTGGATATATTTCTATAACTGAAATTGATAGTTCAAAAAGTTTTTGCAAGCATATATTTGCAATAATATGTTTGTATATAATAAATATTTTTCCCTCCTCAATTATAAGCCATTATTCTTTTTCTTTGTAAAATTCACCAAATTGTGTGATGTGTGAAGCTGGTTGCACTAAATATGTAAGCACCTATTTTCCTATAAATCTTCATCTTAATAAAATATATTTAATTAGCTTAAAATGTCCATTCAATTCAGTTTTTGTTCGTTGATTATTTTAGGAATCTTCCAATAAGAAAGACTGAAAGTAATTCATTAGTTAGCATTGATATTACTATTACCACTCTGATTACCATTGCCTGCCATAGCAGTTTCATGCTTTTCAAGCTTGATTGATAACTTGCTGATATAACTATAGAGACTCTATCAGGTTTTTTTTTTTTTTTTTTAAATGCAGAAAACATGAAAAATCAATTTTTCTTATGCTAGAATTCAAACCATGGGTTTTGCATTTTGTAGTTGTGTATTCTTGCTACCTTGTACTGTGATAGCACACATGGGAGAATGTGATAATTCCTTATTATTATAATGTCTTTCCGGGAGTTTTTATGTTATTTTCTGTTATAAGATGGTATACTTTTAATGATTTTTTTGGGGGGGCATATGTATTTTTTTTTAATTTTAATTTTTTTTAAAGTTACTGTTATATGAAGAATAAAAATCAGCATAAATAAACAGTTCTCTTTGCATGTTCATGAGAGATTATGTTTTTATATAAGTGATATAAATACTTGTAAACCGCATTGCATCACTTCTAATACTCTTACTTTCTATTTTGCAGCTTCTGTTTGCCTTTCTAAAAGTATTATTGAGAAACAACACCTAGTCAAAGATAATGTTGAAGAAAGAAGGTAAGAATAAAAAATAAGATTAAAAAGGAACTTGATATATGTAGTAAAGTAATGATACAAAATAATGTCATGAGATACTATCATTTGTGTAGATTTTTTTTAATTTATGATTTTAAAACTACAGATTCACATAGCTACTTAGGTTTGCTTGAATAAGTTTTGTCTTAAAACTAAACAATACTAATAAAATAAAGTGAAGCAAATTTTAAGACATTTTTCATATTACATTTTATAACAAACATGATTTAAAGCTCATCATTATTTTCTACAGCAATACAAGTGGAATCAATCATATTAATCTTGTTTAACTGTAATATTTTTTTCTTATTCCTGGTGATGGAATAAAATCTTTAAGATTTAGGACTCATATTCTCACAAAATCAGCAAAACATAGAATTTCGGCAAAAACGGCAGAAAGTACATTTTCTTAATCAACTATTGATTATTAATCTCATTCAAACATACTGGGGATTATGGGTAAGCTAAATTCTGAATTTGTTTTGTTATTATTATTATGAGAATAGTATATGTGGGATGTTGAATTATGATGTTGAAAATGCTGTGAGGTAAAAATTATCTTGTATATATCTGAATAAAAGCTATAAAATTTTCAGTAATGAAATCATAAAATATTTTATATGATTTTTAAGTAAACACAAAAGTCTAGTCGCAGCAACATTTTTGAGAGAAATTACTGTCTTGTCTTTCACAAGAACATCTCCTGATAAAATATCTACAATGCTGTCTGTAGCTTTTGGAATGAGGCCTAACCTATTTTTCAGAGGGGTGTCTCGAAAAAATGCATTTAAGTTTGCTATCTTGATGCACTTAATGACAATTGGGCAATATATGCATTTTGATTTTTGCTTTAGGTAAAATACTCATTCTAACATTGCTTTGTCTTTTCCATGCCCAGCACTCACCCAAAACAAAATGGCAGGTAACTTAACTCACCCCTACTTGAAATGTATAAAACCTGTTACTGTAGTGACCACCTCATGTTAGACAAATTGGTGAAAGTAGTTCTCGAGACAGACAATAACAAAGAATTCTCCATTACTTTTATAATGCAGGTCATTTATTGTAATGAAGAACATGAGAGCTATCTGTACCTTTTATAAGTAAAGTTACAAATACAGTGCATTTTAAACATATGAACTGACAGAGGTTGCTACAAAAGGTACTCTTCCACATAAAAGCGTAATACAGCATTTTTTGTATTTTAATTCACATATTATTTAAAATTCTGAATTTTGGTTATAATGATTGTAGATTAAGCAAGTGATTGGTAAATATTTACATTGTTTTGGTCATAGTTTTTTTTTTTTTTTCTGTAACAACTGGAACCTGATCAAAGTAAAAAGGAAGGAAAAATTCAGAAAGTAAATCTAGAATGTGTTAAATTAGGAGCAAATAGAATAAACATAAAAATTTAATAGAAGAAACAAAAGAATTCAGAAAAATAAGTGTTACATATTTAACACCTCTTCAGGAGGTTGATGCAATGAGCTAATATGAGCTTGTGTAATCAACTTTCTGAAGAGATGTTATAAGTATTTTTTAGTTACAAAGCATGGTGTTATGTACAATGCCTGACATAGAAAATGCAACATAGTGAAAGATACATTAGAATGTGATGTCAATTGATATACACGTAAAGCATGTATATGTGAATAAATGATTGGATTTTTTAAATTTAAATGATTGGATTTATTTATTGGCTTATTTTTTTATATTTTATTGGAAGTTAAATTTATACAGTGCTGAAATATATAGGAAATCAGTAAGATGTATGACCACCTCTCACGGTGATGCAAGCTGCAACCTTATGAGGTACTGTTAGTGTGCTGAGGGGTGAAAGCCCATATACTGTGAACCTGCCTCTAAAGTTTGTTCTCTGATAATGGCTGGGGCATAGCAGACAGACAATAACCAATCATATCCCAGATATGGTCAATCAGTAAAAGATCAGGGAACATCACAGATCAAGGAGGCAATGGTGCATACTGCAATGCTTGTTGGCTTGTGAATGCCATGTGGGATGTCACATTGTCCTGCTGTAAAATATCATTTTGCAGCCACTAAAGGTAAGGTAGTACAACTGGCTGCAGCGTCTCATCAATATACTGTCATACTGTCAGTGTGATTCTGATGTGTAACAGGGATGATCTGTCATGACTGATGGCACACCAAATCATTATGGCATGTTGATGAAGGGTGTGATGTTCAGCAGTAGCAGTTGGATTTGCTCTATCTCCTCAGTGCCTCCAGACTCTTAACCGGTAGCTATCATTAGAAACAAAATTGAGACTTGTCCTTTAATACATTTTGCCAATCAGATGTCTAAGTGGCTCACTAGCGACACCATCACAGTCTTTCATGTCTATGATTTGCCGTTAATAACTAAAGGGACTTGTGTGCAAACCACTTTCAGCCAAACATCAGGAAACTGTTCTTCCAGATATTAGAGCATCCAAAACTGCTTGCATATTTCGCAAAATAAATGTCCATAGTAGTCCATTGTGGGGCCACCACTGTTTCTCATGTGTTTATCTGTGCATTCTTTAGTTTGTTTAGATCAGGGGTCGCCAAACTTTTTTGATCATCGCCCCTATATAATTTTTCGAAATCTCCATAGACCCCCACAAAGGTAATTTTCAGGTAATTAAAATAAAACTATATATTAGTCTAAATATTTAATAAATCAGAAAGAGTAAGTAAAGTAGCTACAGATTTTTTACTTCTTAATGAGATGAGTGTGCCTGGTGTTTCTTGGCAAGGTTCGCTATATTGGGTTCGAGATTAGTCAATTTTAACCGTAAATCCCCTCGAAGCTCCACATTTAATTTATTTCTGTTTTTAGTTAAAATTGAATTAACGTGACTGAAACCGGCTTCAACCATATACGAACTTGGAAACGCCAGCATAAATGGCTGAACCATTTCGTAAAGTTTCACATATTTTTGCTTTATATTTATATTAGTCCAAAATTTATGTATTGTCAAATTTTTAATAAGCGTTTTTGCTTCAAGATCGGACAATAGTTCAGCAAGCTCATCTTGTATGTTGATGTCGACGTTATCAATTTGCGCCGAAAATGGCGCAATAATCCAATCAGGGATGTCGATGTTTTCCAAATCAACAAAGCGCAGTTTAAAATCGTCGCTTAATTTTTGAAGATGATTTGTATATATTTCCAAGTCTTCTTCTTTTATTTTTAATTGTTGCAGATTTGAAAAATACTTATAATCCTTACGTAGCAATGAAGATCTAAATAAATTTAATTTTACTTGGAAGCCTAACAGTATTGTCCGAGCTTGGATAATTGTTACATCTTTTCCTTGCAGTTTTGTTTGAACGTCATTAAATTTTCCAAATAAGTCTGCTAAATAAAAAATATGGTTCTTATTGTTTTGGAGTTCATTGCTTAGAACAGGATTTATTTCGTTCAGAAATTCTGTCGTGGAGTCAAATAAATTGACGAGCCGTTGCAAGCATACACCTCTAGACAACCATCTAACCTCGGTGTGCAGAAGTAATTGGTTAAATAACTCATTGTTTTCCTCACAAAGTTTGGCAAATAATCTTGATTTAAGAGGTTGAGCTTTAATTTGATTAATAGATTTAATACAAAACTGTAAAGCTTCATGTAACTCTGAACTCAGATATTTTGCTACTAAGTTGTGTCTATGCAACACACAATGAATAGTACGAATACCGGGCACTTTTTCTTTGAGGCATGTAGCAAAACCTCGGTAACGCCCTACCATAGAAGGTGCGCCATCTGTGGCTACTGCTATTATATTTTCAAGCGGAATGTCATATTTATTTAAATATTCTTGTAAACATCTAAAAATTGTCACTCCCTTCCCATCGGTTTCAAGATATTTAGCAAATAAAAATTCATCAATGACTTCTCCTTTAATTTTACTGAAATATCTAACATACGCCATAAGAATAGCAGAAACGCCAAAAACAGATTCATCAAGTTGTATAGAGAACTTGCAATTTTTTAGCTCCGAAACTACTGTGTTTTCTATTTCTTCGGCCATTTCGTCAATACGCCGTTTTACAGAATTTGCACTTAATGGCAAAGACTTTAAAACATTAGTAGAGTCTTTTTTCATCACATTCTCAATGACGTCTTTAATTGCAGGTACTACAATTTCTTCTGCGATTGTGTGGGGTTTTCCCCTCTTTGCTATATTAAGCGAAATCTTGTACGAAGCAATTAATCCTCCTTCATTTTCAATTTCAGTAGACTGTTTCATAAAACTTTTTAGAGTTGGTCAACATGTGAATTTTTCTTTGAGTTTTTTGAAAAATTCTAATTCTTCATTTTTTTTTATCTGAAGGAAGCCTTTCAAGATGATCTTTCATTTTTGACGGTTTCATGTATTCATTTCCAAAAGTTTTTTCGCATATAAGACACATAGGAATAGTTTCATTTGTCGGTGAACAAATGAATCCAAATTTTAAGTAATCCAATGAATAATACCGACATTTCTTTTTAGATACTGAAGCTGTCATTTTTAAATTAGGGTTCTGTAAACAAGTTAAAATTAAGTTGGTATATTATACTAATCCACATTATTGAAGCTTACCTTTTCACAAGTAACAATAATTAAAATTGATATCAAAACTAAATGAATAGTTTTATAGAAACAATAACTAATTATCCAATGGTAGATATAATAGTAGTAATAATGACACTACAAGCATTTAATACTGTTCACAGTTCACAAAGATAGCTGAAAATGCATATGATATTTGCGTTTGTAGCATCCAGTGTAGAATTGGACAAGCGCACATATGCAAGGCTCATATGGTTTGCGATGGAGACAAAGGGCGAACCAACGACACGATGCGTAACTGCCGTATAAAAAAGAAAAAAACTAAAAGAACTAAAACCACACACATAAGAAGAAAGAAAACGGAGTACTGAAGATTCCCTTCACGCTTAATGCATAGAAAGCCAACGGCAGTGTCGTCGCTCGCCAAGTCTGCGCCAAAGGCTCCTAATTGGTTGATGGGTTCACCAGCAAGAGATATGGATAAGCCTCAATCGCTCTTCTGGCTACATACTATGAGTCATGCAAATTACAAACTGGTCATAAGGTCAAGTTGCGACGTCACGGTATACATACGAAAACCCATAAGGAAAAAAGGGGCAGATTGTTTTCTGATTTATTATTTTATTTTCTATAAAGAATATAATATTAAGTCAATTATAAAAATATTTTAAATTTTTACGTACGCAGTTAGATATGTGTGATTTGCGTATTAAGAACTGTTTTTCCTTCAAGTCCCAATAGACCCCCATTCGAACCCTTGAGTCAGATAGACCCCTACTGTTGTTAAATAGACCCCTAGGGGTTTATATAGACCACTTTGGCGACCCCTGGTCTAGATGGAGCTGGTCTTTTGTGATTATTTACATTTCCTTCATTGATCCATCTAGACAAATTCTATGCGCAATGGGTACACTTATTTGTGTTTCAGGAGTGATATGATAGTAAGATCAACCAGTCATACATAAGCCTACAATTTGACTCCTCGTAAAATCTTCTGTCTGCAAGAACTGCCTGTGGTGTCATTGTCCAGACATCTCTTAATTCACATGTGTGTTCTGGAATGCTGAACTTCTCAGAATTCTGGATTTCAAAAGGAGCAGAGAGTAGTGGTTCATCTGCCATATCCTTCTCTTTAATCTTCATTCTTCTGGCCTACTTAGTCACCTTAAAAATATTTTCACTTCACTCAATTTTCTCTCTGCTCCATTAAAATTAGTCGCATTATCATTGAAAATATGTTTTGGTATACCTCTATGTGCAGCAAACCTCTTCATTGCAGCAATAAAAGAATCAGTAGTTAAATCTGATGCAGCTTCTATGTGAATAGCTTTCGTTGGCATGCAAACAAATAATGGAAGCTAACCCTTATTAGTCCTTGCACCACGTCCTTTCCTAAATTTTAAAGTTATTGGTCCTGCATAGTCGATACTACAGCTGATTCCCCCCCCCCAATTTTACTCTAGATTCTGGCAAGTTACCCATTACTAGAGTAGATGTATTGACTTTATTTCTAATACAAACTGCATGTTTTGCTATAAAACTTTTAATGAGCTTTATTCCAATAATCCAATAACTTTGCTTTCAAATAAGAGCTAACAGTGTAGGCCCTGCATATAAATATAAGATGTGATATTGTTTAATCAAATGTTCTCTTGGTACTTACGTAGAAACCCATCGACCATTTTTGCATGTTAAAGAAAAGACGCCAAACCACATGATTTTTCTCCAAAACTGAAAAAGTCTTCTTCAAACATGTTGGGTTTAGTGTAACCTTCATTACACATGTTAGTTATTATTCTTGAGTAAAGAATCCTTTTTTCCCGTCTATCACCCATTTTCGAAATAGAAATGATTAAAATTTGGGACCTGCCTACTACAGAATAGCTTGCTGTTGAATATTTCCAAAGTTACAGAATCTTACCAGCTTCAAAAAAATGTGTTAATGGCCACAATATGGCGCTTTATTTAAAAACTGAGAAGCAATGGCGTTGCAATGTTAAGGCTTGTGCGAAGCAAGTGTCAATTCGAAAGGGAGCGTGGTTTGAGGGTTTGGCACCATCTCTTGTGGTTAACGGGATTTTTTACAAGTACCATTTTCTCGGTCTACTAGATGATAATTAATGGATTCTTAACATTATAATTTAATGTAAAATGCTGAATGTGCCCTCCCACACATAAGGGATTATCTTCAAAGAAATGCCTGAGTGCCACCAATGCAGTATTTTTCAAAAGCTTCTTGGAATGTAATAAATGTATGTTATCTTTAATCTTGTATGTAATAATGTATGTTATCTTAATGTTTATCTTGTTATATCCATAATATTAAATGCCTTAATGTATCTTTGTATTCTAAAGAAGTTTGAGGTGGAATTTCATTCAAAATCTTAAAACAAACAATTTTGTACCTTGAAATTTTTGATAAATTTGAAAATTTTTTGTTAAATTAGTGTTCCAATAGCAAAGAATTGAAACAATTTTTTGATAAGGAAGATATGTTATTTTAAAGTGTACCCAAATTTTCGTTTTCTAAACAAGTATGAAATGAAAATGTAGTATTAATAGTTTCTTCAGTCATTGCACCTTGTCCCTCAGTGACAGTGTGTTGTTCAGAACTTGGCAAAAGGTGAAGGGGCTTCTTTCAACCAACTAGAATCCTGCCACTACAGCTGGTTTATTACAAACTCCTCTGAGAAAATTTCTCTAGAAGCAAGATCTGTTGGATTTTATTTTAAAGGAACATATTTCCACTGAAGTCTTGGCAAAACTTCTAAGATTTCTGACGTACAGTTAGCAGTGAAAGTTTTCCATCTACGAGAAAATTGTAATAACCATGCTGGTATAACCTTAGATTTGTTCCATGTGAAAAGATTTCAAATTTTACAGTTACTCAAAATATTCCTCATAGAACTAACAAGCTTTGACAGTAAATTGAGCTGCACTTAGCTCTAATATAGGAACAGAGAAGGGCTTAATAGGAACAACTTTAGTCTTTGCACCTAAAATACCTACTTAAGTCACTACTATGCATGTACATATTAAATACGTGGCATGAGAGAATACATATTAAATACATATTTTGAGCTCTGAGTCTTTAATTACGCCTGGCAACAAAAGTGAAAAGAAATGATCACCATCAATAATAATATCATTTTGTTTCCTCTTTCAGGTAGTGAAACTCTTTCTTTCTCATGAATGGTATAGCATTTAATATCGTTGATGAAAATGTTTAATATCATTTGATGAAAGGGGGAGGTTAACTTATTTACACATAAGCCTTAATAACAAATTCCTTCTTAGAATTAAATTTTGGAATCAGGAATAGTTTGACCATACTCTGGTAGCACCCAGCATTTTTGGTTGCTAAACCTTTAACAGGAAATTATGCATTAGTTCTTCATAGGGTCAATCTTTGTACAAAAGACTCCAAACTAAAACTACATTCGCTACCACTGCCTAAGCGAACAGAATAATTACACTGCTTGCCAAAGGAAACAAACACAGGAATGGTTGTTGTAGGAAGCAATACCATTTTCTGAATTTTTTTTTAAGCAGAATAGCATGCTATATTATAATTTAAATCACTAGAATTTCATATCGTAACTGTATGCTCTTTAGCTGTAGTCAAAACTAAGTACTTTTGCCTATGAGAACAAATATAGCACTTAAATTTAAATAAAACTTAAATTTAGAAAAACAGCTACCAATATGATACGAGGTAATTAAAGCACAAATTATATTTTTGTCACTGGATTCTTTCTTTATATTACACCTAATTCTTTCAATTTTATGCACTTATTTAAAGAATGGATGTCATTACAGCATTTGCACTCATTTTCTGTATATTGGCAAGAAAGAGGTTTATCTGTGGCTTTCATTACCCTTGGATTAACTACTTTAGTCTTTCTCTGGAGGTTTTCTTCTAAGCTCTCAGCTATAAATTTCCGGTGAAGCATATTTATCACTCAAAAATTCCGGGAAATCATCAAACTTAGGAAAATTACTATTAATTATTTTTTGAGACCCTAAATAATGAGTATCATGATCAAGCTTTTGTAATAGCATAAATATTAATCATGGATTTCTCTTTGAAGCATTTGTATGCAAGGAATCTCGAATTATTTCAAATAAAGCCATGAATTACTTCGTCTGAAACATTCACCAACTGCCTTAAACTTAATTTTAATTGGTTAGCATGAATTACAAATGGTTGATTTAAGAAAGTTTTCAATAACAATATGGCTATTTGCTTTTTGTCATCATATCATTTATGCAACTCAGTCCAAGCTTCTTTATAAGTATCTTCTGAAACAGGAATGTATTTAATTGATTTTTTTCTAATTGATTTTCTTTTTCCATTGATTGATTTCAAGCAGCAAACCTCTAAGATTATAAAATTTCTAAATTTTAGATAATGATAGATTATTATGAACTGTTGATACAAACAAATCCTTAAATGAAGGCTAGTCTTGGTAACTTCCTTGAAAATTATTAATAATTAATAGTGGAAGCTTTACATCAGTTTTCTGATTAACACAAGAACTTTCTGAAAATTTATCTAATATGCTGAAGTTCTTTGACCGTGAAATACTTTTCCTCAAATTCCTCTATCTCAAGATGTCTTCTTCTAGCATTCTTCATACTCAGTCAAAGCATTATCAATTTGCTGAATCATAAGTACTAGATCATTTTTATGCAAATTTTCATTGTATGTACTATGCAGTCTAATTAAAAATACCTTAGCATGGTCACAAAGCCATAATAATGCAGTCTAATTAACAATACCTTACCATGGTCACAAAATTGCCTCATTCATTTTCTACAAAAAGTAAAACACAGTGAATAATAAAAAACTATGAAAAAATATTTAAACTTATATGTAATTTGATACTTCTGCTTCCTAGAAATAGAATAAGCCAGGGAACAAGACTCTGTAACAAAAAGCATAACATTTATTAAACTTAACAGTAAGAAAACATATCATAAAGCAAAAGGAGTGGTGGTCTGCAGCTCTGTGTGACCTACAGTAAAGCCAGTATTGAGCTTTGTACAGTGGTAGCAATTAAAGCCATAACAACTTGAGTATTTGTAGTAACAGCAAGCAGCTTAACTACACAGCCTGGAATTAGCTGCAATGAGAAATTCCAAGTACCACTCCCGAGTGCCATTCTACTATCAGATGCAACTATTGTGTGGTGCTACACCATCTGGAAAGATTAGAATTCCCCCCTCTTTTATATATATATATATATATTATTATTATTCGTACTAAATTTACTACAATTTTTAGCACATTGTATAGTTCATGGATGGGATTAAGTTTATTTCTTTTACTAGTTATTTTAGATTACATTATATGTAAATTAAAATGCTTGTTTGTTTCAGAACTCTTTTGGGATGTCAGTATATGATTTGTTTAGTTTGTTACAAATTTTGTTGTTAGTTTTACATATGACCAATTACACAATGCTGTGAAATTTAAATTTGTAAAAACACTTTTTTAATTTATTCTGAACTTTTTTTTTTTGTGGACAGGTTGTTAAGTGCAAATTACGATCTTAGTGTTTATTGTGAAGTTTTTTATATAGCCTTAATGCATAATTTATATTTTCAATATTATTCATCAAAATGTCTTTATAAATATGGAGCTTAAATTGTACATTAGAATTACAGTAAGAACATGTTGACACTTCTAACAAAAATTTAAAACACCAAGTTTATGAAAAAAGTGGTGTATGAGACATAATTCTAATGCCATTTTTTAACTGTAAATATTCTAAAATTTTATTGCTTGCATGTGATATTAAAATTTGTTTCATACTTGTGATTCTTTGAGAGTTTTAAGACCAAATAGTAAAAATGTTATCATTTTGTTTTTTCATACTTTTTAGAAAATGGTACTTGTGTATTATTGTACTTGGAGTCATCACATCATTGTGCCTTGCATCTTTCCTTTTGCTGATGTTCTGCTCTTGTTCTTGCTCTTGTCGAAATGAACAAGTCTTATGCAACAGAAGGAGAAGACGCAGAAAGTATCCCTTGCAAATGCCTAGTGGAGAGTTATCTGTATCTTCGTCAGATGATGAATTTAAATCTTTTCCTTTGAAGAGCTTGCAAAAGAGCTGAATCCCCCATCCTATATATGTACATATATAGTCATTCCTCACATACACATCATTTTTATATATCTTTAAGATGAACATATTTTTTAAGCACTTTAAATTTGTGCTTGCAAGATATTTTTATGAAGATTTGTTGATTAATTAGTTTTGTCACTTATGGCAAAACAATGAATTAAAGTAATTACTCTGTAATATGTTAGTTATGGTACACAATTTATGCTGAACTTTATCAATTTTGTCGCCATATTTTAATTTAGATGTAAAATTTTGGATATTTGAGTATTAGTTAGCACCCACTCATAGACTGCCTACTTTCTGTTGATGTCTTCTGAACTCTGCTAAATAAGAAGGCAAGGGAATTTCATTGAAACAATTCCCAGTTCATATTCTAACTTGTTGTTGGCAGTTATTAACATCATATTTTCTTTGTACACAAAGTAGAAAAAAGGGTGATCTATATCTCTCATTTTGCTGGGCCATTGACGATATTCAGCTTCTGTTGCCTTGAAAGAGCGGCTTAGGATATATATTTGATTTATATATAGCATTATTCTAACATAGGTATTTTGATACAAAATCAGACTTTTTCTGAAATGGCATATGATTCTTTTCCCTATATTTCAATCTTATGCCTCAAATTATGCCAAAAAGCCAAGTTTTGTAAAAATTGCTGAGTATTTTTTAAAAAATTATTTCTCAAAATTTTCGCTTCTCGATGTTAATTGAATTTGGTATGTATTTATTAATGCATCTTTTTTATTAAACTTATTTCATATCTTCTTTCAGAATTCAAAATTTTGGTTCAATCCCAATAAAATTTGCAATTTTTTTTATGGTTTATTTTTTAAATTTGTGTTTTGAAATAATTTAAATAACCTATAATTATATTGAATTTGAATAATAACCTATAAAATTTCTGCCAGCATTTCAAAATAGATGTCTTTCTTGGTATAAATGCAAAAATTTAGTGTTTTATTCAAAATTTCCCAAGATGTATGTGAATTTATACATTGGCACATTTTGAAATTTGTCATGTTTTTTATAAGTGATAATAGTGTCAAATGTGGTTTATGCAGTTTGTTATAATCTTTAATGAAATGCAATATTTATTTTGCAACTTAAATTTCCAAATAAACTTCTACTGAGGATCATTCAAAGGAAATTTATTTTCATTTGAATATAAATATTTATTAATAGTATATGAAAAGCTACTTTTTTAAAATTTATAAAGCATATTAATAAAAAGCAAAATTCCCCCCCCCATAAGAGTAAATTTTTACCATCGCCATTTTATCATCTGCTGTTTTACTTAATTTCTTTTTATATGCAACAAAATTTATTTTGCTGATTTCAAAATTCTGCATCATATATGCATTCAGTACTTCAGAGTACGTCAAAAAATTCTTCAAAAACATAGATAAAATATGCTGTCTTCTACTACAGAAATGTTTAACAGTGACAAAATTTGCTAGAATGTAAGATTTTTATCTTTTGTTTTTGTGTGTAGGAGAGGCAACAAATAAAAATGATTTTGAAGATTCTTTTATGTCCAAAGATATTTCATGGCCTACAAATTTCTTTTTAAAATGTTGTGTATGTTTGAAAGGGCTTCTATTTATTATCAAAGACCATTTTTTCAAAACAAAATATATTTTTATGTAAATAAGGGATTTAGAATAAACACATTTTTAAAAGTCAAACTGTAATTTTTCAAGACCAGAATTCTAAAGAGTAAGATAAAAAGCAAAAGAAATATAAAAATTGCATCTTTCCTGACGGGCCCACCAGCAACAGAATGGTAAAGTTGTTGAGCACTGGTAGTTTCACATGGATTTGAGTCCAGGTGAACAGGCCAGTAGCATGCACTTTTTCATGGTTTTCTCTACTTTTAAGTCCTTTACAAAAGCATCCCTTCCCATTAGGCAAATAGCTTACTGTACCATAATCAAATAAATTAAATTAAACCATAATCTTTCTAGAAGAATCTGGAATAACTGTCAGGGCTGTTGCAGCACTTTCAAATAAGCAGAATCATGGATAGATGAGTAGGTGTTACCTAATATCCAAGTATCAGATTTCCCTTATTAAGTTTTAAGTTGGAAATTTCTAGTTGCCTTGAAAACATATGGAAGTTCTTTTCCAACTGAATTTCAGAGATGTCCATATTTTCAGAGTATTTAGGAATATAAAGATTAAATGTGCTTAGGCACTGAATTTGAGGCATATCTAGATCTTCTCTGTTTCTATACCAGTATTGCCAAATGGAAACATAGCAACAAAGTGGAATACAAATATGCAGATGTAAAATTTAAAATTAGCCAAAAAATAATCTTGGTTTGGTGTAGATTTTGAATAAAACTAAAGTCCAAAGATAATCAGACAACTTAAAATAATTATAAATTATAACCTATGTATAATAAATAATATGTGTACTTGTGTATAGTATTAAGTCCCATATGCTAAATTACTGTTTTCATTGCATAATCATACATTTGTAAGACCAGTATCACTAGAATCAACTCATCTATATCTTTTTCTATTGTAGTTCTTCATTATCTTCATTTTTTTATCTTCTATTAGAGATAATTTGCAATTTATCTTCACTCCAGTGATTCTTTTTTCTTTTTATTTGATAAGTAATATTATAATATTCAAAAGCTTTTTTTCACATGCTAAATAGTTTATATATTATATGATTTTGCATATATATATGCATGTCAAGATGATATGAGCAATTAAAAATTTTGTTGAATATAATGATGTGAAGCTTGTGTTAGGTGTTTTACCTGATTAAAAAAAAATAGAAACAGGATCTTTGCTAACTCATTGGTTTAGCTGTAATCCGAACCTTAACATGCACAAAATTATCATTATTATTCCTGTTTTACAACTGATGAATCAATTTTTCAGTATTTTAGTGCTTTAACACTTCATGCCATTTAAAACTTTAATATGAAAGCTAAAACTTGGCTGCATCACCTAGCTTTCAGATAGTAAAGGAACTGATATATTAGTGTCATCTGTTTGGAACCAGCAATTTAGGCCAACGGCATAACTCAGGTTCAGGACGTTTGCGACATACTGCATGACATGCACCTAAATAATATGTGATTTCTTTCTGTATGAAACCCAACTTCTGACTATCAGTGGTAGCACTGTAGATGCAAACCTTCTTATCAACTAATTAGAAGCAAGGTAAGGAACAACCAGAAACCTCATCCACTAACCAGTACAAGCAATAAATTTTAAGTGTTAAGCAATGAAATATGAATTGTTTATTAATTGTTGTTATTTAACATTGTTAAATTTCAGTTGGTAATTCTAGTGGGGTACCACTGGGACCATACTTATAAAAGAAACATCAAACTAATTTGTCGCAAGCAAGGAACTTCATTCATTAATAAAAATTCCAAGTAACTGAGCATAAGTGTAACTAAATTTTAACAAATAAAGGTTTTAAGTTTAAAAGAAAACATTGTTATGATATTAACAAAAAAATTTATAAAATTTGTAGCATCTCATATGTAATATAGAGTTGTTTTTAAGGACTTCTTCCCTCATACCCTCTGCACAAGTCTGCAATATTACATGCATTTAAAAATGTTGCATGAATTGTGATATAGTAATAATTTATTTAAGTGTACTCATTTAAAATCATGAAAAGAAAGGTGGAAAGGTGCAATGTTTATTAATTTATTTCTTTATTGTCATAAACATTTATGAATAAGTAAAAGTTTTTTTGTTATCATGGTAGTAGCAAATGTGCTTTTCCTATATTTATTGTTGTCAATTTTTAAGCTTAGTCATTAAGTGTAAGCTTAATTATGATTAGTAAGAACACTTTTGCAGTTTGTATAAGTGTAATGAAATACTTCTCTTTCGCATAAAAAAAATGCTTGTAGGACAGTTTTGTTTGAAATGTGGAGTATTATAGTCAGCTTTGGATTAACATCCATCAGAACACAGTTGGGAGAATGCCTATTGTTTTTGATAGCTTAAATTGTCTGAAAATGTTTATCCCCATAGCATACGAATTTTTTTAATAAGAGAAAACAGCAGGATCATTTGGGGAAATAGGTACTTAGAGTATGATAAAGGTGTGTTCTTAATCAAAGAATGCCTTTGCTCAAAGCACAGTAATGTCTCTAATTGTTGAAAGGTGTTTTTAATTTCATTTCAGATGAACTACATCATTTCAAATACTATTATTTCTTATATTTCTAATACAGATTTGCTTGCTAGTGAGCAATAGCTCTGTAACTGCCAAATCTGATCATTAAAAATTTTATGCATGTGATATGAATTCTCAAGAATCTCGGAGAATACTTTCAAACAATATAGAACTTATAGATTCAGAGTCTTTGCTGCTGTTGGATGATTTTTTTTTAATCAGAATTGATCTGATCTTTAAATGCTCTATATTTAAATACTTATATATGTTAACAGATAACAGACATTACTGATATGTTAACAGATCTGTTAATAGATAAGAGATTAACATTAGTACACAACCACTTCGTGTAAAATGTGTGTTGTTCAAGTAACTATTCTTAATTTTAAATAAAATAACTGTTTGTGTTTCATTTTTGCATAAGAAACAAAATGCATATTGTTATTTTGTACTAATTTATATTTTATGCAGTTATTGTTTCAAATGTTTTCCATAAAATTTTATATATGTATTTATGAAGTTATATTGGTGAGAGTTACTTTAGTGTTAATTATGCAGTCACAGTTGTACTGATAATTTCATTGCACTATCTAATGCCAAAAGAATTGTCATAGTTAATATAGAAACAGCTATGACAGATAGTGCTTTGTCTTAAACATCTAATATAAAAAAATTAAAATCTAATATCAAGAATTATAACCTAATAAATTTCATAAAACTGTTATATCTGTATTTTTACTTGATGCACAGTTTATAAAAATTATATATCATTTGTATAGTTTTAGATATGCTAAGAAACGGAATCCTGCTTGTGAATTATTTATAAAAACATAAGGTATTGGTTAAAAATTTTTATATCACAAAATTATACAATTCCATCATATCTGTATATGAGATATTAGGAATTAAATTATTATTTATTTTTTTATCTTGTTTGAACTGCTACTAGATATTAATTCATGTTACTCAGTCTGACAAATGAAAATCTGCATATCTGAAATATTGGCTAGTCAAAGTGCTTCATTTGTCTGCATTGATAATTTAGTATTTATATTAAGTACTTCTTATGTATGCATAAAATTTGTAACAGCATATTAAAATTGTGTAGATATTTGTGTAAAGAAATATTTCAGGGAACGGGTATCAATTCAGTAAAAATGAATATGTATATCCAGTCTTTAACAATTGATCTGAAATCTTCTGCATTTTTAATCATTAAAAATTTTTATGTATGAAAAATATATAGATTTATGCTTTGTCTTAAAATTCAAACAGTATAATTTAATATTTTTACCATAGAGTATTTATTATCTGTGAAACTTTTTTCATATATAATGTTACTGTAACAGAAATATTGATATCAGTTGCAATAGGTACCCTATTGTAATAAATTTTTATTAATATAAAACAGTTAGGCATCATTATAATAGTGATTTGAAATAACAGGTACAACTTTTTATATAATTACATTTATTAAGTTAAAAAATTCAATATCAGAATAAAATTGCTTGAAAATATAAATTTAGTAAAGTATGTATCATAGTATGGCAATCAGACATAAAATATATATTCACCAATAGATTATTAAATGCCAGTTTTGCTTCATATACAAAGTTCGTTTTGTATAAATCAATGAGTATATGTAATGTTGAATGAGGCAAAGAATAATTTCAAAATTTTATCTGTGTTACTCAAGAAAGTGCAAATAATGTTTATATGATATTTTATACTTTTTTAAAAAATAAAATAAAGTTGAAAATATGGTTTAGTTTCTTTAGTTTTTTGGCAAAATATTAATTAAATCTCCTTTTGTACATTTATCCTTAATTTGTACATTACATGACTTGCGACTGGGTTAATGGGGAACATTGACACAGATCATGTAAAGATCTAAACATAGCCAAAAGCTTTATGTCAAGAACCTGGAAACGATTTGAAAACAATAGGGATATATGCAGATAAACAGGTCAGGACTGAAAGTGTGCAACCAAAGACTCTCAGTACCGAGATCTGCAGGGCAGGATTAAAACTTTTAGAGGCTCTAAGCACTTAAAAAAATTTTCATTTCCTACATTTACACCTGTTTTTCCTCTATTCCTTCTCTCTCTTCTGGGTTTAATTGCACAATACATTCCATGGTTGAGCCTCATTTCTTGAAACCCTAAGCATCTTTTTGGGGTATCCAATCCTCTTGATGCCCTAAGCTCATGCTTATTTTGCTTATTCTTAATCTAGCTCTGATCAGAATATATAAATGAGAGGACGCTTAAGGCTGCTATCACACATCCGTTTGTTTCGGAAGAACAACTGTTAGGGACAATTTCTCTGCTTTGTCACAACAGCCAATCATCACAGATCACTTTGGGGTTAACGCAAGGGAAACTGGTTCTTCATAGCAAGCAAGCTGATTGTATTCGAAACTGATAGCTGATCGGTTGAAAACGAACAACTTGCAATTTTTTTCGAAAGGAAGGAAAAAATCGTGCGTCTTTATTTCAATAGTAAACCAGGCAGAAAAATTGCCCAAAAGAGTTGTCCGTGTGAAACAAATGCGTGTCTGATATGGGCCGAACAGTGGTAGAAGGCAGCGGTCTTCACGTTTTTGATGCCAAACATAATATTATAGCGGTTGGTCACAATAATCGTCAGTGTAGAAAGAACGATTAGAACTTTTGTGCATTATGCCAATACTTACTACGGTTATTTTCCTAAGGGAATGGATGCCTTCGTGGGAGATTAAAATGACCCATGGAATGTTAGAAACTGAAAACTGGTTAATATTCTCATTAGGTGTAGGGACTTTAACTTGTTTGTACATTTATCCTTAATTTACAATGTTTATTAATAATCAGGAGAGATGAAAAATTGAGCAGTGCCCTCGCCGGGACTCGAAAAACGGACCTCTCGAATACGCGTCGAGCGTGCTGATTACTACACCACGAAGGCATACTAAGAAAGTGGGAGAAATACCTTATATACTCCCACCTTAGGGCGAATGGGGATTAGGGGACCCAATCGACAAACCCTGGTAGTGGAGAATCATCATCCACCACCTTCTTGTTCGGTCGCCACTGTAGAGTCATTAGGATTTTTTTGAAGCAGGTGACCTTGAAAAATTAGCAATGCCCTCTCCGGGTCTCGAACCACGGACCTCTCGAATACGCGCCGATCGTGCTGACCACTACACCATGAAGGCATGCTAAGAAGGCGGGAGAAATACCTTATAAGGGAAAGGACATAATACTATATTTACGTTGGGCAAACCACGAACGTACTCATCTACCGAACCTGTTCTTTGGGATTTAACCATAGGTTGATCCAGCTCTATATTTATATACAAGATGTTCATAAAATGTTTCAACAAAATAAAAGGGGTGTTCGTACGCATGGAAACGAGCAATATTTAGAATAGAACATAAAGCCGCATTCCACTCGGAGTTGTCCAGTTTCAAATAAATTACCCGTTTATCTTCACTCGAAAACGAAAAGAAACATAATTAATTTTATCCTTAGAAAAAAGATTATTTTTACTATTATTATTTCCAATGGTTAGGCAAAAAGTTACAAAGAACTAAGAGCTTATAAACAAAGGATTACAAAAAATAGAACAAAGTTCAAAAATGACCGAAGTCATTGCCTAAGGTGCGCTCTTGCGTTCCAGAATCTCGACTCTTTTGAAGAGCCCCACATAGAAGCAGGTGGTACGTGTCCATTTGTATATATTTCCAAGTCTTCTTCTTTTATTTTTAATTGTTGCAGATTTGAAAAATACTTATAATCCTTACGTAGCAATGAAGATCTAAATAAGTTTAATTTTACTTGGAAGCCTAACAGTATTATCCGAGCTTAGATAATTGTTACATCTTTTCCTTGCAGTTTTGTTTGAACATCATTAAATTTTCCAAATAAGTCTGCTAAATAAAAAATATGGTTCTTATTGTTTTGGAGTTCATTGCTTAGAACAGGATTTATTTCGTTCAGAAATTCTGTTGTGGAGTCAAATAAATTGACGAGCCGTTGCAAGCATACACCTCTAGACAACCATCTAACCTCGGTGTGCAGAAGTAATTGGTTAAATAACTCATTGTTTTCCTCACAAAGTTTGGCAAATAATCTTGATTTAAGAGGTTGAGCTTTAATTTGATTACTAGATTTAATACAAAACTGTAAAGCTTCATGTAACTCTGAACTCAGATATTTTGCTACTAAGTTGTGTCTATGCAACACACAATGAATAGTACGAATACTGGGCACTTTTTCTTTGAGGCATGTAGCAAAACCTCGGTAACGCCCTACCATAGAAGGTGCGCCATCTGTGGCTACTGCTATTACATTTTCAAGCGGAATGTCATATTTATTTAAATATTCTTGTAAACATCTAAAAATTGTCACTCCCTTCCCATCGGTTTCAAGATATTTAGCAAATAAAAATTCATCAATGACTTCTCCTTTAATTTTACTGAAATATCTAGCATACGCCATAAGAATAGCAGAAACGCCAAAAACAGATTCATCAAGTTGTATAGAGAACTTGCAATTTTTTAGCTCCGAAACTACTGTGTTTTCTATTTCTTCAGCTATTTCGTCAATACGCCATTTTACATAATTTGCACTTAATGGCAAAGACTTTAAAACATTAGTAGAGTCTTTTTTCATCACATTCTCAATGACGTCTTTAATTGCAGGTACTACAATTTCTTCTGCGATTGTGTGGGGTTTTCCCCTCTTTGCTATATTAAGCGAAATCTTGTACGAAGCAATTAATCCTCCTTCATTTTCAATTTCAGTAGACTGTTTCATAAAACTTTTTAGAGTTGGTCAACATGTGAATTTTTCTTTGAGTTTTTTGAAAAATTCTAATTCTTCATTTTTTTTTCTGAATGAAGCCTTTCAAGATGATCTTTCATTTTTGACGGTTTCATGTATTCATTTCCAAAAGTTTTTTCGCATATAAGACACATAGGAATAGTTTCATTTGTCGGTGAACAAATGAATCCAAATTTTAAGTAATCCAATGAATAATACCGACATTTCTTTTTAGATACTGAAGCTGTCATTTTTAAATTAGGGTTCTGTAAACAAGTTAAAATTAAGTTGGTATATTATACTAATCCACATTATTAAAGCTTACCTTTTCACAAGTAACAATAATTAAAATTGATATCAAAACTAAATGAATAGTTTTATAGAAACAATAACTAATTATCCAATGGTAGATATAATAGTAGTAATAATGACACTACAAGCATTTAATACTGTTCACAGTTCACAAAGATAGCTGAAAATGCATATGATATTTGCGTTTGTAGCATCCAGTGTAGAATTGGACAAGCGCACATATGCAAGGCTCATATGGTTTGCGATGGAGACAAAGGGCGAACCAACGACACGATGCGTAACTGCCGTATAAAAAAGAAAAAAACTAAAAGAACTAAAACCACACACATAAGAAGAAAGAAAACGGAGTACTGAAGATTCCCTTCACGCTTAATGCATAGAAAGCCAACGGCAGTGTCGTCGCTCGCCAAGTCTGCGCCAAAGGCTCCTAATTGGTTGATGGGTTCACCAGCAAGAGATATGGATAAGCCTCAATCGCTCTTCTGGCTACATACTATGAGTCATGCAAATTACAAACTGGTCATAAGGTCAAGTTGCGACGTCACGGTATACATACGAAAACCCATAAGGAAAAAAGGGGCAGATTGTTTTCTGATTTATTATTTTATTTTCTATAAAGAATATAATATTAAGTCAATTATAAAAATATTTTAAATTTTTACGTACGCAGTTAGATATGTGTGATTTGCGTATTAAGAACTGTTTTTCCTTCAAGTCCCAATAGACCCCCATTCGAACCCTTGAGTCAGATAGACCCCTACTGTTGTTAAATAGACCCCTAGGGGTTTATATAGACCACTTTGGCGACCCCTGGTCTAGATGGAGCTGGTCTTTTGTGATTATTTACATTTCCTTCATTGATCCATCTAGACAAATTCTATGCGCAATGGGTACACTTATTTGTGTTTCAGGAGTGATATGATAGTAAGATCAACCAGTCATACATAAGCCTACAATTTGACTCCTCGTAAAATCTTCTGTCTGCAAGAACTGCCTGTGGTGTCATTGTCCAGACATCTCTTAATTCACATGTGTGTTCTGGAATGCTGAACTTCTCAGAATTCTGGATTTCAAAAGGAGCAGAGAGTAGTGGTTCATCTGCCATATCCTTCTCTTTAATCTTCATTCTTCTGGCCTACTTAGTCACCTTAAAAATATTTTCACTTCACTCAATTTTCTCTCTGCTCCATTAAAATTAGTCGCATTATCATTGAAAATATGTTTTGGTATACCTCTATGTGCAGCAAACCTCTTCATTGCAGCAATAAAAGAATCAGTAGTTAAATCTGATGCAGCTTCTATGTGAATAGCTTTCGTTGGCATGCAAACAAATAATGGAAGCTAACCCTTATTAGTCCTTGCACCACGTCCTTTCCTAAATTTTAAAGTTATTGGTCCTGCATAGTCGATACTACAGCTGATTCCCCCCCCCCAATTTTACTCTAGATTCTGGCAAGTTACCCATTACTAGAGTAGATGTATTGACTTTATTTCTAATACAAACTGCATGTTTTGCTATAAAACTTTTAATGAGCTTTATTCCAATAATCCAATAACTTTGCTTTCAAATAAGAGCTAACAGTGTAGGCCCTGCATATAAATATAAGATGTGATATTGTTTAATCAAATGTTCTCTTGGTACTTACGTAGAAACCCATCGACCATTTTTGCATGTTAAAGAAAAGACGCCAAACCACATGATTTTTCTCCAAAACTGAAAAAGTCTTCTTCAAACATGTTGGGTTTAGTGTAACCTTCATTACACATGTTAGTTATTATTCTTGAGTAAAGAATCCTTTTTTCCCGTCTATCACCCATTTTCGAAATAGAAATGATAATTAAATCTCAACAAATTACATTAAAAAAAAATTACAAAAAATATTACAAAAAATAGAACAAAGTTCAAAAATGACCGAAGTCATTGCCTAAGGTGCGCTCTTGCGTTCCAGAATCTCGACTCTTTTGAAGAGCCCCACATAGAAGCAGGTGGTACGTGTCCATTTCTTCTTCAGAATTACAAATTGGGCAAATAGGATCGCTTGAAATGCCTATGCTTTGCAGGTGAGCGGCAAGGCAATCACGTCCTGTGGACGGAAAGCCGCAAATGCATTGCGTTTTGGACTATCGAGAATAAGAGAAGGACTTATCATTCCCCAACTTTTTAACGCTGTATGAGTGTGAAGATCTCGTAAGATATTATTTAAAAAAATTGAAATATATTTTGACATTCTTCTTGTAACTGGAATATGCCAACTCTCAGAAACTAGTACATTTTTTTCATGTTGCGAGATTTTACATCGAATGGTCTTTCATAAGTTCATCGTTTGTGGATTCATTTGGAGATATTTCGAGTGAAAAAACTTTCTGGGTAGGTCGGAACTGTATCGCCGGAAGTTTTTTGACGCGCACAACTTTAATTTCATCAGCCTTCTCTTGCCATAGACTAAAATGCTCTTCATTTTTTTTCGTTTTCAACAAGTACTGTAGCCGGTCAACCGGAATAGTGATTACTGACTCTGACTGCCGTACGAAGGACCCGGAGAAGGCATGGATGTTTGTAAATATATAGTGTCTGTGCAGCATGGGGGTGCTCTAAATATGCAGGGAGCCGAAAGTCCTCTCTAGAGGTTGTAAAGGAAGAGGAGTGGAAGACCCATCCCCATAGGGTGCTGTCCTTCAAAATTAGTTGGAGGAACTGAGCAAAATCGTACTGTCACCTGAATGATGCTTAAGGCTCTTGCCAAAGACAAGCGCAATCTCGCACTCGTTGCGGCGTTGAATTTCGTGGGCTTGTTCTGATGCTTCTATCAGACAAGTGAGATAAGTCTCAACAATAAGTATCATATCCCTGATTTTTATGTCTTGCATTTTTCTATCTTCTTCCTAAAAGTTAGGTGAGGTACTCATTTATTAATCTTTTCTTCAAAGTATCTCTCTGTCGTTGCCGATACTTTTTATTGAGATTCCCCGAACACAATGATCTTATTCTGGCACACCTCATTCAAAAAACTTCTCCTTAAATATTGCAAGTGCCAAAGGATTAAGCTCATTTGAATTTACATACACAAGTTGACAGATACATACACAAGTTGTCTTGAGGTTGTCTCCACTTCAAACACTTTCCAGTCAGTAGATTTCAGAAGTCTGCAACAACCAATAAAATTGTTTCCGGACCGTATAATATCACTTTCGGTAGCAGAAGTATCAACATAGCTCTCACTGTTCTCATCATAAAATCTTCTTTTTGAAAACATCTTGTGGGGATACTTCTGTAATATTTAAGAAAATATATTACAAAGTGCGAACGTGGCCAAGAATAACTTCTAACTGATTATGATACAAAGAGATAATAATCTATCACGAACCTGGTTTGTGGTGGGGCAAATTATTAACCACGACCGTCGTACCACGGACCATGCCCGTGATATTTACATTTGGTTCGATCACATCACTGTACCACGGGCCATAGCCGTGATATTTACATTTGGCTCGATCATTGTGCCACAGGCCAAGCTCGTAATATTTAAATTTGGCTCGACTGATGTACTACGGGCCAGACCCTTGATAATAAGTTTTGGCCTGAATACAAGACGGCGTGTCTCACACGTAGTTGTAGCTTAAGATATTAAAACAAATTTTAAATCTTGAACTCCGATTATCGGCCTTCTTTTCTTACTAAAACATCCATTATTTACACTAGTTCAATACTCAAAAATATCTAAATGAAGAATAATAGAATAATAGAAAGAATCTCTTAGAAATCTCTCTTAGAAATAATGAGATTTTATTTTCAAAAGATCAGTTCGCTTGTCACAACAATGTTAAATTTGAGATAAATTACCTATTTATTTTCACTCTAAAAGGAAAAGAAACAATTCATTTTCTCCTTCAAAAAAGGGAAACGAACATTGTAGCAACTACATTTTTTACATTCTTTTTTGTAACTGAAATATGCCAACTCTCAAAAACTAAACTTTTACATTATTTTCATGTTGCCAGAATTTACGAGTGGCAGAAAAGAGTAACTTCGAAAATGTGCAACAAGAAGTCGTCACTTCTGTCCTGCTGGAAAAGTAAGGGTATTTTCAGAACATACCGTCATGCATCTGCTGTGCGCAAATTTCCAGCGAAAGGAAGTAGCATCTGATTGGCTTATCAAAAGTTCAAGAAAAAGCCAGCCAAAGCAAAAGTTACCTTCTTTGCCGGCTGTTGGCGGCCACTTGATTTAATACTTTCGTATTATTTTGTCCACACTTTAGAAAAACTTTAAGAACGTTAACTTCTTAGTTTTCAGTTTCTAAGCTCTAAAAGTAAGGAAAAAGGTTTCACTTACCTTTCTTCCTTCTAAAAATCGTGTGCTCGGGTGAGCTTGCCTAAAGATAATTTCGAAGTTCTAGAAAATCTACATCTCAAGAAAGAAAAAAACTTTTAATTTCGAATATTTCAATGTTAAGATATACAGAAGCACACTAAATCGAAATTACATCCAACATCTTACATGTCATGTGTTCAACTGTCCTTTTCATTCTCGTTGCCAAAAATTAATAACAAAAAATTAAAGTCATAAAATTTCATCGTGCGCCATCTAGTGAAAACAGAATCGTCTGTATATTAATTTATTTTATAGTTTTTCTTTACAGGCCGTTTTCGACACACACTGCTCATTTTGTTTTACTGAATTTGCTTCGTATGCCCAAAGCCATGTAAAAATCAAAATACTTAAATTACTTTTTTCAAACCAGGTACCCTTTCTGATCGATCGCTTCACATAGTGACCATCTGAACCTTTCTTCCTACAAACCATTCGAATCCATCTAAACGATATTTACGTTCAACTAAACGCATATCCTTCCAACATACAGGGCACTTATAATACACTCACGTTTGTGAAAATTGCAACACCATGAAGGACTTACGCGAGTGAGCTGAAATTTTCAGGAAATGCAAAGTAGCGCATGATATGCAAATGATTAGAATTGCAAATCCGTAGCGCATGCGTATGCTGAGCAGCGCCCTCTGAACGGCTGATGGATCCGAATAAATAGACGGCTGTAGCGAGGCGTGTATGGTTATCGGTGGTTATCTGCTAGTGGTAAACGTTAACTCAATCTGTACTTATGCCTCGTCGACGAAAGAGAGCGAGATTTGAACAACTTACAGAGTTTGAACGAGGGAGAATCATCGGCCTTCGTGAAGCTGGATTGTCGTATCGTGCAGTAGCCTCTCGTGTGCAGCGTAACAGCAGCACAGTGATGCGCGTTTGGAAGCAGTGGACGGACGAGTGTCGGACAACTCGGAAATCCGGGAGTGGACCCCGAAATGTGACGTCAGCTCGCGATGATAGACACCTGGTCCGCATGGCGCGGACGGACCGTACAGCTTCCTCTAGACAATTGGCAGCACTGTGGTCAATAGCTACAGGTGTTTCATTGTGTGCTTCATCAATTCGTAGACGTCTGCTGCAGTGTGGACTGCGCGCACGGACTCCTTTATACAGGATCCCCCTAACGCACGACCATCGCCGCCTGCGGCTACAATGGGCCAATCAGCATAGAGACTGGCGTGCTGATTGGCAGCATGTCGTGTTTTCTGACGAATCCCGCTTTAATTTGTGGTACCATGATGGCCGCATTCGTGTCAGACGCTATGCCGGTGAACGCCACCTTCCGGAGTGCATTATCGAACGCCACAGTGGACGAACACCCGGAGTTATGGTCTGGGGCGCCATAGCATATCATAGACGATCTCAATTGCTACGAATTGTGGGCAATCTGAACAGCAACCGGTATATCCGTGAAGTTCTACAGCCCGAAGCTGTTCCCTTCCTTCAAAGCTTGCCAGGCGCTGTATTTCAACAGGACAATGCCCGCCCTCATACTGCTCGGATTGTTAAATCCTTCTTTGCAGCGCAGCAGGTACAGCTTCTTCCTTGGCCTGCGTGTTCCCCGGATATGTCGCCAATTGAACATGTGTGGGATGTCATTGGTCGGCGTCTTGCTCGTGATCCTCGTCCTGTTGCGTCTGCAGACGAACTTTGGGTACGCGTACAAACGATATGGAATGCTCTTCCTCAGTCAGACATTCAAACTTTGTTTGACTCCATGCCACGTCGTGTAGCAGCACTTATTGCGGCGCGTGGTGGCCACACAAAATACTGATTCTGATCTCTTGTTCTTGTTTGTTTGCTTTGAACATTTAATCATTTATTTGTACCACTACCACTCAACTGTGTATTAAATTGCATTCAATTATGACGATTCCTTCTTGGTGTTGCAATTTTCACAAACGTGAGTGTAGTTACTAAGTACACCTTCATTTACACACCAGTCAATTAACGCTCTTTTCCATTTTCGTTCCAAATCGTACAGAAACTTCAAATTAATCTTGCTTCATTCAGCCATTCTACCGTCTAAACAATGATAATAGCATCTTAACAAACTCGGATTCCCTGATTTGTGCCGAAACAGATAAAGAAATGAAAGGGCCCAGATTATATGATTTTCTTAGCACTGTGTGCAGTTTTCGATATTGTGAGACCCTGGAACGAAGAAAGGTAAGATATTTATTTTTGATGGTTTCTTGTTTTGTGTTTAATGATGTTTTCCCGTTATCATTATAAATAATAATAAGCTATAGGACGATATGGGATTGCAAAAAAAAAAAATGCTATAATAGTAGGTTGTATTCTTGAATGACGAGTTTACGAGCAGTTACGCAACTTAAAAACTAGACTTCTTCATCTTCAAATGTGACAACATTTTTATAGGAGGTGTAAACACTAAACAAATATTTTCTAAAGGAATGGAACATAGAAACCGTTCAGGACCATTGTGGTAGAAAGATAATTCTTAGACTTCCTTTAGAGGAAGTCGAGAACTTCAACCTTTACGGAAAATTTTCTGTTATACTTTAGTCTCTTAATATTGGAGAGGTATCATTAATTTATTTTAGCTTCCAAGAAAAATCTTTAAAAGTGTGTTTCGAAAAATATGATTTTGGGGTAGTTGTTTGGTTTTTATAAAAACGCTAATAGACGCGTGTATAAACTACAGTATAATTAACAATAACAACTTTTATTTCATAATTTTATTATTATTATACAACAGAATAACAATTTTTTTAAAGGCTGCATTCAGTAACTACAGTGATCTTAGTCTTCAGTGAACACAGCGTTCTCCAGCTCCATTAATCTTCACATTTAACAAGCAAAATTTATTACAAATGATAAAATACACTATCAAACAAAATTTAATGTATTTCTATAACTTCATAAAAACAGCTCTTCCTTTACGCAGCTAGCCCTAGTGTGCTTTGGCATAATCAAATATCATATAATAAATGGCATAATCTTACTGATCCTGATTCCATTTAAACGAACAGATTTCAACTTAAAGAGTTCCAGAGGCCTAGCTAGGCTTATCAGCTCTCGGGAAGAGCTGAAGATTTCGTGCTTTCTTCTGTTTGCAAAAATGCAATGGGGAAGGGAAAGAAAATTTTATTGATGTTGCCCTCTGGACCAGATACTCCCCTCGCCTTCCCTAGCTGCTCCACTGACGAGCTTTCGTAAACCATACAGTTACCTATTTTTAAATATAACGTTTCACGCAATAGTGGTCTTAAACATTAAAAAACTCTTATTAGTCACGGCGTTCATTTATTATTATCTCATCATATATTATGCCAACATATAAGACTTTGTTCGCTACCACAAATAAATATATTTCTATAAATAAATAAACATAAAAATATTTAAACTAGAAACTCCTGACCATGAATCCATCATTGCTAATGTACAGTATAATACATTACAGTGTTTAATACTGAGAAAAGTAAAAACTGGACACTCCGCTTTCTTGGCCTTATCTTCTGCAAACAGCTGTAAAACTCTTTAAAAGATTTCACAAATTATATTACTAAGTTCTCTAAATTTCAAGTGCATGGGCTGTAAGAATGAAATACTGTTGTGTATTGAACTAATGAAAATGTTATGATAGCCCCAACAGCTGTGCCTACTTGAGTGAGAATACCACATCGATAAAGTGCAGGCTGGCCGCCTTCTCGTCGCAAAACTGAAGCTATACAAGTTTTGATATAAGCCACTATACCAGATACCATAACCCAAGCGAGAACCTGAAAAGAATTTAATGGTTCAGACATATTTACATGCATATAAATGTAAGTACTCAAATATTAAACAGAAACCAAGCATTAGAAGTAAAGCATTACTAGCCAGCTATCCAAAATGTCACACAACGGAGAGCAAGACATACCAAGCCATATTTACTGAATGAATAATGTAACCTATGAGAGCGAGATGATTAAAATTACAGCCCATTCGGCTTAAGGTACACGAAGAGATCAGTACTTTATGTAGCTGACTTGGCTGGGAATAATTGCTGCGGCGTGCCTCGGCACTGAAAGAAAGAAGGCTTGGATGTGTGCTTTGGTATTCACTCTGCTGTTTAGATACAAATATTACAAAGTTCAGCTTCAGGTGCTGTATTTAAATCACTCAATATCCAGACGCATTCGATGGGTGACGTGTTTTGTCAACGGGTAGGCAGAAGCGCGATCTGGTGGGGAATTAATGAATTGTTGACCATTGCGTGCCACGTGCCGCCATGTTGATACTTGGTCGTAAAGAAGCCTAAGGCTGCGTTCAGACGGGTGCATAAAGGGCGAGGCATAGTCATAAGGGCATAAAATACGAGAGTTCCGTTCCCACCTGCGAGATGGGGTCTAAGCTGTGGCCAACGAGAGAACTAAATTTGCGCATGCGTGGATGTGTCTACAGCTTTCCCGCTCGATTGATTTCCCGCGTTCGCTCTGCTTGTTGCCGCTTCGTTTTAGCTTCGCTCTGACTGGTCGACGCTTATCCCAAGTCGGCATAAAGTTGAAAAGTTAGAACCTTAAAGTTAGAACCAAGAGCCTTAAACCAGATTTTGTGACATAGCACAGACTGGTTACATTGGCAACGCAGCTCGGCTTAAACCACTTATGCCCTTTATGCTCTCGTGTGAACGCAGCCTTAAGCTAAAGAACAATAGCAGGTATCCCGAGTATGAGAGCAATGCGTATTGAGCGAAAGCGGTAGTGAAATTCAATGACATCCTAAACCATAACTCCAGGTGACGAATATTTTGATATGGTGATTCAAAATGCAATTAAAAATACCCGTGATATCTGTCACTGCAAAGGCGCGAGACTCTTATATAACCATCGCTAAGTTATAGGTAGAATTGAGCTTTGTCTGAAAGGGCAATATCGTGCTATCCTTTTGTCCATATCTGTCTATGATAGCAGTATATGCTTGTGGCGTAGAGACAACGGCAATCACACCAATAGACTCCAAGAAAAGATTCCTTTCCTCTTCAGACAACATCCAATGTTAAGTGTTGATACAGCTTGTCGTGGAGCAGTCCTAAATCTTGTTCTAACTTTCTTGACGATGCAGAGGGATCTGTTACTGCCCTACGCACAATATGTCTAATCACTTTTATGTTCTACTGAAGTCTAAACGTGATGTACTACGCAAAAAAAAGGGGGGGGGGAACAGTTCTATATCTCCCGTTCTACTGAACCGATTGACGAAATTCAAACTGCGTTTTCCATGTCTCGAAAGCGCGACTTAGGATATATATTAGATTTATATACAGTATTGTTCTAATATAGGTATTTTGACACAAAATCGGACTTCTTTTTAAACGACATGCCAATTTTTTCCCATATTTCGATTCTACGACTGAAATTATGCAAACTGACAAGTTTTGTAAATATCGCACGAGTAGGTTTTAAAATATTAGCTCTCAAAATTTTAGCTCCTCAATGTTAATTCAATTTAGTATGTATTATTAATATCTCTTTTTTTATTACGCTTACTAGATTCCTTCTTTCACAGTTCGAAATTTAGGTTCACTCCAAATAACTTATGATTTGCTTTTAAAATTTATATTTTTAAATATTTTTTATAAATTTCTGGAAAAAAATTTTGAATTATAACCTACAAAATGTTTACCATCAACTTAAAGTAGATATATTTCTATACCTGGAAAAAAATTACAGCTTTTTATTTAAAATTTTCGAAGATATTCGTGAATTTATATGTTGGCGCGTCTTGAAATTTGGCATATTTGTTGAAAGCGATAATAACATCTAATGTGGTTTACGCATTTTGCTAAAATTATTTGAACGATGTGACTTTTTTTCCACTCATGTACAATGGAAGGGATAGGAAAATAGGTTGCCATGTATTAAGAAGTTCACCAAGTGAATTATTCTTGGCGCAAACTGAAAAAAATTCGCCAAGTTAAATTTTTTAATTTCTCTGTAAATTTCACCCCAAAATTTTACAAAATTTAATATTTAGGCATAATTTGAGTCGTAGAATCTAAATATGGAAAAACATTGGTATGTTATTTCAGAAAAAGACACATTTTGTGTCAAAATATCTATATTAGAACAATGCTATATATAAATCTAATACATATCCTAAGTCGCGCTTTCGAGACATGGTAAACGCAATTTGAATTTCGTCAATCGGCCTAGTAGAACGGGAGATATAGAACTGTCTTTTTTTCCCCACAGTACACATTTGAAACTTATTTGATGCTTCATTCATGGTGTTGCATTTTGGGTAGTTTTTAGTCTATGAAGAAATATGCAGAGGCTTTTTTTTTAGGTTTGTTTCTGGTGCTATTTCTGGTGCTAAGCACAATTCTATGTTTTATGTCTTATTAATTTTGATTATTTTTACGCATGCTAGTTGCTTCTACATTCAAGTTAAAGTTCAAAAGCCTTCTCATAGTCAATTAAAGTCAACAAATAGCAGTTGGTGTAATTATTAGCATAATTTTGGTTGCGAGTAAATTTAAACCCCGCTCACACTGCTGCTAGAAACGTAAGAAGCATTGGAGCAGGTATGTGTTTTCGGATGAAAGTTTCTTAAATGGTAACTAAACAAAATTCCATTACATCTGAAAGAGAAATGCCTTATAAGTATTTTTTGAATAGAAATGCCTTATAAGTATTGCCGTCCAAGCAGAGCTACCGTAGCACAGTTGAAAACAGAGAGCTTTTGATATTCTACAAATCTTTAAATACGTAAACGCCTGGAACCTAGATGAAATGAACAGCTATCAGCTTGTATCTCTTCTAATAACTGGATAAATATTTTGGATTTAAAAAATAGTAGTTAAACCTCGTGCAAGAACAGTTACAGAATTCAGACTTGCTGTTGGACGCGATTTTCTGGCAAGTCATCTATATCTAAAATCTATTGAAGTTTAATTATGTTGAAAAGCTATCATTTAGCTAGAAAAATTGCCCATCATACTCACCACAAGGCTTCCACCTAGAGCTGAGTCAACGAAAGGTGGTGTTGGGCTTAAAAGGGCTACGGCCAGAATGTAAGCTCCCCAACTGAATACATAAACTGTTAAACCGGAAATTGCCGCCACACTTGAGATAGGTAAGAACATTGCTACAAAACAGCATATCGGGTTAGCAAAACTGGAGAGAGTAACAGTCAAATGGAAAGCCAAGCTCCCATACGGCAAGCAGGAATATGTCTGTAAATAAATACCAACAATAAAAAAAACTATTAAGAAAAATATAGGAATTTCAAAATAATTTAATTGAAATAATATCCAGCATGAATCAACATGGAATCTAAAAATTCTTTTACTCACAGAACGGCAAAATATTTTTTTTGAAAGTAAAGTGGTCTATGTAGCGTACGAGTATTTGTTAAATTTTCAGTATAAAACAAAAAGTACGCTTTTCTATATTGTATATTTGCAAATGCAAATGCATACACTATAAAACATCCTTTTTTTACAACTAGCCTTTAAATCTATTAAATTACTCACCATGATTCCATGATAATGAAATGATAATGTTAAATCTTTCAAATTTAGATAAGTTAAGTCTCCTGTAAACAGTTCGTTCAAACCACAGCTTCACATTATGAACACGCTTTCAGTTTTCTGCCAAGGAAACTTAAAATGACTCAGTTAAGGCCATTTTATATCTTTGTGAGTTGCATAGATGTTGAACATCAAAACCGAAATAAATCGTTCATTCTAGCTGTACCAAAAAGGAATACTTGAAAAGCCAGAATATTACGATTTATTCAGTTGTTATGCAAATGAAAGTAGCTCCAAATAAACGACATTGTATATCAAGTTAATGATTTATGGGGATTTCGCTCGCTGCAAAAGACATGACTTTCTTAGTGCTGGAGCTGGATCTGCACATTTAACTTATGTAATGTACCACGGCAATGTGGTATTATACCACGGTAGTACAGCATCTGAGATAGAGCTTTGGCACTAGAGCAGCAACGATCATTGACTTTCACTGATGCCATCTATCTGGATTTGTTCATTAGGGGCAAGTATCGTCAACAGCAAAATCGAACAGCGTTTCTCAGCAACCAAATACAGACGGCGCTACTAGACAAACCAGGTCTCACAGCAATAACACTTGCATCTGCGACACATAATACAAAAGAACCCGTCACAAAATGCTGTTGGTTGATATTATTCTTATTCCGCAGATTGTAAGAAATTTAAAAGATTTTCGAAAATGCCAGAAAGGTTAAAAGATTTTAAAAGACGGCATAATCTGAAGGCGGCTCATAATCAAGCATAGTAACCAGAAGTTATCAAATGTTTTCCCAGTAGGAAGACCGTATGAAATGCCGCTAAATTATGAGACACCATGCACGATTACTCACAATCAAAAGTAAACCAAAATGATCTTGACAGGGGCGAAATAAGGCAAGGAACATATGACGCAATTTTCCGATGATTTTTACACTGGAAAGAGCTATGTCACAACATACAGTGAATTAAACTAACCTGAGAATGGAGACGCATTACCTCTATTCTAATCGAATATTCGTTGCCAATCTAAATTCACCAAAGAAAGAGCCTTGTTGGCCTCCAGGGCATCAAAACTAGATTTTCGAATGATTACCTAAAGATAATTTGGCTCAAATTTTGTTCTTTTGTGCCCATTGGTTTAGATACAAATTTCCCATAGCTTTAGAGAGCATGAATGTTGCTTATGATACCCTTATTTCTGATTATGACAACTATGTATTTCTAAGCCGTAGCAGGAACACCATAATAGCATATGAGAAGAATGCGACAATTCCCCTACATAGTAACAGGCCAGGGTCGGATTAAGATTTTGAGAGGCCTTAAGCAGTTGTGCTTCCACATACGTTTACACCAACGTTTCCTTCATTCCTCGTGTCTCTCAGTTTTGGTTTAAGTGCACAATGCATTCCTTGGTAAAATCGGTAATGGGAAACTTTTTGGCACCCCTTTCCTGAATACCTAAAGACCTTTTTTTGCGGTGCCCCTTGTCCTTGATACACTAAGCATGTGCTCATATTGCTTAATGGTTAAACCAACAACGGTGACAGGTTATTCAATTATCCACTTGATGCTGAGTATAATTAATGTAACGTACGTAAAAGTATACTTAAAAATAGATAACGAAAGATAACAGAAACTTCATGATTGTTTTTTTTTTCTTTTGACCATTATTTCAAAAGCTTTAGTAATAGTAATACGCAGTGAAACCAATAAAGACCGCCATAGATACACTTACTGTAAGAAAAAAGATTGGTTCTGAGACAGTCCATATTATTTTGTTAAGTAATAGAATTTACTTACCTGTATTGATAGCAGGATTCCATTATGTAAGGCGCATACGAGGCCCTGAAGCAGTAGCAATATGATGTATTGTGATTTAGAAAACCTTGGCTTTCCCAAGAGATTCTTTTCTAAAGATGTTGTTTTTTCTAAGCTCGAAGAAAATTCTATAGAATTGTGTAAACTCTCGTCTAGTGCTGGATGTTTAGAACTTGAAAATGGTACTGTGGAGACCTATTAAAAAAGCAGTGTGAGACGTTATTCTTTTTTAAGAAGTTTCAACATCAAATGAGTAGTTTAAAATAGGCAAAAAACTTTACTTTGGCATACATTTTGAATAAAATTATATCGATTTCAAGAACTATAAGATACACATCTCTCTTCTTTAGCAGGGAGGGGATCGCCATTTTTATTCAAATTCAACACCAAAGTACTTTGGAAAGTTTCTCTTCCATATGAAATTACTAAATATTTTTTCCCACAGTTCCAGTAACACACTTCTAACTAGTTATCCTGCGCAATTTTTCTTCATTTTAATATAGGCTGCAAGACTTGAAATGATGGAAAAATGCGCATTTTCCAATGCACACACCGGAACATGCCTTAAAAATAACCTTATAAACGGTGTCCCAAAATTCACGCAAGATTTAAATTTTGTGCCATTTGTGCGATAAAGTGTTGCTAACGCAATCAAAATGACAGCATGACAACTGGCAGTTTAGGGTTAAGAAAAACAGTGCGCTACACGAAGGAACAACGCGTTTTCATTGTTGAGCAATATTTTAAATAACGAAGTTTTGGCAGCTACAGTTCGCAAAATATGGTCGGAATAGTGATTTAATTTTATCAAATGTGAAGAGATTAATTATACATTTTAAGGTTACTGGATTAATTAGCGATCTTAAACAATCTGGCTGTTCTTGAACAAGTAGTTCAACATAAAACATCGAAGCTGTTCATGAGAATGTTGTTGAGAATCCAGGGACATCAGTTTGGCATCGTGGTAAAGAGCTGGACACTTCGAGAAGCTCTCTACAGTGTATTTTCATGAAATATTTCCATCTCCATGTTTACAAAGTTCAATTGACTCAAAAATTGAAGCCTACTGACCACACACAGCGAAGAGAGTTCGCTGAATAAATTATTGAACAACAACAAATGGTTGCTGATTTTTCGAACAAAATCGTCTTCAGCGATGAGGCTCACTTTCATCTTGATGGCTTGATTAATCGACAATTTTGATTCATTTGGGGTTCAGAAAATCTATGAGTGATTGTTGAGAAACAAAAACAACAACAACAACGTGTCACTGTTTGGGCTGGAGGTATCATTGCACCATTCTTCATTCATTCGAATAATAACTGTGGCTGGTCAGGGAATAATAGTTGTGGTTTTAACAAGATGATGCCGCATGCCATACAGCAACAACAACGTGTCACTGTTTGGTGCGGATTTGCGGTTGGAGACATCATCCAAAAATTTTTCTTCGAAAATGCGGCTGGTCAGGGAATAATAAATAATGGCTGGTCAGGGAATAATAAATAATGGCTGGTCAGGGAATAATAAATAATGGCTGGTCAGGGAATAGTAGTTGTGGTTTCAACAAGATGATGCCGCATGTCATACAGCCCGAGAAAGAATTCAATTACAGCCTGAGTCATTTCCTGGTCGTGCAATTTCCGGTTTTGGTTATATGAATTAGCCTCTCTATCAGGCGATTTAATAATGTTAGACTTCTTTCTATGGGTTTTTTAAAGTCTAAGGTTTATACCAAAAAAAGCCCACGACCATGGAGGAAATCGAGAGCTGTATCAACGAAATTGAGCGACATTTAAGCAAAACAGTCATGGAAAATTACAACAAAAGAGTGCGTATGTCAGCAAAGCCGTGGAGGCCATTTTTCCGATATGCCATTCCATACATAACTTTATACTGTACACTTCCTGAATCAATCAAAAATTTACAATTTTTAATTATAAACCTGTGTTTTCTGTCAAAATTACTTCTTGCGTGAATTTTGGGAACTCTTTACTTTGAAAAAGAGAAGAAACTAAAAACAGTTAACATTGAGGTAAATTGCATTATGTCCTAATACAGCATTATTGGTTAATTTTTTTTTTCGTCTGTGAAATTAAAACAACTTACAAATTCTTTTAAATATTTTCTTATATTTCACGTATTGTAGGAATTGAAACAATATGAGCATAAAGGAAAGAAAAGTTGTGATAAAAAAAGCTATATTCCTTATCAATTATGCATAATCATATATGTGTATATTTTCATGCATTTCTCACTGAATTTTTTTTTTAAATTTTTCTCATTTTAATGTTTTGCATGAAAATTCATAGAGTTTTCATTAATTCGCATTTTATTTTAAAGAAGTTAATATTTTGAATTTCATATTGCTTGATCTTGCATCTGGATTAAATGCTTTTCGGTCTGTGGAATTATTTACTGATATAATCTAAAAATAATTACTACTTTAAAATAGCCCTGTTAACAACTTCCGCCTGTACTCCTGTATACTGAGTAAACAAAGCTTGTTATCCACCATGTGGGGCCAAAACCCACAAAACTCGCCACTGAAATTCAACTTATTATTCTTTTGAATTCCTCTGAATTTTCAGACGAAACAGAGCGATTTTCCTGACTAAGTGAAATGAACTAGTTATCAAATTATATAACCGCAATTATATGATTTTTATACATTGTAACAGTTTTAAATATTGTTGTTAATCTTTTGCACAATTTAAATAGACGAACATTAATATGTATCTGAATGGCAACGTTTTAAACGAACGAAGAATAGTTTTAAATATTGTTGATAATCGTTTGTACAACTTAAGTAGACAAACATTAATATGTATCTGAATGGCAACGCTTTAAACGTACGAAGAATGTAATTACATTTATTTTAGAATAATTCAGAATTCGTTTTTGTATGTCGCCATTTTGGGTGTTAAATAAAGTTTTTGCTGTGTTCCATCAATGACGTTTACTTCATTTGCGAAAGAAGTATCACAACATTTACTGCAAAATATACTCACTGAGGATTAAACGGGGGCAGATTAAACCAGGTTTTGAATTCACTAGGCCTTGTCTAAAAATTACGATCGCAAACATCTACACCAATAAACAAAAAATTTCTATGGCAAATATAAAAAGGAGAAGAAATGAGTTGGATAACAGCAGCGATAACAGATAATACCTCAATATTTACGACAGTTTTTATCCAGAACAACATGTAATTTAATTAGAGATAATCTGGAATATAAAACTTCCATTAAAACTAAATCGTAAAAATAAATAAAGTATACAGCCTTTAATATTCTGTGTTCCCACTGATTGATATCAGAATACTAGAAGAATAGTGTAAACAGAATTATTATTCGTTCTGTTTTGAAGTGTGTTCTACTTTTGAATACCAATATAATTTGCATAAATACATTAACTATTTCTCCGAATTACACTGTTTACAAAAACCTCTAAGTTGTTAATAGTATTTTTCTGTTAATTATAATGTAGGTAAGTTCTGTTTCCTGAGTATTATTTTATGTCGTCGCACAAAACATGAATGTATGTTTAACTCGGTTGCCGTCTCAAGTATTACCCCAACTAATAAATCTAATAATGAAAATAATGAAATTACTAAAAACACTATAAAAATTAATTTATTTGGTCCATTACTACGAAGCTAATGAAAAAAATATATACGGTGTAATAGGATTTACGATCACAACAGTAAAGTGTGATAAGGATATGGTAAAAATATGCAATGCGCGGTGGAATATGAAATGTGAATGCAGAAACACAGCTAGCACGAAAAATCATTTTAATTATGAGTGTATTTACAAGAATTAGTGTTTGATATTTATAAGAATTACTCTATTGTTCAGATTAGCCACTACCAACTGCATTGTCACAAACGACAGTTCTCATTCGCAAGACGCAGAGACTCTTCTGAAGACCTTGCCGTTAGAATTATCAAACGTTATTTGTAGCAATTATTTTTATCCGCGATTAAAATCACTTTTTGTTCTCCTGTTCTTCGTATGTACACTGCGGGAAGAAAAAAAAAAAGGCGGGGGGGGGAACAGTTCTATATCTCCCGTTCTACTGGGCCGATTGTTGAAATTAAAATTGCGTTTTTCATGTCCCGAAAGCGTGACTTAGGATATGTATTAGATTTATATATAGCGTTGCTCTAATATAGGTATTTTAACCCAAAATCGGACTTTTTCTAAAATAACATACCAATTTTTTTCTATATTTCGATTCTTTCTCAAATTGTGCAAAACTACCAAATTTTGTAAAAATCGCAAGAGTAGCTTTTAAAAAATTAGCTCTCCAAATTTTAGCTCCTCAGTGTTAATTGAATTTGATATATATTTATTAATATCGCTTTTTATTAAACTTCCTCGATTCCTTTTTTTTTCACATTTCGAAATTTAGGTTTATGAATTTGTGATTTATTTTTAAATATTTTTTATAAATTTTTTGGAAAGAAATTTTGAATTATAATCTATAAAATTTTTACCATCATCTTAAAGTAGTACCTGGTTATAAGCATGAAACTTGGCATTATTCCTTAAAAGCGATAATATAATATATTCCGCGATAATAATATATTCCTTAAAAGCGATAACACAAATATGGTTTAAGCACGTTGTTAAAATTATTTGAAAGTATGAAAGATAACTTTTTTTTCCTCTCGTTTGCAATGAAAAAAAAAGAAAAGGAAAATAGGTTGCTATAAATTTATAAGTTCGCCGAGTAAATTATTCTTGGCGAAAACTGAAAAAAATACGCCAAGACAAATTTTTGAGTTTCTCCGTACATTTTGCACCGAATTTCACAAAATTTAATATTTAGACATAATTTGAGTCGTAGAATCGTAATGCTGAAAAAAAATTGGCATGTCTTTTCAGAAAAAGCCCGATTTTATGTCAAAATACCTATGTTAGAATGATGCTGTATATAAATCTAATATATATCCTAAGTCGTGCTTTCGAGACATAAAAAACGCAATTAGAATTTCGTCAATCGGCCCAGTAGAACGGGAGATATAGAACTGCCGCCCTCTTCCCCCCTTCTGTGTACCATGTTTCCGTGTTTACATCTCATTCTCTACTACCCACTGTATGAAAATTTTTATTTTTGCCCTTATCACCCCTTAAAGATACGACCTGTCCTCCTACAGAAAACATGCAATAATGTCATTTCAAAAACTAAGTAAGATTTTTAAATATCAAACCGGTCCCACCGGTGGCCGAGAGGCTAAAGGCTACTGAATACTGCTCGTTCATCCCGGGTTCGAACCTAAGCGAAAGGCTGGCTGCAAGTTTAGTTTTCATAGTTTTTCCTATGTGTGAGTATGACCCAGTTTTCTTAGAAAGGTCCTTCGTTCCCTTGAGCAGATAGCCCGCGTGTTTTTCTATGTTCAAATAACCAACTAACCAAATATAAATTGGAAAAAACCGTTCATTTTACAAAAGAAATATGCAACAACAATACATTATTTTTAATAAATATTACCTTTGTGATGTTCCAAAGTAAAAGTGAAGAGCTAAGAATTACATTGGATTGAAAAGAGTGTTTAAATTAATATAGGTTATTTATACGTAACCTAATTAACTGTGTTAAATGTAATTCTCTGTCACGTGTAGATAGTCAGCCGACTTCTCACCTCCTCATATTGTACCAGGAAAGTGTAACATCAACTCGGGAGAAAGTTTAAAACAAGCCTTATTACAACTTCGGTCTGACAATTTACACAGTTCGTGTAGCGGAAGGCTCGCCGCTACCTGCGGGATTAACAGAACACAAAAATAAAGTATGTAAAATATTGTATTACAAGGCAACGTCCACCTGTAAGTTTTGACTCCAGCCCACGACTCAGGCTAGCCAACACGGCTATCAAAAGCTAAAACCAATTCAAGTAAACTAAGAAGCTAGGTGAAAATACTGTTGAGACAATGAGCGGTCCTACCAAAAGCTCGCTGCTAAATTAAAAAATTCTATTCTTACATACAGCATCCCACTTACTTAATTATAGGTTTAGGAAATAATTTTAGATATAGCAGAATAAAATATAATCGAACCCCGCTATAACGAACTTCAAGGGACTGGAAGTTTGGTTCGCTATATCTGATCCGGTAAGAAAAATAAATTACCTTATAAAAAGTGAAAAAATTGTCTAATAAATAAATAAATAAAAATTGATAACTTTTTTTACTACATTTGCCAAAAGAAGTAGTAAATAATAACTCTTATTAAAAATAGTTCAGCTACAGTTATTTGAATAGTGTTCGTTAATTTATATCATAAAATATTTAGCATAAAAGTTACAGTTTTTATCCTTCCCTCAGACTAATCATCGTCGTCTAAAATACACATTATGTATTTTATTCACAAAAATATGAAAACACTAGAAATGAATAACAAATATTGACGAATTTAATTTTTAAGTAACTTCCGGATACAAAAATAGCCTGTTAATCTTTCTGCTGCTATGATAAAGACCTAAAAAAATAAATAAATAAATAAATAACCTGCAGATTTTATTATTTGTGGAACGAAAATTCCGCATCTTACTTTCAAAGCTCTTCCACATACAATTCTGATCTCATCGATGCCTTAGAATTAACTTTTTTGTCACTGATCATATTGGTGTCCCCAGCCCGTATAGATATTAGCGTAGCGGACTGCCGCGCCAAAGGGCCCGGGCTCGAATCCAAGAGAAGGCAGAGGGGTACTCTAAATATGCGGCGAGCCGAAAGTCCACTCGAGAGTTTGTTGTTAAGAGAAGAGGGGTGGGAGACTCTCGGACCCTTCCCCCTCCCCGGGGTGCTCTCCATCAAAATTGGGGGCGGAACTAAGCTAAATCGCACCGTTGCCTGTAATGTGCTCAAGGTTGTGGTTCTTGCCACAAGGAATTTTGTGGTCTTGCACTGACTATGGGTCAGATAAGTGAGCATTAGCAACAACATATTGATTTTAGACATTTTCCATTCACTAAAAGCCTGCAACACTCATTGCCATTCATAAGAAATGCTATTCGTAATTCTAGTAATTTTTCCGCTAGTGCGTCTTTGGTCTTATGTTTCGTTTGATATCAACTTCTAGAACAGTTCAGTTTCATCGGCACTAAAAATAACTTTTAAGTTTTTTGTCTTGGCGAGAGATATTAATCCCAAACACTTTTTTCCATTTTCCGCATCATAATCTGAAACGCTGCCTCATTCTCCCGACAAATTTTCAGGAAGAAATATTATTACGATTCCCGAACCTGCTCAACCAGCCATTTGAACATAAAAAAACAGTCTCTCCAAAGTCTTTGGCAAATTCATTGGCCTCTATGTTAAGCAAGCATTTTCGAAATATTGAAAAATGACGGCTTCTTTGAAAGGTGAATTATTTCAGGAATGCTTTTTCAATATCCTTATGCTCAGAAGTTTTCAACTTTTTCTCCTATCTCATTTTTCTTCATGAGAAGAAATTATCAGCAAAGTCCCAATTTTTCTGTATTATACCAGGTGTAGATTTAAAAAGATATTCTCGGCAAATATCAATTTGGCTGTAACCATTTCTTTTTTACTTTTTTATTCGGGGGGGGGGGTAATGCTCACCTCATCTTCAATACAGAATTAGTGAGCTTACAGCTCACCATTTGGATGAATTTTCGATAAAGGAAATCTTCACAGTTTGAGAGTTAGGTAAAATGCATGCTACGTTTCGTCTCAAAAAATGAAAAAGGAAAACAATTTCGTTAGCAATCTGTCCTATTCAGCATCCAATGATATGCGTAGTTCCAAAGCAAAGATGCAGCAGCCTTTATTAAAACTATCTTTAATCCTTCAAAAAGACCTAAAGAATGTCACATAACCAGAAGGATAAATTGGACAGTATCCTTAAATTCTGAAGAAAAGCAAACTGATGTTATGTTATACATACTTATCTTAATTGTAATGCTTATCTTAATTCAGTTACCAGTAATTGAAGTTATTAAATTGATTTTTATTAGATTGATTTTAATTTGCTCTGTTGAAACGTAATTGTTGTTTGTTTTTAAGAGGCAGTTTTGGTTAACTCTGAATTTAAGTTGCTTATATTAATTTTTCTTTTATCCTTTAAGTGTTGCTTGGTTAACCATTAAATTTTGTTCTTAAACTCAAAATCTTAACTTAGTTTTTACTGTTTGTTTAATTTCTGGTTAGGTTGACCCTTAAGGTCATTTTTACTTTAAATTTCAAAGTTCTCCTTTTTTTTTACACTAGTTGGTACATAAAGTTTAATAAGTTTTATTTAACGTACCCCTCTTTCTGGTAAAGTTTTGAATCCATATTTTGACTCTGGTGGTAAAGTCGATTATGGTACTGAAGAAACATAAATTTAGCTGTGTAATTGTTATATTTCATCTGTAGAAACATTTTTAAGAAACATAAATTTAGCTGTGTAATTATTATATTTCAACTATAGAAACATTCTTCGGTGTTTAATTTAGTTAATCAAACGCCAGATTTTTGCAATTCATTATCTTAAATTATTACTTTCTGATGAAAGCCAGTTTTTATAGACTTGTTTTCCAAATTCCCTGCAGAAAAAATACATTCCGATTCTGAGAATGCTTATTTCAGGCAGACAGTTGTCTGGGAATTCCTTAGCCAAAAGCTCATTTTTGCACCCTCTTTCTGAAGGTTTCTTTTGTATGCATTTGTGCTGGTTTTGTTACGAGGGTGAAATGGAGTCCGGTAGGCTCCATGTAAGAGTGACACCCTATGAGAGGCTAGGGATTGGAATGTGTTTGTTTTATTGCGGCGAATAGTTAATTGACCCCAAGCTCTGTACGTAAAATTTCCAGTTTCGAAATGTCCGCCAACCGCTGGATTCCTCCGAAGACTTTTCCACCTTCTGCTGGCTGTAGGGTTGCCTTATAATTGGCGACTTTTGGAACATCGAGCATCGCCAAGCTGAGGGGCTGGCGAGATCAAGAAAAAGAGACGGCAGCCGGGTTCGAGAAGATTTCGCTAGACAAGAAGCAGCTGCTGAGGTTGAAAATTTTTTCAAGAGAGCTCTGTAGAAGGCAAAAGCGGAGAGAAATGGCCAGCAAAATTGTCGGAGGGAAGCCATGGAGAGGAGGAACCCCTGATACTGAAAATTATTCGTTCTAATTCCTTTTACTTTTGTTTTACAGAATTTTCTGTATCGGCGGAGAAAATGTGCCCCCCTGAAGGAAGCATGCTCATTGTTTCCTACCGATATTTGTCTAAGAGATGCGCCTGCCACCCCCTAATATATTAACTTATGAAGGTTTTGAAGGTATGTGAATTCATTTCTTTGTTTCTACAGAAATGTGTGCTACCACTGGAACATGTAACTTTCGTTAAACAAATATTGTTGTCTGATACGTTCATATTTATCAAACTAACCATTATTTCCTGCATTAGTCACTGTAGATGACTTTTTCTGTTAAACACCTAAAACTCATCTGTCACACCACCTCTAGAATGTATAAAAATGCTGTAGAAATTTCTTGTTTACTTCCAAATAAATGTTGAGCTTTAATTTTCCTAAACTTGTTTGTTTTAATTTAGAACACTGGACCAATTCAAAACAAATTTTTATTGAACAAGTTTTCGCATAATTTAGCATCACAACGCAAAATGTAAATGTTACACTTATGTTGTATTATTGATGTCGTTTAGATAACTATATTTGCTTGGTACCCAAATACAGGGTGTTTATAAATTCCCGGACCCATTTTGATGTTTAATAACTCCTAAAATAGTAAAGATTGATTAAAATTAATAAAATAAATGGTTAGATAGACTCAAAAAGTTTCATGACCCTTGTCAATGAACTTCCACACGTGCCCCCTTCATCTTCAGCATCATCTTCTATCCTCGTTAGCATATCTGTTGCAAAGGCCATCCTCCTAGGCCTATCGTCCGGTTCCCAAACTTGAACAATTTGAACTTTGGATGCATGCAGTCTTAACTTTTTCTTTCTTGCCACTGATCTCACAGATCTTCTAGGATTGTGTAAAAATGTCTCTCTGACACGCTCAACATCAAAATCACTTGTGCGGACATCCGGAACATTTCTTATCTGCGATACTTTCAGTTTCTAGAAAATTCTTTTTCCACCGCAAGATGCTGCTTTTGGATGGAGGATCTTTTTGGTTAAATTCTTCTGCAATTTCTCTGTGTTTGCATTATGGATTTCGTTTCTATGAACCACTATAGAATCTGTGCTTTCTCTTGTGGTGTATGCATTCTCCTCAATATCCGTTCGAATAAAACATCACATACAAAAGTACTAGAACAAGCACATCAAAAGTAAACATAACATTGCAATAGTTGCCAAAAACAAAAGAGAGAAAAATACAATTAATAAGCACACGATATTTAGCAAAGTCCAGATATTTAAACTGGAAAATGAAATTATCTGAAATTAACCACACGCACAGACGATATTTACAAAATTAAAGATATTCTAACCTGAAAAGGAAAATGTATAAGTTATTCCATCAATAAATGCCATAAGTTTGTTTATATCTTCATTATTTTATGAGTTATTAAACATCAAAATGGGTCCGGGGCTTTATAGACACCCTGTATTTTGCTTTCAATGTATGTCACACCATTCACCTTTGTCATTGTATTAGTTAGTGTTGATATGATTACTCTAGCAATGTTAGTATTAGTTTGTACGATCAAGACACCCATGAGTAAATTAATAATGTTAAATTTAAAAGTATTACAACACTGAATAAAACATTTCTGATAAAAAATGTCTATTCCCTAAAAGGGAAATATTCTGCATAGCCGCAAACTGATGAGAATCTATTGACTACTTTATCTTTCTTTGTACAGCAAAATTTTCAAAACTTTCTTTATGGTATCGCCCTTAAACACAGCGTTGTTTGACAGTTTTGTCAAAGAACTTGAATGGAATTGAATAGCTAGGTGCCTCAATGGTCGCACACACCATATTGTTTTCTAAGGTTTGCTTATTGTATTCCCCGGTTCTTTAAGAACTGAGTGTTACACACATATTTGTTAAAGACACAGAGAAAGTGGAGGTGAAGATAAAATAATGGTGACGTTTACTATCTTAACATCCTAAAGCTTGATGACTTTAGAGATTGTAATTTTTCAATCAAACCTTGCAGGAAAAATATACGGAAAAAAAAAAAAAACTAAAACAATTTCAATCGAAAATATCCATAAAGTTCGTTACATCCGATTTTCATACCTTTGCAGGTTCGCTATCGCATTTCCAAGGTGTGCGCTATGAAAATGGTGGTTTCGAGTTGCTTGCAGCTCGAACGTTCTATGAACTTAAAAAAGCTACGTGGTTGATCCTGCTAGTAGTCATATGCTTGTCTCAAAGATTAAGCCATGCATGTCTATATACATGCCGTATTAAGGCGAAACCGCGAATGGCTCATTAAATTAGTTATGGTTCTTTGGATCGTACTTTACTATTCGGATAACTGTGGCAATTCTAGAGCTAATACATGCAGCAGAGTTCCGACCCTCTAGGGATGAGCGCTTTATAGACCAAAACCAATCGGACCTCGTATCCGTATTATGTGGTGACTGTATAACTTTGGGCTGATCGCATGGGCTCGTCCCGGCGACATATCTTTCAAGTGTCTGTCCTTATCAACTGTCGATGGTAGGTTACGCACCTACCATGGTCGCAACGGGTGACGAGGAATCAGAATTCGATTCCGGAGAGAGCCTGAGAAACGACTACCACATCCAAGGAAGGCCGCAGGCGCGCAAATTAACTACTCCCATAACGGGGAGGTAGTGACGAAAAATAACAATACGGGACTCTTTTGAGACCCATGTAATTGGAATGAGTACACTCTAAATCCTTTAACGAGGATTAATTGGAGGGCAAGTCTGGTACCAGCATACGCGGTAATTCCAGCTCCAATAGCGTATATTAAAGTTGTTGCGGTTAAAAAGCTCGTAGTTGGATTTCAGTTCCAGACGGTTGGTTCGCCTATCGGTGGTTACTGCCTGTTCCGAACAGCCAGTCGGTTTCCTTTGATGATCTTCACCGGTATAGGAAGTTAGATGGCACCAAACGGTTCGTCAGAATTATTGAGTCCGTAAAAGACAGCTATCGCTAGCCAGTTACTCTGCAGTAACTTCTTGTTATGCATTTAAATTGCTTAATCGGCTTTAGCCTCGCTAACGTACTTGCTTTGAGAATATATTCAGGCCTCAGCAAAAGCTTACTTAAGCGCATGATACTTTATATTTAATACTTTAATTTGACATAAACTTTTATTTTGAATTTCCTGCAAGCTGCGCAGATTTAATTTTCAGTTGTTGTTTCTCAGTTTGTGTATTCTTCAGGTTGATGTATGCACAAAAACATTTAATTTGAACCTTCACGTGAGTTTGTTTTCAATCAGTTTGGGCTACTCAGAAGCTACAACAGAACGATAAATTGTCTGCCTGCTTTTATGGTTCTAGGAGTTGACAGTTAAAATAATGTGGAGCTCTACAATTTCATAAGATATTTTTTTTTCTTAAAAGCCCATTCATTTTCCCTCATTTGTTGAATTTTCGCAGGCTCATAACGTATCTTAACAGAAAAAAAAATCAAGTAATATTCGGTACATTAAGCAATGAAGAATTATATATAAACCCTAATTTTTCGAAAAAACATTATAGTAGGAGAAGCAATTTATAGGATTTTTTGAAATTTATTGCTTATGAATTTCAATTCTTGGTCTTTGTGAAAAATTGATTTTAAATTTCTTTCTTTATATATATTCAAATTATAGCTTTAATTTGTGAAATTCTCTTAAGTTTCTTTTTTAATTCGCTTATTTCTCTTATTCGCTTTTTTAATTCGCCTTTCTATCCAAAAATGACAATATAATAAATCTTTCTGAAGTATGTCATTTCAAAATTAATTTACATAATGCTCATGACACAATTTTTGCCTAACAGATAAAGTGAAGCTAAAAGTAAATTTGCAAACCGAGACGTATAACTAAACAAAGAGGGAAAAAAAAACTGAGAGGTTTCAGATTTTAAATTACGTCCAAAGGGGCATTTTTTATGTTGCATGTTACCTTTGTTTATTAAATATCATGCTCTTCGCACTTAAATCATAAAATTCAGTTCAAGAGCAATATCGCAAAATAATTTTAAAATGAGTCTATCTTTAGAATTTCCGATACACAGTTCCGCGCGCTGGAGATAAAAAGTTTTTTTTTCCCCGTAGAGTGTTACCATTGCTCTCTTTTAAATCGCTTGAGTTTGTTCATCAAAAATTCGTTAAAGTTTTACGAAATATAAAATAGATAATAAAACAAATTCCAAATTTGGGTTGCCAGATGCGCATATTCGAGTGGAAACGTACGTTATTCAAAATTGGATAGTTCTAGGTACCGTTGTTTTATCACATTTGGAGAAATATACATACATTTATGCAGATTCTTCATTATTTAATTTCTTTAAATATAATACAGGGCTGCAATATTTTGTGGCAACAGTTTGAAAAGTGATTCAGACTTTTAATGTTTCCGACGCAAAAGCGCAAAACGAAGACAATAGTCCTTCACGGACAAAGCCCCTTTGGACTAAAAAGCGGAATCATTAGCTTCCTTAGTCTTAATTTAAATATCATAATCTGCGTATTTATCGCTCACTTTCCTGTATGCAAGTCCGCGGCTTCTGTTCAATTGTCAATTGCATTTCTATGAATACGTGTACGTGTGTTGCCTGATTGTGTTAGTTTCCAACGAAATATGCTTCACAAAGCAAGCTGTGTGAATGATTCATCACTGAATCCATTTCAGACTACATATACGTTACTACCTAAAATTTTTTTTTTTACATATATACACACACATATGTGAATTTATATGTCAGTAACGATAATTCTAAAATCTTACCATCTCTCGCCTTGCTACTGGCAATTTGTTGAGAAGTACAAATGCTATCCAACTGACTCCCATTTGTGCGCACAAAATTAAGAAGAACACGTTAGCAGAAAATCTTGGAGGAGGGTAATAAGCTTCGACAACATATTTTGTAACTTTACCATGCTCTGTCATGTTGATGATGGATAGATTCCTGCACTCGGCATAGCCACCAACACCTTGTGCCAAGGCTATCACACCGGGAATGGGTCCACTCAGTCCAGCACCTACCATGTAAGATGCAACATATTGTTCCTTGAAGTTAGCGATGAAGGGCAGATACAACAGAGAAGACGTGCAGTCAACGAACGCTAAGAAAAACGTCAAAGTGAGCAGAGCTGTGCTGTGAATCTCTCCAGCAAGGTAGGTTGTAGAATCCCAGAAGATGCTCAGTAATACACAAGCAGTTATGACGATGATCAGTGACACATGTATCATGGGTACCTCTAGGACCTGAAATCATGAAATAAACTAATATAAAAAAAAATTCATATAAAAAATTGTCACAGATTTTGGTTTACTTGCAAGTGCAATAGTTTCTCTACTAAATCACTACTCTCATGGTTAAAAGCGGTTTTACCCCATGTGTAAAATGAATACCAATCAATTTTCCTTACGGGATGTCTAAAGAACAGGAACAGGGAAAAGTAGACGGAGCACCAGAACTTCGTCTATGGATTTGGAGGCTTTAAAAAGAACCTTGTGTGACTTATCTCACTTGTCTGATAGTAACATCAAAAGAAGTCGACGAAATTCCCCGTGGCAAGGAGTGAAAGATGGCGCCTTTCGTTGGCAAGCGCCTTGAGCACCATATAAGTGACAGTACGACTTCGCTTAGTTCCGCCTTCAATTTTGATGGACAGCATCCCGGAAAGGAGCGTCCGATGGTCTCCCAACCCTCTTCCCCTATCATCAACCTCTCCAGAGGAATGTCGGCTCACCGCATATTTAGAGTTCCCCCTGCTACACAGACATTTACAAATATCGTTACCCTGCTACATTTACAAATATCCACGCCTTCTTCTGGATTCGAACACGGGCCCTTCGGTACGGCAGTCAGCGTCGATAACCACTATCCCGGATGGGCGGAAAAGAACTTTAAAAAAGGTCGTTGCCTAAAGAATAACGACCCAGCTCCCCAGGTGCCAGCTTGAAGTGAAATTCTGCAAGTTCGTAGAATTAATACATTGCCACACATTGTGTGACATTTAGGTTCAAAATTGCCCTTGGGAGTTTAACGCTACTTACGTCATTTATGTTAATCGTATCCATTATCCGCAGAGATGTACTTTGAGTAATCTGCAATTGTTTTTGGTTGGTACGGCATGAGTATGCGCATGTAGGGATGGCATAACATGGGATGCAATATGGTTTTGTAAATCAGTAATTTGTTGTGAATGATGTTTCGAGAAATTAGGGGGAATGTTCTTGCTCTGTGCTCTCGAAACTTCTGAAAAAAAGGTATAATATGTGGGATTGATGTGAGAGTATTAACGAAGATCACTCCGAGATAGTGGACTGCCTTGGCACAAAGAAGAGTATTGCCGTGTAGGCTTTAGATTCGAGTTAATCTTCGTTCCTGATAAACAGAATCACTATTGATTCATTCACATTTATTTATATGTGCGAAAAATAAATACAAATGTTACATGAGAAATTCGTTCTATGCAAAGATCGCTATGTCATCAATGTGTATTGCTAATGTAGTGCTCCGTGTCTGTGGAACGTCGACCACATAATTGTTAAACAGAGTGATCTTAAGAAAGAAACACTTTTTCTGAATACAGCCAAGCCTTTGATAGCATCTAGCTGGATGCACTCATATACAAAATATTCAATGCGGGCGTTCCAGATTACATTACAAGCACCATTAAATCCTACTGAATAGGTAGATACTTTGTCCGTCGCTTCTCTAACACATGTTCCACCGTCCGCGCTATTCTAGCCGGTATTCCACAAACCTGTGGTAAAAAACTCTGAATACTGATAATTGCATCTCAGATTCAATTCTTGATCAGTGGCTGAATAAATATTTCATTAAGTTTTAGATTTATTACAAAAAACCCAAAATGTTAAATTTTTAAAGAATTTTTCCATACCGGTGTCATTTATAAAATACAGTGTCCTCAAATATTTCACCGTAACAAAGTCCATGTTTATCCTCTCCAGTTATTAAACTTTATTTTAATTAAAGCATTATTTTTGTGTTAATTCTGTACTCTATTTTTATTTCTTTTGTCAGCCTGAACAGAAATATAAATTAGATGGGATTTTAATAGCGAGACAAGGCGTAATTAACTGGAAAAATGAAAGATATTTTCAAAAGTACTTTAAAATAATAGAGGTGGTATGTTTCTTAGAGCGTTCATTTCAGACAAGCAAATACAGTATGTTTTTATAAGTAAGCAAAAATAATCACCTTTTGTGACCATTTTCTCCGAGCTGCGCTGAAAAGAATAGGTCCCAGATTGGCTACTTGGGTTGTGATCACTATGTAAGCGGACAATTTCCATGCTTCTGGAAGTGCATTGACCAGGACCGGGAGTTCCACCCACAGTCCGTTGACGGCTATCCATGAACTGACACCAAACAAGATTATTAATATGTCAACGGTGGCACTGCGGGTAGTGACCTTCGATTTAGCGCCCATTGAACTAACCTGTTATAAACCAAAACAAAGATATATGTTAATTTAGCTGTAATTTTTTGTATTTTTTCATGAAGTAATATGAAACATTTTATGAATATTACCATTTACCACATGTAAACAAGTGTTACAAAACTGAATAACTGCGTTTTAAAGTTTGACAGCAATTTAGCAGTATTTCGCTAAATGTCTGCCTATTGTCTGATTTAATCTAAGTCATCAAAAGATTCTAAATTCGACCAGGAATTTTACATGAAAACGAGGTCTGAAATTTTCTGAATTTCTCTGAACTCTCTTATCATCCATTACTCATTTCCGCAAATGAGTTATAATCTAATCATTTTGAGTTGAGAAGCGGTTTCGTCCAGTTGCATCGTGTAATCCAGTGCATTTGGGCAACTTGAGCCAGTACATTTGGAGTTAGGCGAATAAGTAAAGGAAGTTTACAGACTGAGAGACACGCTCATTTCCACACACTAGTGGCCTGACACTCAAATTACATGGGTTGAATGCACGATCTAAAATCTGCTAACAAGCCTTTTTTAAGTCCAAAGAGGCTTTGTTCTTGAGAAACTATTGTTTTCGTTTTGCGATTTTGCGTCGAATTACTCTGAATGTGCGCTTCACTTTTCAAGCTGTTGCCACCAAATATTATCGTCCTGTATTATATTTGAAGAAATTAAATAATGAAGAATCTGCATAAATGTATGCATGTTTCTCGCAGTGTGATAAATTAACAGTACCTAGAGCCATCCAATTTAGAATGACGTAATCCTACTGCGAATATGGGCATCTGGAAGCCCAAATTTGGAATTTGTTTTATTATCGATTTCATATTTTGTAAAACTTAAACAATTTTTGATTAACAAACTCAAGGATTTCAAAGCGAGCAATGGCAATGTTATACGAAAAAAACATTTTTATCTCCAGTGCGTGAGAACTGTGTATCGAAGATTCTGAAGATAGGCTCATTTTAAAATTAATTTGCGATATTGCTCTTGAACTGAACTTTATGGTTTGCACGTAATTTAAAATCTGAAACCTTTCAGATTTCCTTTATACTATATTTTCTTTTTTTTAACCAAAATGAAAAGATTCTTTAGCAAAACAAATTTTGTAAGTAAATATTTATCAACGCATACATAAACAATAATAACAATGACGCAAAGAAAAAAAATTCCAGTTTTGATTTATTTCCTGTGTAAAATCTAGAGGTATTAGGTATCTGCAAGAAATGTCTGTTGGTTATATTCTGCAGCTTAAATGTATTGATAGCTAAATACTAAATTTTCAAATAAACAGTTATTCAAATAATTTTAACATGCTGAATTAACCACTAAATAGTTTATTAGTCCAAAGGGATTTAGTCCCGAAGGACTATTACTTTCGTTTTGCGATTTTGCGTCGATTCACTCTGAATGCCCGTTTCACTTTTCAAATTGTTGCCACTAAATGTTATCGCTCTGCATTAAATTTTAAAAAATGAAAAATCTGCATAAATGTATGCATGTTTCTCGCATTGTGATAAAACCTAGAGCCATCGAATTTTGAATGACGTAATCCTACTGCGAATATGGGCATCTGGAAGCCCTAATTTTGAATTTGAAATTTGCTTTATTATCGATTTTATGTTTTGTAACATTTCAACGAATTTCTGATTAACAAACTAAATGATTTCAAAGCGAGCAATGGCAACACTGTACGGAAAAAAAAAACATTTTTATCTCCAGCGCACGAGACTTACGGAAATTCTAAAGATATGTTCATTTTAAAATGATTTTGCGATATTGATTTTGAACTGAATTTTATGGTTTGAGTACGTAGTACATGATATTTAATAAAAAAAAGGTAGCAGACGAAACGTTAAAAAAACGCGCCTTTGGACGTAATTTAAAATCTGAAATCTTTCAGATTTTTTTTTGTTTTTTTCTTCAATTTAAACGAAAAGTAAACAAATTATGAAAATTTTCTAAGTGGAATAAAACTTAAAAATAAGTAATGATTACTTATAATCTTTCTTTCAAATTTTCCTTGTCGCGTGCATAAAAAATACATACGCTCGTACGTAAATAATTATAAAGTTTTTGTTACAACTTTCAACTACAACACTTCATGGAGTTTTGATTTTGATTAAGTTTGTGCTCTTGGAGAAAAATTACTAGAAACTATGTTTGTGACGAATTGTAGATGCTAATGGGTCAATCTGGTTCTTTTTCAGAGACTTATTAATTTTCAAATGCGAAAAAAATCTGTTCACATATAAATTGTATTCTCAAACAAAGCGATTATTCTTATCGCAAAAATTCATAAGTGAGGCTATTTATCTTTTGTCAAGGACCGAAAAAGATTAGTCAAATCTGTTTTTTCAAATCTTTAAATATGATTTATAGCACAGTACAAATTAACTACCTCCATTTATAAATTTTCCAGCGCTGTTTCTGACCTTCATGTCTAACAACAATGAAAACAACGCAAAATTGGACTAAAAGTCGTTAAAATCTTAAATCTTTCTTTAAATACTTGCCGTAATAATGCTAATTGACTTAAAGGAAATACTATATTCGCGAGAAGTATAAAACTGCCTCAGGGCGCCAGTTTTAGACCACTGCTATACACAGTTGATAAGCATTTAGTATATTTGCTTGCAGCATATTGCAGAGAATGTTATAATTTTCTAAAATAATTTTAACGTCTGGGTGTTTTTCGATGTTCAGAAACTCATTTTGTTAATCATAATTTAATTTTTCAAAAGACTTCTGCAAAATTTTTCAAGTTATTTGGCTTGGTTTGTTAATTTTTAAAAGCTATAGTGGAGAACACATCCTGTTCTATAGTTTTAAAAACACGCAGTACTTAAAGGAATTAAAATCGTCGGCTAGTAAGTATATTTTTTTAAACTTTTGTTTCATCTAGACATGAATTCAGGTTAAAAAAGGAGAATCTGTGATTTTTAGGTTCCCTTTACTCCATGTCAAAGCAACAAGTCAATTTTGGAACACATTAATGTTTTCTTTTAAATTTCATTCTTCTTGAGTTTTCGGAGAATGTCATAAAAATGCTTTCTTGTTATACATATATATCCTGTTACAACTGATTCCTAAAATTTATAAGCATGAAAATACACGTTCTGCTAAATGTAAGTTCGTTCCATGAACATCGCATTATGTGGAAGATGGGGGAACTTAAATCGGGGGGAAAATATATTTCTGAGGTAAACATGTATCTTAATTAACACTTTGTTTCTTTTGTTAAATCTTTTCTACACTTCTTCTACTTTATCTGCTCGACCAGAAAAAACGAAAGCTCACTCGGAGTACTGTCCTTCCAATTGCTAGCCGGACGTACTTTCCAATCACACCACGAAGGCGCACAGTTAGTAAGGTGGAAAAACCTAAAGAAAGAGAGCTTTGTCAACTTAGGTACGCCGTGCTGTAATATTGATTCAAATTGCTATAATAATGTTACGTGCGTACGGGTTCGTTATATATTGAATGCACAAGTCGTAAAAAGTTAACAAAAATTTATTCTTTCCACAAGAAATAAATTAAAATGCTGAAATATTTCTTCACAGATCTTCGCACAATATCACAATATCTCAAACGTTTAGCAAAAACTCAGTTCAAAACAGATAAAATAATTCTATCTCACAGCGAAATCGCTACAACCAATACAGCATTAAGTAAACAAACAGCAAATCGCTTTTTACAGCTACAAGTAACAGCAACAACAATAACTACAACTGAGATGAGCTGATTCAACTCGGCTTTTATAAGCTTTTTAATTATCAGTAGAACAATCACGACTTTTCTAGATTTTTCTGGATGGCAACAGTAATTACGAGATATTTATTTATTAAGCATTAAATGCACGCGCTCTTTTATTTTTATCGCTATTTTTTTTTTGACGTAATTTTCTCTTCAAAAATCGTCTGCGTTGCACGGGGAAATAAAAAGGAATTTTAATTAGAATTCTAAATAAATAGCCAAATAAATGTGAAATTCGTAACAATAATAATTCAATTCAATCAGTTAACTGTGATAGCTATATCATCGTCTGAATGCTCCCCAAGCTAGCACGCGAGATTTTAAGAGGCGCAAGTAGCGTAACCCGCATTACGTTGATAGGCATTCAGTCATCACTACGTCATGGAAACTGGTCCAATAATTTTTCCTAAATGTCTTAACTATTGAACTTTAAGAACTTTAAGTCAATCTGGCCTAAAAACCGAATATTTACAGCTAAGCAAACACAAACTAACATTTAATTGACAATTTCACTGAGTCTGCTACACATTCAAGCATGTGCACCTTTACCTTTTTTGACTGGCTAGAGTTTAAGAGTTTAAATCCTGTTACACAGAGCTGAAGAGAGCTAATGTTTTTTAGGCCTGTTATGACTATGACTATAATGACGGGTAAATTATCGTATGAACGCTCCCTTACGCCTTAGACCAACGACAATAATCTTTTTACGCATTACGTTTACTTCAATAATGGTGGATAGAGCATCCTCACTAATGTGTGAATGCTCCCTTAAACCTTAGACCTATCACAATAATCACAGGTAGACAGACCATCGTTTGAACATTCCATTGTGCTCCAAAGTATTAACTATGCAAGGATAACAGTGAATGTATTTGCCAAATTTTGTTTTCACTTTTCAATACATCAATTTGATGAAACTACGTACGACGT
>KK114066.1:0-119298 GCA_000611955.2 Stegodyphus mimosarum
TCTAGGCCGAAATGGACCCCAGTTACGGCGTTTTCAAGATATTGTTATGCGTGAAAAAACTAAAAGTCCAGCGAAACATACGTAAAGAGAAAATTTTTTTTCCAAATTGAGATACAGAGATGAAACTGCGGCTATGCATAGACCCCCCGGGGATACACCTTCAGTAGAAGCGGTTTCGATTTATCTCGATTAGAACTGCCGTAACTGGCAGTTGAAATTTTCAATGGTATCCCTATGTACTGGGATGCGGCAGCTTTAACATTAGGCTCTATGGGAGAAAATTTTTCTAATTGAGATACAGCCATGAAACTGCGGGGGTTCACAGACCCCCAGGGGATATGCTTACAGCGAAAGCGGTTGCATCTATCTTAATTAGAAATCGAATTCTGGTAACGAAACTTTTGATATTTCCCCAAAACGTTTTTCTCGAGGTAAAAAACACTTTGGGGAAATCTTGAATAACTCCTAAACTACTCATCCGATTTTGATGATTCGACCACCCATTTGGTCGCCTCGCGGTCTACTTTCCGACCATATATTTGGTTTTAAAAAATCCCGAACGGAGGCGGAGCTATTGACCCCCGAAGTGGGACCATACGGCCCTCCCTGGACGAGGCCAGGGGGGTTCGATTTCGATGCGGTTTCGTTTTTTGAGAATCTTAATTTTTTTGTGATTTTTCCATAAAAAAATTGGGCCCCCCGGTTTGGGGAGCCCCCCGGGGCTACAACCCCCCAAAGCCCGAAATTCATATCTCAGGATCTACCGAACCGATTTGCACCAAAATTTATACAGTTAGAGTGTACCGAGGCCTGTCGATACGCGCAAGAACGAGGTCTCTGGGTCGACCAGGGGAGGGGCAGTGCCACCTTGAAACCAGGGGTCAAAAAAAACTTTTTCGATATTAAAAAAATTCCACCACCATTGTCTTCCTCTCCTCGAGCGCTATCGCCTCGGTATAAAATTTTTGTATCTAGGCAGAAATGGACCCCAGTTACGGCGTTTTCAAGATATTTTTCTTCGTAAAAAAACTAAGTCCAGCGATAAATACGTAAAGAGAAAAAATTTTTTCCAAATTGAGATACAGAGATGAAACTGCGGCTATGCATAGACCCCCCGGGGATACATCTTCAGTAGAAGCGGTTTCGATTTATCTCGATTAGAACTGCCGTAACGGTCAGTTGAAATTTTCAATGGTATCCCTATGTACTGGGATGCGGCAGTTTTAACATTAGGCTCTATGGGAGAATTTTTTTCTAATTGAGATACAGCGATGAAACTGCGGGGGTGCACAGACCCCCTGGGGATATGCTTACAGCGAAAGCGGTTTGCATCTATCTTAATTAGAAATGGAGTTCTGGTAACGAAACTTTTGACGTTTCCCCAAAATGCTTTTCTCGAGCTAAAAAACACTTTGGGGAAAAATTGAATAAATCCGAAACTACTCATCCGATTTGGATGATTCGACCACCCAGTTGTTCGTCTCGCGGAGTACATTACAACCATATATCTGGTTTCAAAAAATTCCGATCGGGGGCGGAGCTATTGACCCCCGAAGTGGGACCCTACGGCCTCCCCTGGACGGGGCCAGGGGGGTCCGATTTCGATGCGGTTTCGTTTTTTGTGAATCTTGATTTTTTTGTGATTTTTCCATAAAAAAAATTGGGCCCCCCCGGTTTGGGGGGCCCCCCGGGGCACCAACCCCCCAAAACCCGAAATTCATATCTCTGGAACCGCCGAACCGATTTGCACCAAAATTTATACGGTTATAGAGTGTACCGAGACCTGTCGATACGCGCAAGAACGAGGTCTCTGGGTCGACCTGGGGAGGGGCGGTGCGACCTTGAAACCAGGGGTCAAAAAAAAATTTTTCGCTATTAAAAAAATTCCACCACCATCGTCTTCCTCTCCTCGAGCGCTATCGCCTGGATATAAAATTTTTGTATTTAGGCCGAAATCGACCCCAGTTACGGCGTTTTCAAGATATTTTTCTTCGTAAAAAAACTAAGTCCAGCGATAAATACGTAAAGAGAAAAAATTTTTTCCAAATTGAGATACAGAGATGAAACTGCGGCTATGCATAGACCCCCCGGGGATACATCTTCAGTAGAAGCGGTTTCGATTTATCTCGATTAGAACTGCCGTAACGGTCAGTTGAAATTTTCAATGGTATCCCTATGTACTGTGATGCAGTGGTTTTAACATTAGGCTCTATGGGAGAATTTTTTTCTAATTGAGATACAGCGATGAAACTGCAGGGGTGCACAGACCCCCTGGGGATACGCTTACAGTGAAAGCGGTTTGCATCTATCTTAATTAGAAATGGAGTTCTGGTAACGACACTTTTGACGTTTCCCCAAAATGCTTTTCTCGAGCTAAAAAACACTTTGGGGAAAAATTGAATAAATCCGAAACTACTCATCCGATTTGGATGATTCGACCACCCAGTTGTTCGTCTCGCGGAGTACATTACAACCATATATCTGGTTTCAAAAAATTCCGATCGGGGGCGGAGCTATTGACCCCCGAAGTGGGACCCTACGGCCTCCCCTGGACGGGGCCAGGGGGGTCCGATTTCGATGCGGTTTCGTTTTTTGTGAATCTTGATTTTTTTGTGATTTTTCCATAAAAAAAATTGGGCCCCCCCGGTTTGGGGGGCCCCCCGGGGCACCAACCCCCCAAAACCCGAAATTCATATCTCTGGAACCGCCGAACCGATTTGCACCAAAATTTATACGGTTATAGAGTGTACCGAGACCTGTCGATACGCGCAAGAACGAGGTCTCTGGGTCGACCTGGGGAGGGGCGGTGCGACCTTGAAACCAGGGGTCAAAAAAAAATTTTTCGCTATTAAAAAAATTCCACCACCATCGTCTTCCTCTCCTCGAGCGCTATCGCCTGGATATAAAATTTTTGTATTTAGGCCGAAATCGACCCCAGTTACGGCGTTTTCAAGATATTTTTCTTCGTAAAAAAACTAAGTCCAGCGATAAATACGTAAAGAGAAAAAATTTTTTCCAAATTGAGATACAGAGATGAAACTGCGGCTATGCATAGACCCCCCGGGGATACATCTTCAGTAGAAGCGGTTTCGATTTATCTCGATTAGAACTGCCGTAACGGTCAGTTGAAATTTTCAATGGTATCCCTATGTACTGTGATGCAGTGGTTTTAACATTAGGCTCTATGGGAGAATTTTTTTCTAATTGAGATACAGCGATGAAACTGCAGGGGTGCACAGACCCCCTGGGGATACGCTTACAGTGAAAGCGGTTTGCATCTATCTTAATTAGAAATCGAATTCTGGTAACGAAACTTTTGAAATTTCCCCAAAACGTTTTTCTCGAGCTAAAAAACACTTTGGGGAAATCTTGAATAAATCCGAAACTACTCATTCGATTTCGATGATTCGACCACCTATTTGTTCCGCTCGCGGTCTATATTAGAACCATATATTTGGTTTTAAAAAATTCCGATCGGGGGCGGAGGTATTGACCCCCGAAGTGGGACAATACGGTCTCCCCTGGACGAGGCCAGGTGGGTCCGATTTCGATGCGGTTTCGTTTTTTGAGAATCTTAGTTTTTTTGTGATTTTTCCATAAAAAAATTGGGCCCCCCCGGGGCTACAACCCCCCAAAACCCGAAATTCATATCTCTGGATCTACCGAACCGATTTGCACCAAAATTTATACAGTTATAGAGTGTACCGAGACCTGTCGATAAGCGCAAGAACGAGGTCTCTTGGTCTACCAGGGGAGGGGCGGTGCGACCTTGAAACCAGGGGTCAAAAAAATTTTTTCGCTATAAAAAAATTCCACCACCATTGTCTTCCTCTCCTCGAGCGCTATCGACTCGGTATAAAATTTTTTGTATCTAGGCCGAAATGGACCCCAGTTACGGCGTTTTCAAGATATTTTTATGCGTGAAAAAACTAAGTCCAGCGAAAAATACGTAAAGAGAAAAATTTTTTTCCAAATTGAGATACACGGCTAGGTAATGACAGAAAAGGACTCTATTTCCTCAAACGAATTATAAAGCTGATTTAAAATGGATTCAGAAGAGAATTTATTCATCGTGTCTGTACGTACTTACGTATGTAAGTATGTATCTTGTATAACTCAAAAACGAGTAGCCTCAAAAAATTTTGTATATAGGACTGCTATAACATGTAGATGTACACCTCATATTTTGGTTGCAATCGGCCACACCAAACGTGTATAAATATATGTTTATATATATCCACTCTGTAAGTCGGCTCAGTGAGCTCAGCTTTTTTATTCTGATATGTTGGTAAATTGTGCATTTTTTGCTTTAAAAATGATCGAATTATGTTTTTCTTATCTTACGGTTAAGGTTTTCATGCCTTTAGTAAATATGCATGCAATATTTGTTGAATTATCAACAATTTGAAAGTTGTTTAAGTGCGGCTAAGCCTAAATTTGAAACTTAGTAGAATAGTGGATTTGTTGCCAATCTAGAGCAAATAAGCTTCGCAACAATAAAGATAACGCTTTCTTTTGTTATTAAGAATTAAATCAATCCTTTCTGGGATTTAGTCGAGGAAATGTTTAAGATTTACTTCGTAGTTTTGAATATAAGTAATTTGAGTTTTTATGTATTTTTGCCTTGTAAAAAGTGAGAACTGAATTAATTGAATGAGAAATACTGAAATCTTCTGTGAAATATTGTTTCTTTTTTTCGTTTGTTTGTTTAATTTCTTTTATACATGATTTTAGATTTATTATAGTATTTGAATAGAATATATGGCAACGAGTAGATAATTCTATAGATGATATAATTTTTTATGCATTTGAGTTATAAAATGAATGAGATGTAACCCTGTTAAGTGAACCTTGTGTCGAACCAGAGTGTCGCTATGGTAAACAAATATAGTGAATTTTAAAGAGTGCATTTATTCTATTGTGGTTTATGAACTATCGACGAAGTAGATTTATTTCAATCCAATAAGTTTAAATGAAATGCAAGAAAAATGCTTGTAATTTAATATTCCATACAAGGAAGTCATTATTGGTATTTTACACATCAGATTTTTGTATAAGCGTGTTTGTTACTTAAGAGTGTTGTAAATAAACAGAACGATTAATATGAGTGTCATTAACTATGTACAAGACACGACACCGGCTAAAAAGGGCTTTTACACTCATAATGTAATATTGATTTCGGCCACATTTTATAAAACATTTTCATTTAGCTGTTTGCTTCTTACCGTTCTTTTAGAGCACTAATATGTAACAAACTATGCATAGGTTTTCTTTATATGTTAATAGTTTGTATGTTAAGTTGTTCTGCAGGATTATTGACTATATTGCTGGTCACCGCTTATAAAATAGCTGTTAAAAAGTAGATGTTAAAAAGTTATCGTAAATTTCTTCAGAATTCTAAAAGTTCAAAAATTTTAAATTTAGGAAAAAGGTTTCACTTTTTCACCCTTTTCTTTCAAAAGCTTCGAATTACGGGAAGAGCTTGACAAGTAGAAAATCATCAAACAGTCCTTGAAGACTAATTTTTTTGTGGAAAACAATTTTATTTTTCATAAATATTACGACGAACAAGAAAACAAACTTAGTTACAAAATACTGCATATCAACAAAAATCACAGATGATACTAAAAGAATTACAGTCAACTTCAAAAATCTCTCTTTTTACTTCCTTGTACGAAGTAAAGGAAATACCGTGATGGCGAAAAATTTCCAGTATCATATTTTAACGAAGATATCCATTTCGACCGCACTCGAAACCATTTAAACGATGTTTTTGAGTGGCATCTGTTGGTATGAATAGAATAAAGGAATGTTTTTGCCAAAAAAGAGGATTGTAAAATGGTTTTAAAATGAACTCAGAAGAAATTTCTTCTTGACTGTACGTACGTATGTATGTATCTCGCATAACTTGAGAATAAATAGCCGTAGAACGTTAAAATTTTGTATATGGGACTGCTATAACTTAGTTGTGCATCCTCCTTTTTGTTGCAATCGACCAGAATAAACATATATATATATATATATATATATACATATACATATATCCACTCTCTTACCTGCTTGGTAAGCTGTGTGTTTTTATTCTGATATATTGGTAAATTGCATACGAACAGAATAAAGGACTCTTTTCCCCACAAGGGATTTAAAATTGATTCAGAAGAAATATTTTTTCGTGACGTCTGTACGTACCTATGTATGTATGTATCTCGCATAACTCAAAAACAAGTAGCCTTAGAATGTTGAAATTTTGCATATGTGATTGCTATAACATGTAGTTGTGCACCTCCTTTTTTCGTTGCAATTGGCTGCACCAATCGTATATATGTATAGATTCCCGCTCTGTTATCTGGCTCGGTTGCATTTTTTCCTTTAAAAGTGACCGAATTATGTAGTTGTTATGCCTTTAGTAAATCTGTATGGAAAACTTGCAGAATTATCAACAATTTAAAAGCTGTTTAAATGCTATACGTCTAACGAAGCCGCCATTTGTTTGCATTTGAAACTCTTAGTAGAAAAGTGAATTAAGTCAATTTCTACACCAACTTCAGTGTCCTTTTTGCCCACTGAAACCAAAAGTAAACTTACATTTTTGCGCACCGAAAAATCAGTTTTTCTGCCCGCTGGTTGAGTTCCTTGTTTTTCCATAGAAACTTTTTAACTTCAGTTGTAAAAAAAATTTAACTGTATTTGGTGTTTACTGTTTTTCTGCATTTTACAGTTCTTTATGAAGATATTTTGAGTTTTTATGCATTTTTGTTTTGCCGGGAAATGAGAACTGAATTAATTGAATGAGAAATCTAGCTCTAATGAAATGCAGCAAAAAATTTGTATAATTTAATTGGACAATACAAAGAAGTCATACGATGTTCACATCAGATTTTTTTTAAACTGAACTACTGTTGCCAATGTTAATAAGCAGAAATGACTATTCTTTTTTTATGTTAGGCCATTTTCGGATTCCATTCACAGATATAACAACTGAAAATAATTTGCTATATATTTTTCTCATGAATTAATAAAAAAAATATGGTGTTAATAGCCGAAAACGTTGAGGGCAAAATGATTGCTACGAAGTTCAGAACTTCCTCTGGCATTAAATCTCTGGCCTCCTTAAATGTTTTAAAGTCAATATTTGGTTTGAACAAAAAGTTGAAATCAAGCATTTGGTGCAAAACATTTTAAGTAAATATATGTTGTGAAGTTTAGACATTTTTTGAAATGAAGAACTTAATGCTGCATTTCAAATACTTAATCATTCATATATTTGGTTACTTTAAGACATTTTATCACCTTCTCTATACCTACAAACTATTTCTTCAGCCATTGGACACATTTGTTCTATAGATTCTTTAGAGAGTTCAAAAATGGAACACTTTAAAAAATATTAGTAAATATTTTCACAATAAAGCCACACGATTCCATCATACATTTTAAATTACATCTTTATTAATCAACGAATTACCAATACAGATAAGATAGGTCAGAAAAGAAACCAAGAAACGAAATATTGACTTTACAAGCACCATAAAGAAAAGAATTTTGTATTAAATATAATACTATTTAAAATTAATTCTGGATTAACATACAATTTTCACCAGTAGTGCATGCTGAAAAGAAGTGCTACCTACTCAAAATGCACAAGGAAGAACTGAGAACAGGCTTACAGAACAACAAATCACAATATCGTTCTTACGTTGCACATTATTTCTTTTAAATGTAACAGTTACATAAAAATGTGTTTGTATATATCGATAATTAAAATGATAAATTACAAAACAACATCTGTCATCTTATTCTTGAAAATGTACTTCACAATCCTTTTAGCATCTGAGGGTAAATGCAAGGAATTTTAATATCATGCAAGTATAAAATTATTTAGGTCAACCAAAGTTTGAAACCTTGTCTTCCTCCTTTTCAAACTGACCCCTTTCTATTATATAGTGCTACGATTTTAGGTTTGACTTTGACTCCAGCGTTCGCAAGAAGTCTTAACTGAAAGCATATCTATATAACACCTTTTGCTATTCGGACTGAGGGTCTTCCGTGGTGCCAATGTTTCAGATAGTGGCACTAAATTTGATTAACAAAGGTGATTCTGGGGAAAGGAAAAAAAAAGCAGCTTATAAATGAATGTTTTGAATTTATCCAAGACCAGAAAGGCCAAGAAAAACTGGAAGTGCATAAAAAATGTTGATACTTTGATCGAGAATTTTCCCCTGTAGGTTAAACTGCCATTAAGGTTTTTTATTTGCAAAGTTCTGAGGTAGTTGAAAAAGGGTATCTCAAAATGTTTCACCAGTGCAAGGATTGGAACTGGTTTCTTTACTGAAGCACGGCATTAAGAGATATTCATAAATGAAACTCGCTGAAGACTCTCATCTCGACTTTGTGTTTTGAGCATTTTTACGTTTACGTTCTAGGGTTGAAATCCAAAGTGAAGCATCACCATTTTAACTTCCTAGTGCAAACTCACGAGAAAATCCATAAAATGTTAGGAACAGTTCAATTAAAAGACTGAGAGGATTCCAACTATATTGCGAATGGGTATAATGTGATTAATTAAGAAGAAGACAAGATTGCTTTGAATTTGATGCAGACCAGATTTAAATCCGCTCAACTTTCAAAATTTGGCTGGCCATGTCTGGTTTCTTTTTGATCAACGTTCAAAATAAGAAAAAACGAAATATTTTGGCATTTTAAAATTTCAGTTAAATAAATTAAACCGTCAAATTCTAAAACCAAATTCACAATGTTAATAATTATCATCAAATATTCATTCAATTGCATTAATCAATTAGCAAGGAAAACCACACTTCAATCGAGCACCGAAATTTTTAACTTTTCAGATTTGAGAAATTAAATTTATTTCCTAGTATATACAGCAGATCAGCTGCTCTAAAAATAGTCCTCTGTACAAAATGTCTAAAGACATGTATAAAATAACACCCTTGCAAACTTATACAATATCATTCCTTAAAGTATATTTTCATATATACAACTCTTGGGAACAGAGGAATTTGGTAAACAAAAAAGACCTTTTGGAACTCTTGGGTAGTAAGTAAAAGAAAAGGCTCATGTATTAAATTAGTTAGCAACTGATAGTTGATAAATCGAAGAAAAATCGTACTCTCTAAAGATTAAAATACTGTTTTACTTGAAGTCCTAAAATTTAAAACGATTTAATAAAAAGAAGCACTCAAATACCAGCATATGCATGTAGGACTATGGCAAGGTCATAGCATCAAAAATAATTAACTTAAAGATAGGGAAGGCTAAAGTTTTTAAATCATTGATAAGCAAGCAATAATAGTAAAGAACTACTTTTATAATTATTTAAATAAGGATAAGAATTAACAATTTGTATAAGCATTTTGTTGTTTACATTCATAAGATACACATGATTGTCTTGACTGTATATAATTCTATAAGCCTATAATAGGTTAGGTAAATAGTTTAAATATTTAAATAGTTTTAAAACAAAATAAACTAAAAATTATAATAAATAATAATATAAAAATAATTTATAAATATTTTATATATAGTACTGCCAGCTATAAAAGCAAGTTATATAAAAGTAAAGTACAATACTAAATATAAAGCAACTACTATAAAAGCAAGCTATCCCAAAATTAGCTAAATTTGAGCGGTGTTGACTGAACACAACGACAACAGAAATCAGATGGATACTTATTAAAGAAATGTAAAATATTATAAATAAATATTACAAAAGAACACACTAAATATAAAAAATAGATATCAGGTATGGAATTGTAAACATCTAGAAAAAGAAATATCAGAATAACTTGCTGCACATAATAATGTACATAAATGTACGTAATGTACATAATAATGTACATCATTTATGAGATAATGCGTGATAAAGTACTTCGGCATAGAGTAACTTAATTATGTATTTAAGTTGACAGACAATAATAAGTTTTTAACAAATTACATAATAATAACTTAAGGTATATTATGAAGTGATATGCTTCCTTTAATTTAATATATGTTAATTATATATAGTATTAGATAACATAAAAGCACAGCATCCAAAGTATGAATATTAAATTGCTTGAATGTTAGCAATTTGTGATACTTAATAAATTATGACATCTACTGCTTTTGATAAGCCATAATAAATATGATGAAATACTATATCTCTGGAATAATTAATAAACATACTTAAAGCCATAATGTGCAGAGTTTTGGCATGATAATTTACAACAGGTTTTGTCACAGGAAGCTTAGAAAAAGAAGTAATTTCGACAACAGAAATTTATAATGAAGGACAGCGAAGAAGAATCTTTATTATTACATATATTCATAGCTCATAAATAAAGCAATGCATTAAAATGCGGCTTATAGTAAAAGAAAGAATAATTAATTTTCCTTTTTTTTACATAAGTTTATAGTGTAAAAGTTGAAGACACTGAGCATTCATTTAATAAAACCTTTATGCGGGCTCCTGTAGTACAAACTTTGGTTAATTAAGGTAAAATAACATGACGATATTATACACGACAAATATTAATTTAGAAGTCGAATAACAAAAATCAGCGTTATATTTGCAAATTTTCACAGGACTAGTTTCGATGGTTTTACCGAACCATCAGCCTCAGCTGCCAAAGTGCAAATGAACGAGATAAGAATGGCTGGACAGGAGTTTAGCTATTGGCGCTAATGACACGAATTCCTTATTCAAAAAACATCTTCCATTTTTGAATTGGATTTTCGAAAGGCGTTTCACATTCAAAAAAAGTCTTTCTATTCTAGTTAATGATCTTCATTCCAATCCATCTTTACCTTCAGCCTTTAAAGAAATTATGTTTTAGTTTTCTTGTTTCATCAATAGATGGCGCCAGTAGCTTAACTCCTGTCCAGCCATTCTTATCTTACCTTATCACAATATCTTACCTCGTTCATTTGCCCTTTGGCAGCTGAGGCTGATGGTTCGGTGAAACCATAAAAAGTAGTCTTGTGAAAATTTGCAAATATAACGCTGATTTTTGTTGTTTGACTTCTAAATTAAACTTTGGTTAGTTAAGATCATATGGAAAAGCAGTCGCTGATTTACTTCGACTCTTATAGAACATTCTATTAATCCGCTGAACAGACACAAAATGACTAAGAATTGCCTTTAAAACTTAAAATTTTAATAACGCAAATTGTAAGTAATATACTGAAATATGATTTGCTGTCCATCGTGCGAAAAATCAACTTTTTCTGTTGCAAGTAAATATCAGCGAGAGACCATACAGACAGGAAAGTAAAAGCGCAATGTATGCCTTGGCTCTCCCAGGCTAAATCAGAAATCTAAGTACAGACAGCTTTTGGACCAAATATGGCAGGTAGGTTCATTTCATACCGAACATACATCATGCCAATCATGCATATTTGGTCTGAAAGGAGGCTACGTGCCATGTGTATCCGAAAATTGCAATATTCAAGTGTGTTTGATTCGATCGTCATGAAACAAGATACACATTGCACTTTCTCCTGTGGGTTCTACATGATCATTTGCTAATGATTTATCTGCAACAGAAAAAAACTCGAATTTACACATCATGCAGATTTAAATACTAATTTACAATTTGAGTTATCAAAATTTTAAGATAACTCTCTGATACCATTTCGAATTTGATGTATTTCGAAAGCTTCTGCATCGGGAAATAAACTGCAACGACATTCGAAGGTAACTTTTGTACTCCAGCGATGCAATTTTTTGCAGAGTTATGGACGACTTTATTTCAGCTCACCGTAATACATACTGCACTTTTTACTGCATTTCTGCCAATTTGAATTTAGGAAATTGCTAAGGCTGTTTGCTCAGTTATGCTCTAAACAATTTCATTAAAATGCTTCAAGTTATTCTTCCTGTCGTTGCAAACGGTATTTCAAGAGATCGCTTCGTTTTTATTCCATGCTTTTCGAAACTAATAAGGAATTTTTTATGTCACGTATACCAATTAAATTTTCTACATTCGTTCTGAATATGTCCCGATATTTTTAAATATAAATAAACTCCGAAAGTTTTAGTATATGAAATAGATAATACATTAAAGTGATCACAAATTGCGAAGGAACCAAGAAATTAAAATAAATAAATAAATAAATAAGATACAATAAAATTTTGGTTTACGTAAGCAAAATAGAATTGCCAGCGTATTAAGTTCCAAAAGACGTTTTTTGTTTACAATTAACATGCGACCATCAAATGAAAAACAAAACTTACAATATTAGACAAAACACTCACATCAAAAACAATGCCACTCTAAAGCTTAAACTTTTCCACAACTGTCTAGCAGTCCGAGAAGTTCAAGAAGACACATTAGAAAAAAGTAGTTTAAATTTTAGTTTTTGGATGGGCCACACTGTTTACAACAAATATCCTGTAAAAATTGTAGTAAAATTCTATAAACTGATATATATATATATGTATATATATACACATCTGGAATTCGATTTCTGTAATTAAAATGCACTGTAAATAAGTCTTGCAATAAATATCTAAAATACAAATCACACTAAACTTGTAAAAATTTAGGAAGTAAATCCCAAAGCTAAACGTTTACTTTGGCGTATGGGGTGATAGTGTCTATTTTAAAACACTATTTTTCACGAATTTGTTACGATGTCACTGTATGGAAGAAACAACTAACGTTATCAAAGGCACAAACAATTTCGGCTTAATCATAAAACAAACATAAAATTAAAACCATCACATTGAGCATTTCTCTATTTTCATGTTAAAACACACAAATGTGTGTTAAGTATATTTGTACCAAGATAGCATGATTTTATCTACTATTAATTCAACAACTGTATTTGAATTATGAAATAATGTAGAATAATCCCGCAAATGTTTCAAAACTCAGATATGTTTGAATTTTGATAACAATAAAATATGCCAAAGTTCAAGTTTCTGGTCAACTTCAGTCATTAAAAATTGAAAATGTAATCGATAGTTATATTAATAATTTATTAAAATGATATTTTTATAATATTTATAAGCAGCTCTAGGGAATGATTTCGCTAATTTCTAGAAATTAATTGAAAAATATCCTGTATTTTCTAATTTTAAATCTGCACATAATGATTAAGCAATAAAGTAGGCACGTCCTGGAAAGATCTTCCTAATTTAAATGAAAATACGGATTGATTCTAACATAAAAAAGTTTTATTAGAAAAACCAAACAGGGAGCGGAAAAAAAATCAAAAGCATTTATTTAACTACATCTGAGCTTAAAAACATTTGACAAACTGTCAAATGGTGGGAAGAGATCCAAATTATGATCACACTTAGGTCCATAAATATACACAAGTTTCATATTGCTGCGATACCAGAAGTCGAATTCGATGAAATGTACAAAAATATCTAACAAGGAAAGAATAATATCTTCAGCTCGCATCCTCATAACTATCAGGAGTAGAGGAATAACTTTCAGCGCAAGAATCGCTAAGCGAAATATGATCCAGAAGTTCGTAATCCTGAGAATTGAGGGTTGAAGAAGACATATTGTGGCTTAGAGGTTGATTCCACAAATTGGGCAACCTCAGTCTTCTTGCACTGTAGCTGGAAAATGGAGATTTGGAGACATCCGGAACTTTCGAGGCCTGGTCTCCTGTGCAGGCCATTTTAGTAGTGTCATCAACGGTGGGAGACAGGAAGGAAATTCTTTCTTTAGACGGTTCACGACACTTAAGTCCTAAATCAGAAGGAGGTGCAGTCAATCGTTGGACGGGCTGCGCTTCGTCAGGAGGTGTTGCAACTCGCCTGTTTAGCGTTTCAATGGAAGAAGTTGGTAGTTCCTCCAAGAAATCAAAACAGGCAATGGCTTCCTTTTCTTTGTCCCCGAATCGGTAAAAAAGCTCACGTCGACCCATGATGGACGATCTCTTTTTCATTTCGTACAAAGGGTTATTTGCAGAAGCTGCGGAGTTAAAAAAAGGTCCATTAATTAATGCTAAACAATAAGATAATTATCTAAAAGATTAAGACACAGTACTATAAAATAAAGTTTAGTTTCAAAGCTTCTTATAGTTTGGCTTTTTACTTCCTTGTAAGAAGTAAAAAGGAAGTATTGTAATTGCGAAAAATTTCGGGTATCATATTTGAACGAAATTATCCATTTTGACAGCTATCGAATGCAATTTAATGATGTTTTTGCGTGACATCTGTACGTAAGGACAGAATAAAGGACTCTTCCCCCCTAAAAAAAATTATGAAACTGATTTAAAACGGATTCTGAGGAGTTTTTTTGGTGGGGTCTATACGTATGTACGTATGTATCTCGCATAACTCAAAAACAAATAGCCTTAGAACGTTGAAATTTTGTATGTGGGACTGCTCTAACACGTAGATGTGCACCTCCCTTTTTGGTTGCAATCGGCCGCACCATATATATATGTATACCCCATTCTATTTTTGCTTTAAAAGTGATTAATTTATGTTTTTCTTATTTTCCGGTTAAGATTTCTATGCGTTTAGTTAATCTGCATGCAGTAGTTGTAGAATTATCAACAATTTAAAATTTTGGATGAAATCGGCCGCACCAAAAACATATAAATATATGTATATATATATACACTCTGTTACTCGGCTTAGTGAGATCAGTTTCTTTATTCTTATATGTTTGTAAATTGTGCATGTGTTGCCTTAAAAATGATTGAATTATGTTGTTTTTATCTTCCGGTTAAGGGTTTTATGCCTTTCGTAAATCTCCATGCAATATTTGTAGAATTATCAACAATTTAAAAGTTGTTTAAGTGCGGCTGAGCCTACTTTTTTACCATAGCAGCCATATTTGTTTACATTTGAAACTTAATAGAATAGTGGATTGTTGCCAATCTAGAGAAACTAAGCTTCGCGACAACAAAGATAACGCCTTCTTTTAATATTGCAAATTAAATCACGCTTAAACCAATTTGGAATTTATTCAAGGTATTAAGTCCTTAAGATTTACTTCATAATTTTTAATATAGATATTTTGAGTTTTTACGTATTTTTGCCTTGTCGCGAAGTTGTTGAATTAATTAAAGGAGAACTACTGAATCGCCTGTAAAAAACTGCTTCTTTCTTTTTTGTTAGTTTAATTTCTTTCATACATTGTTTTAGATTTATTATAGGATAGCATAGAACATGTGGCAACGATTAGATAATTCTTCAGGTATAGCTTTTTGTGCATTCTGAGTAATAAAATGAATGAGATGTAAAGCTGTTAAGTGAATACATTGGGAGAGTGTCGCTATGGTAAAAACATATAGTGAGTTTTAAAGAGTGCATTTATTCTATTTTTGTTTATGTGCTGTCGACGAAGTAGATTTAATTCAATCCGATAAGTTTAAATGAAATGCAAGAAAAAATGCGTATAATTTAATATTCCGTACAAAGATGCCATGTGGTGTACATGTCAGATTTTTCTTTTTACATTAACTAGCATGCTTTACCAATGTATTTAATGTTATATATCGCAGTATAAGATTTAATCCGACATTTAAGTACTGTAGACGTCTATTTTTCCGGACTAAATCCCGCACTAACTCAGCATTCGGATAATTGAGTATCGGGTTGTGTTTTTCCAGTAGGCAAAATTGATATTTAAACATTTTCCTAACTATTGGTATAGGGATTGCAGGATCTTATAAAACGCTACATTTCATATTTTAAACAAAATAATTCTCTCTTAAATTAAAAAATACTAAAACATAAATATCTTCATCGTTTAAAACATTTTTGCAACTGGTATTTATGTCTACGACAAACAGTTCTGAATGTGAAGACCAGGTCAGGACTTTTGTGGGCACAGTGTACATAAGTTGATTCAAAAAATCTGCAAAGTTTAAAAAAATTGATATTCCATTTTAAATACATAATAAAGCGTAAAATAACTTTTTCTAAGAAATTTTACTACGCCGGTATTTTAATTGCGATGGTGTTCTTTAGAAGCCACTTTATTCATAAAAAATACCTCATAGTAAAGGTAAATGTAACATTCATTTTTACAGGATTGAACCTAAAGATGAGCTTAGACATGTGAGCAATATTTCTTTAGGGATATTTGAAACAACCTCTCAGACATTATCTCATAAAACTGTGGTGATATTCAGTGGTTAAGATACATCCATAGTTTTGGTATTCCCCAAGCAACTCTAAAAAACCGTGTGGTTAAGACGGGTGAACAGTGGTAGTTCGATAAAGCTCACATTCTGCCGAACGAGTTGGCTACATAGGTGTTTTCTTTTACATGTAATATAATGACCATCCAATTTTCTTTCACTAAAACATTCCCTTAGGCAGATAGCCATCTAAAGTGCTTGTCAAATAATCAAATATCAGATAATAAGATATAATCAAATAATCCAGTCCAGTAGTAAACCAAAAATCTCGGGTTCCATGTTTAGCAATCTGTATGATCGTCCATTTCTACTGCCGGTTTATTTTTCATTTCTTTTTAAAAATTGTGTCTAAGATTCGTTTACAAGAGAAGCACCATGGAGTTGTACTCTAGTCTGAAATGGACGTCAAAAAATTCAGCTTCTTCTGTTAGGTTAAGAAAAATGCTGTATTATAATAGCTAAGTATCATACTAAGCCGTAATGATGACAGTTTAGAATTTTGAATGTATGGTTGTGTTTCTAAAGTACAGTGTTACTTAGGAGATAAAACTGTTAACTCAAAATTTTACATAATGAAATTCCTTAAAAAGATCGTCTACATATTTCTGCGCTTTCTTTACAATTCATTATAAATTTACTCTACTGTGGGTGATTTATATGCGTATTAACTTCGGGATCACCGTACGTTTATTTATATGCCCAAAACAAAACGAAATGCATATATAATAAAAACAAATTGCAAAGAAAATAAGCCAAAATATGCAAAAGCGTCGGAAAATACCCGACACTGTTAAAAGAAGGGGTAAAAAAGTAAATGAAGGGTAGATATTCTAAACAAAGAAATAAAAAAGTTAACAGATTCTAATCATTGAAACTTCTTTAAAGAAAAGGATATTTATAAATACAAATGATTCAGTATTCTTTTGATGTTATATAAGTCAACAACTGAGTTTTAAAGATTAAAAAAGTGCACAACTGGATGCTGTAATTATTTAAAATTCTACTAATTCATTGAAGAGAATTAAAAGCCTTATGTTTGACTAAGTTCAAAAGATTTGAAAAAGTCAAAGTTTGATGCAATAATTCAAATTTGCTTCACTGGTGTTATTGAGCACAAGATGGAATTCGAAAGTGGAAGAGGAATTTTGGATAAAATTCTTTCTTTAAAATTCAGTCTATCTAGAAGGAAATAAATTAATAAAACGATTATCCTGAGCTTTTGAACTGAAGAGTACAGCTATAGTACTCTTTTGGGATGACTTCATTTAAAATCTATAGATTCAAAACGTTCTCTCAGATTTGTGATCAGCGAACAGAAATTCTAGATCCCCAAATACTATCCTCCGCGGCGTTCTAAATCAAAATTGGGGTGTAGCTTAATGCCAAAGGCTTGTAGCCAACGATAGCGCATCCCCACATTGTTTTCCATAATGTATTTCATGTATGGATTATACTTGAATGTAGGGATTAGTGAAAACAATGAAACCAATAATCACAGCACTTTGATGATAAATTTAACAATAGATGTTTTATGACAAACAAAAGTGCATAAAGCAGAATCCAATTATTCCGAGTTTCCTATAAACAGCTAAAATAATAAATTTAAGTTCTAGAGAAAAATGTCAGGTAAGTCATTAAAACTTTTCAATCGTGTTAAACTGGATGTTTTGCTGACTTGTAAAGAAAATATATTTATTAAATACTTATGTCAATAGCTTCAAATTTAAAATTCAGTCATTTAAAAGTCATTTCTAAAGAACAAATAATATTTTGAAAGGGTGTTAAAAGAAATTTGCTTACAGAACCTACAGGAAAATGTTTCAAATTGGAGGAAAAATTACATCTGGTTTTGACCAAAGACTGCAAGAAATTTCTTCCTAAAGCTACTAATAAAAATAATTAGGAATTCTAACACAATTATTATAAATGTATTCAAAGATTGCAGCGAAACACACAAATAATAAACATTGAATACCTTTGACTTTATGTCGTCTTTCTCTGCATATCCTATGAAGATGAGAATTAGTTTGAATAACCAGGACTTCATCATCGTCATTATCCTCATCTGTGCTGCTGCTGCCACTGCTGCTTGTTGGCGCTTTCAAAGAATCTAACAAATTGCTTCTAGCCTAGAAATTACATAAAGGGAACAGATTGGTTTCAAAAAATACAGAACTGTCATGAAAGATATTATGCGAAAAAAACGTTTTAAACTAAATCTAAAACCGTGCATTCTGGAGAGAAGGCCAGTAACACACGAACAAGCAAACAGATAAGTATTGTTACAGTATGTTCCTTTAAAATACGCACTTCAAGGCCTTATCATTCCTCCTCTGTTTAGGATCGTACCATAAGTCGCTATCATTGCCCAAAAAATTAAGGTATTTTAACAAATTTGAGGATTCTACCTTTTTACTCCAAGCAGTCGTTACCATGGTTTATCAAGCATGATTTTAGCGGAAAATGGCTTTGAAGCGTGTATACCCCCAAGAAAAAGACTATAATTAAACAAGTGGAATTGAATTTTATAACTCCAATACGACCTAACGGGTGTTCATTCTGAGCTGGAAAATAAGCTTAAAAAAAGATTACAAGATAAATTTGTGCCATTTCTGGCAAAGCAACTGTTGAATAAATTAGCAATAAACGGAGAAATTAACCAGACAGATTTTTTTGAGAACATCGCCCAGTTCAATGTAGTCAGTCTAAATTAATTACTGTTGTGTCGAATCCGAAGCTCGCTTTCTTTCCTACTATTCATGTCGCCATCTATTACCACAGACGGAAAGTGTGGTGCTACATGGCCAAGCGTCCTTTGGAAGGTGGTAAGTTATCTTGTGGGTCGAATTGGGTCTATTATATGTAAACCGGACATCGTACTGCCAGGAAAACACACTTCTGCCTGTCTCGCCGATATTCAAGTCTCTTTTCTGGTAGAATATCTCATTGGCTCAAGAGACCACTACACACTCCCCTCAGTATTTTCAACGTGATATAACGGACGCGATAGAGGCTTGGTGACGAATCTCTAAGACGCGACGAACTTTCTTGTTGTGGCTGAAAAAGCTGCTGTGGCTATCACATTGGTAAGCTGAAGTTCTACTCTCTGAGCATACCTAGTGATCCCAGGGTTAGCTCGTTTTCTGTGTTGTGTGTTGCCGTGCCATCTATTAGCACAGATGCAAAGCGCAGGGTTACGTGACCCAAGTATCCTTGAAGATGATTTAGGGTTGAATTTAGGAACTGAAAAGTCATACCATTATGCAAAAATACGCTTTCTCTAGTTTCGACGATTTCCTAGGGCGAACGTCCGAGTGGTCAGCGAGACGGTTAGATTATCTTGGAAAAATAATGCTCAACAGACAGAAAAATGTTATTGATTGGATTGATTTAAAAGGGAAATTCGATAATATGTAATTCAATAAAAATAGATTAATTATTTAATGAGAGGTCAATGCCAAAAAAAGAAACGTTTTGTTACAAAAACAATAATGATATTCCAAAACCTCTAAGTACTGAAAATAAACGAACACATTTTTTTGAGGTCTTCAAGAATGCTAACATCAGCTTCAAAAATAATTTCCAAAATAGCAGAATTTGCTATATGTTTGCCGTGTACATAACCTTCAGTAGAAAAGAAATTATTATCTATGAAAGAATAGAACTTACAAACTGTAGGCTTTCTAGTCATTGAAATGAGATTTTTATAAAGTGTCTTGAACATACGCACGCACAGAAAACTTTCCAATGACAGAGTTCATATTGGAATTTTATTAATAAAATTTTATTGAATTATTTAATTTTGGATGCTTCACAAGTACATTAAGGAATACAGTATTGTATAAATACAAAAAAGGTAACGTGTATATATATATAAATGCACAAAAGCAAAAAGAAGTTTTTATTTGATTCAGGAGGGGCGGCTAGGGGACTTGTCACTCCCTCCCTTCCTAGGAGACGCCCATGTGTCTGGATTTTTGTTTCTAAAACATGGTACCTATAAACGTTTTAACTGAAAACATTCATTGTCTTTTGGCATTATAACAAAAAACACGTTTTCACATAACCTAAAATATAATTAGGTAATCACAAAAACGAAACAGAATTGAATATTGCACTTATCCACTATACAAGTTCAAGAGACAATTAACTTTTTGTGATCAAAGTGTACAGACATTAGGTTAATTACAAGCAGGAGAGATGAAAAATATGCATTGCCTTCGCCGGGGATCGAACCACGGACCTCTGAAATACCGGCTCAGTGTGCTGACCATTACACCACGAAGGCACGCTAAGAATGTGGGAGATATACCTTATAAAAATATCAAGCAAATTCCATACATTTACAAGCACTAGGAAAACAAAGCAAATTCCATACACTTAGAAGCACTAGAAAACCAATTTATATGCCATAATTTAATTATAATAGCATAAATTATGTAATAAAGGTTGATACCTTTATTGTTTTCACGAATGTTTTAAGCCCGCAGGCATAAACTATTCAAGGTTCTAATTATGGAATCATTTATATATAGCTGACGATAAAATATGTAAGTAAAGTAGTATTCTCTCGTTTATATAACGTAGCATCTCTTTCTCATGTTGAATGCAATGTAGATGCCAGGAGAAAAAAGTAATGGCTGTTAAGCACCAAAGCCTTACTTCCTAAGGTAAGCGACATTCCTGCAATATTGCCTACAGGCATTACTAATTCCCAAAGAAATACATTCCTGTCAACTATTAGAAATAGTAAGTTATTTCTCTCACCTTTGGATCAGAAAGATCAGGATTTGCTTGGAGATGAATCCATGCAGTTCCGCAACCTTCTTTCAGACGATTTTGACGAGCCACAATTCGATCACGCTTCCATTGTTGTCTTTTTGATATAGCTTCGGATCTGGAAGGCGACTGAAGAGGGCTGTTTCCACTTTTAATAATTATTTTTGTAGGGCTTTTGATTTTGGCAGCTTTAGAACGTTCTCTCAAATGCGTAACAGAAGCTGGAAGACTTGTCAATGGCGTACTGTTGTTTGGTATAACTTCAGAGTTAGACGGGTTCGAACTAGCATTTGATTCGGCATTATCGCTGCTATTTTGTAATACTGGGATATTATTATTTGCAGGAACTTTGACGTAACAGTTTATTTTGGCATAATTATTTGAGGAGGATTCGTGAGAACCAGAAGATGGAACTTTGGAAGTAACTTTTGTAGAAGAGACTGGACTGAATTCACATGCATCAGACGAACGTCGAGCGGTCGTCAAATCACTCTTCTTTGCATGATCAGGTACAACAGGAACAGCGGAAACAGCTAAAGTAACAGGCCGAGTTGGTTTCACAAAACCTGTTGGTTTCGATTTATCAGACTTTGTGAGAAGATTTTTTGACGTAAGTACGGATTGAGACTTTTTGCTGCAGCTTGGTGATTCCGTTCCTTTGTTGAGATGAATGTCCTGAGATTTTGCTGGAGAGAAATGGTCTAAACTTCTAAGGGAACCGATGGTGCAAAGTTTATAGAAATCCCCATTAAATTCCTTAGCTTCTGAATCTAAGCTTTGAAATTCTGTATCATCAACACAATCAACACAGTTCTGATCACTGTTAGCAACTCGTTGCTTTTCATCATCAACTATGGAAGTATGTGAGGTTGTTGAAGAGCAAGCCTGAAGGCTACAGTTTGGAGATGAATTCGATCGGAGTTTTGGTTTCGGTGGGATTGAGCTAGTAGGATATGACATTAGCCTCATTCTTGGCTGAGAAGGGATTTGACTCACGCCTGGATCAATAGGAAGAGATGTTTTCGTTTTAGAAGATGGCTGCTGAGTCAGCTGCTCTCCTATTTCTTGAACTGGTTCTAAATTTGGAACCTTTAAATAAAATAAAAAATTATATAAAATATAAACATTTCAATTATATGCATTAAATACTTAGTGCAAAAGTAAAAATATGAAGTGCCAACTAACCATCATTTTAGAAACATTGTTGTAAACAACCTCTTTTTGCAACCACCTCTCTACAAAATCTTTGTGCTCTAAATTTTCGTAATCAGCATCGCTGGCACTACTCAAATCAGGATCCTATAAAAGTAAAAATTGCTTAACGTTTGCATCCATGTAAGGATAAACTCATGACTATAAGAAATAAAACAATGAATAACAAAATAATAATTCATTGTACAAAACAATGCAATAAGCTTCCAATTGTTAAATGTTGCTCACTTAAAATCCATATTTACCACTTTTCATTATATGCATACATTTCGGTTATATGCCTTAGAAAGTTAGGTTTGTTTATTTGATTATGTCAAAACACACGAGGGCTACCTGCCTGAGGAGAGGGATGCTTTGCCTTCGTGGAAGTCTTTCTAAGGGTGTCAGGACGGGAGTGTTCTGTGCATCATTTTAGGAAACATTGTGAAATATTTACCAGGGTGTTTCTTCTCAAATCTTGAACTGGAACAGTGAGCTGATGAAACGTAAGCTTTGTTCTGATGTAACTGCTGTGCTGGATAATAACTGCACGTGAAGGGATTTAAAATCCTCTTTTATTCAATCACTATTATTTACACACTTCCCAACTCGGGAGAGATACAGAAAGTAAAAGACCACACTTGGGTCGAACTTAACAATCAAATAAATTTAAATACTAAACCTAAAATAGAACTTAAATCAAACTTTGCTTCGCAGAGCAATTCGCGGAAGTTGGCCTTTCACTAACTGGTGCGTAGCAAGATCTACTAATACTTCAAATTGTTTTACAATGCAATCACGTAGCAAGCACTATGGCTTATAAATTTAAACTGCTAGCTGGTCAGGCGAACGTTGAGCAGAGTGGCCGTGATCTGAGACTCAAGCTCTCTCATTCTGAGAGGTTTCTACCTCTGGCTTAAATAGTACTTTCGCTGTACTTCGAAATTAGCATAAGCTGAAAACGCGCGCTTCTTCTGACGGGAAGTTGAAACAGAGAGGAGATAGAAAGATTTAAATTAAAATAAAACTTGGTTAGTTTAACTAAAACCTTACAAGGGAAACAGGCTCTTATATAGGTAACACATAGGAAAAACTACGAAAACCTCCATGCAGCAAGCCCATTCGCTGGGATTCGAACCCCAGACCGAACTAACAGAGTTGAGTTACTTAACCACTCAGCCGTTGGTAGGCCCCTTTGGAATTTTGAGCGGTTTAAAAGTCTAAATTCATACTATATGATTGTTTTTCTTTAAGATATGAACAGATTTGAATTTTACAAAAATATAGGAATTGAAACATACCTCAGAACCTTTGCGACTAGTACGATTCATGTCTATATCATCTGTTTCATCACTTATTACATGAAAAGATGTAGAAGACTGCAAAGAGCTCGTAGATGAACTCCGACTCGGAGACGGCCAAGCAAGATGCTGCAAAAATTAGGAAACAAAACAGGTCATAAAACAAATAAAACGTTTTAAAAATAAAGTCATGCAGCTGAATATTAAGAAGAAAATACATACAATAACGTTTCTCACTAAAAAATATTGAAATATAATATTAGTTCTAAAATTTACACGCAATTTCAACAACAATTTTATAAAAGCGGAGCACCCATAATTGTAATTTCATTTCTTATATTTCATCCAGAGATTTATAGAAATTTAACAGACGTAGGCCATTTTATAGTTACTCTACAGTGACATTCGTTAAAGGATAATTTTAGCGAATAATAGCTGGTGCACAAATAGTGAGACACAAATGCTTGCTTGCTTAAAGATATGTACCTCCTTAAAAACAAAAATTATATTTTCAGTTGGGCAAGAAAATAGTACCAGTGAGCAGAAATTTTTAAGAAATGAAACTAATATTTTTCTTATCTATAAACGAAGCTCAAAGCAAGTACTTTATGTAAATCTGGCTTGAGAACGTTTTTCACTTGTTAGTTCATCTTCTCAATGCTTATATTGTACAGACAACACACAATAAAATCAAGTTATCATACAAATGAAAGCAAATGCAGGAAAATAGCGATACATAGCTCGAAATATTATAAATAAAACCCATCACTATGTTTAGCTTTTGTTATTCATAATATTCAAATGTTCAGTGAGTTTGACAAAACACATCGATTACTAGACAACGGAGATGACGCAAGCCTAAGCTAGCAAGGCTTGTGAGGTGCTGGCGTTGTTACTGGCTAGTATTAACGTTACACATGGGGAAAACACGAAAATGTTCATGCAGCCAGCCTGTTTCCCAGGAGACGCGGATTCATATCCTGGGATACTTGTAGTGTTCAACGATTACAAGAGTTCACCTTGGCCACTAGCGAGCTTATCATTGGAGATAGGAATCGCTAGTAACCTGTCATGAAAATAGATAGCCATACCACGGCGCAAATCAGGGATAATTTTAATGTTGGTGACAACAGGAATGCATTACAACGAATACCGATAAAAGTAAGCGAAGAACATCCGCAAGACTCTCCACGTACCTACGTTAGCCTTGATTCACTCTCAAAGAAAGTATCTGCAGCCGTCTCCTAGCAAGTAAACCTGGTTGATTTATAATAACTAGTAAAACGTTACCACGTGTCTATAACACTTAGTGGAAAGTATCACAGAGCGACGTATACGTCTTTCACTTGGGGGAGTTTTGTCGTCAGGATTTTCCGTGAGTTGAATATATTACTTTATAAGGTATTTTCTCTGTCCTTCCAGCATGCCTTCGTGGAGTAACGATAGCACACTCGGCGTGTTATCGAGAGATCCTGCAGATTTACCTGTTCAGGATACGTTTCGAATGCAATTTAGAACACCTTCTTTCATGACGATCGTATGTTTTTGTTCTTATGTCTTGGCTTCGGCATAATAAGCACATATTTGCACCCTGTTCCTATCCTTATTTTCTTGTGTTTTGGTTCGTCATTACCGCGCCAAGAAAGCGTTTTTGACCATGCATTGCTGAGTGTTTTTTCATCATCTAGGTGTACTCTCTCTTTCCTGAAAATTTGTAACTGATTTGCTGAAACACCGTGTATATAAGGCGATGTGATTTATTAAGCATTTAAAAAGTTAATTATTCTATGTAGTATGATAATTAAACTCTTCTCTCTCATTCTGAAATTTCGCTTGTAAAAATATCCATCTGTAAGACACTATCGAATTTTAGGTTTTTCAAGTAAATGTGATAGTTTTATTTCATTCCATGAATATATGGTGTATTTGTTAATATTTATAAAGGTTAGTATACCATTAAAGTTATCTATAGATGCAACTTTTTAACTGCTAATGAACCTTGCTCTAAGTAGGCTAGAATACATCGAGTTAAACAAAAATTAAAAAGAATAATATTTTTAGAAATTTGCATTATATCTTTCTGGAACATAAAAAGGAGGGACAAACGAATATTTTATTAGTATAAAAAGTACTTACGTCTTGTTTCAGCATGGCTGTCTCTAAGGATTTCAATAATTCTGGTTTTAAAACTAGTCCACTCACAGGAGATGTTTCCGACTCAGACCCGGACTGATGCAGGGATGGAATGTTTTTCGAAGACTTCAAACCTCTGTGCATAGAATCTTCCAGTTCATGAATCGCATCTTTTAGGTAAAGAACAGTATCCGATGCAACTCTTTCCAAACCAACTTTGAACTTTTCGGGACTATCAGATGTCAGGTTATTCAGATCAGCCGTAGATGAATTGTTGGAAGATTTCATAAAACTTGATTTGAAGTTTTCTGAGAATTCAGATTGTGGGCTTTCCTCAATCTCCTCTGTTACTATAATACACGGGCTACAACTGCTGATAAGTTTTTCTAATGATGGTTCACTAAGGAGTGGTTCTAGAGGAAAGTGTTTAACCTGAATGTCACTTTCCGATGAATATAAAGACCATATACTTTCATCGATAAAAGGCGCTAAGGCTTTTTCTCGCCACAGCTCTTCTTCCGGTTCTGTAAGTGTAGCTTTTTCTGCAGTTTCTATTTTATCGTCAAAGATATTGTCATCTATGTAGCTGTGCCTCGTACAAAACACAATTTCATCATTGAAATTGGATTTAGTAGGCCCCAAATGCCATGTTTTCCTGTAATTTGAGAATCCAATAATGTCCTTTGGTTTTTTCCAATAATCTAATAGTGAGGAATAGTCTAAATCTTCTATTTTTTGTTTACCTTTTAAGGGGGATGATAGAGAATTTAAATCTTGAATTACGTTTACAGTTTTTGTTGGAGAAAACACTTGTTCATCATTATGCGTTTTCATTTTGGATATCAGATCGACGTCAGAAAGAATATACTGCTTATATGTTTCATTAATGTTACTGGATGGCATATTTACTTTTTCTTTGGGCAAGGGTGTGTTTCTAATAGTAGGCTTCACACTGGCAATTTGTTCCTTGTGTTTCAATGTGGCAAGTTTACGTGTTGAAGATTGAAAACAAGTTGGTTCCGTCATTTCTTTGCCTTGTTCTTCCTCGTCTACAGGAAATTCGGTCGATAACTTTGAAAAGGCCACTTGATGTAGGGGACCAAACCCACTATCTGAAGAAGAGCACATAGATCCATCCAAACATTCTGTCACACTGTCATCACTTCGATGTCCCTTTTCAGTGATTACATAAGTTGCAGAATGTTCTGGTTCACTAACAGTAGTATCTGCGGCAGAATCGGGTTGTAAGTCACTGGACATCGTAGAATATCCTTCATCCCTTGTTCTGTTTACACCCTCCATGGCACTAGAAGCGTCAGATGTAGATGAATTCTGTTTACTATTGAATTCATCCGTTATTTCGTTATCCACATGGAATTTCCCATTTAATTTATCTTCTAACATATCAATGGAATGGGATATAGTTTTAGAACTTTCTGGAATTGATAAATCATTGCTCAATTCGCAATTAAAGCTCCATATCTGTTGAGGACGAGGAAACGGTTGAATTGGCGATACAACTGGATTGTTGCCGATATTTTTGTAAAAAGAGGCTAAATCTTCGGTAGCAACTTTCCGTTGTTCCCAACGTGTGTGGGTAGATTTCATTCTTTGTTTTGTATCTTTGGCGCCTTTATCGACAGGAGAGCCATTCCTTGAAGGTCTTTTTCTTTTGATACTAGTCACTTTTAAACCCTCAGAAGAACTAGGTGATTTTATTTTGGATGATGACATCACAGATGAATGTTTGGCGTTTGGCACGACAGCACAGGATGATGTTTCTTTTGCATGACTATCTCTTTTGTTCTTAGGCGAAAGTATGTCTGTTTTACTTTTCTTACGCACCAAGACGGGTTTCGCGCTATTGAACGATGGTATTTTGGAAGCACTTCCTGGTTTTGAACCAGGGGACGTAGGACTGGTAACTGGGCTTTTGGATTCACTGTAAGAACATTTCGCCGAGGTGGCTGCTGTAATTTTTGATGATTCTTTCTTTTTTTCCTCTGACGAGACGGAAGGACTTTGAGAAATGGAATTCTTTTTAACTGGTGATGACGTAAGAGGATGATGGGACGGCATCTTGTTTTGTACTTTACAGTTTGATGTTGATAAATTTAATTCTTTCTCGTCTTTTGCTTCATTAACCTATTAAGAAAAATACTAAGAATCAAATAATGTAAAGACAAACAAATAACTTTAATTACTTTAAATTACTTTTCATATGATAGAATAGAGATAAGACAGAGTCAGATGTCTTTAAATACCTCTTTCCGAATTTAATTTTACGTAGGTCACTCTGAAATGTTTGAGACACACGCAGGCGATAAGCGGCAGAAAACACATTAACAGTTAGATGTATAAATATGAACTATTAGTCGACTTTTTATTGGCCAAATGCAAGTAGTTTAACGTAAAAAAATATTTTAAGCAGAAAGAAAAATGGACTTGACGCGAGAACAGCATCGTGCTATGATTTTAAAACAAATATTAAATCAAGAAGAATACGTTCAACGTCTTCAATTAGCATTTAGAAATGAAGTTCTATCTCGTGCTACTACACTCAAATGGTTTATCGAATTTCACAAATGTTAATATATTTATAACTTTTTTTAAAAAAGAAGAGTTTATACATATTAAATTGGATAATTTATTACGATTACAAATTATATAAAATAAAGCAAAAATATTACGAAAAACATTGCATTAAATGAATACATTCACAAAGAGAAATTTTTTTTAGTCTCGGAAATTTTTTTCTGAATTTGATTTAATTTCTGAAATTTCCCTTAATATCGGAAAGGAACTTACTTTCTATAAATGAAAACATTTTCACATAAATGTATGCAAACGCAAACAAGAGACAAAGCACGAAACGTATTTTTAAATCCATCAGTGTTGTTTTCATTTATGTCACTTTAAAATTTAGAGATATGCAATTTTTTTTCTTTCATATAAATGATATTAAACGTTTTGGTTTTTTATATTATAAAATTGAAAACTATCCAGAAAGTCTTATGTTCTTAGTGTAACCGTTGAAACTGTTTATAAACATTAGTTTTTTAGGAAAAGATTTGTTGCTTGCTATGTAATATCATGAAACCCTTAAAATGAGCTCCAAATTCTTGATAAAAACCATTCCGATAGTCGGAAAAGACATTGTTTCAGCTTGGACTTCTTATTCGAACTTTTATTCACATCAAACACACACCTCAAAATATTCCCGTACAGAAGATGCATTAATTTCAGATTCTCCCAGATCTTTTGTTTTTTAAAGATTTACGACTAGCTTAATATGTCTTCTAAGCTAGAAATAATACGACAGATAAAAGAACAACTTACGTTATCGTCTTTTTCTTCGTCGATAAGCTCCATCAATGTTCCATTTTCTTGCTCAAGTTGTTCTACTCTTAGATGCAGCACTTTGCATTCTTCCTCTAACCTCTGCAACCAAGCAAAATTATTGATTGTATATACATATACCAACAAACGGCACTTTCTAATATATGCCAGAAAAGTTCACACCGGTATAAAATATGTCAGCTACTTTAAATATGTATAATATATGTTTATGAAACAAAGCAAGCACACATAATCAATTTATGAGGTTTATTTACTTATTTTTAACTAATAGTTCACTTAAAGTTTGACTACTTTCCTATTAATCTCTTTTCACTTACGCTTTTCATGCCAGAATGTGAATGAGATAGCAAGAGTTTATTTAGATTAAGGTAGAAAGAAGTGCTATTTAAGTAAGAGTTTCGGAAGTTAGTTTTAGAACGTGTCTGCCTATTCCAGGCCACGTTGTGCTGTGATTATTAGCGACTTGATTCAAGTGGTGTTGAGTGTTTCTAGCCCTTTCGCTTTGTCTCGCCGGTTTTCTAAAAACCAGAGCCTTGCTGTGCGTTAAAGTATTTTATAAGCCGTTAGGCTAATTTCTGACACCTTCAATTTGTTACGTATTTCTGTTAACGCAGAAGTGCTTGGCTTATGTAAACCGAAGCTAGGTCATTTGTTGAGTTCGAATAAAAGGATCTTATACACCCTGCTTCTGATTTCTGTTTTGTTTCATAAAGCTACAAGATAATTCTTCAATAGTCCTTTTATGTTCTCAAAAAGACATAGACTTTACAAACGTTACATGTATGTTGATCAGCCAGCTCTGAATCTAAGTTATTACGTAGCTCTCCATTGTTTCGAGTTTATGATACAAGACCCCCGACTCAATAAACACTGAACTGTCTGATAGTCAATAAGAATATGCAACTGATATAAAAATAACCAGTTTATTACGATATAGGATTCATTGTAATAACTGCAATTGAATTTTGATAAATTTTGCCATTAAGAAAGGCTTTTGTAGTTAAAATTTCCTCTTGACTTATTCCTTCGGAAGGAAATATTTAAAAATCCTTGAATAATAAGCAATTCTTCTGATGATTTTGAAAAAAAAATCCATCTCAAATCATTATTAATTATAATTTAATAGAGGATTAAAATTCTTAAATTATATATACACTTTGCATAAATACTCATAATTTTACTACAGTTATTTTTAAATTGTTCTGAAGAACTTGGTAGTGTGTATGCTTCAGTTTCTGAGGAATATAAAGAATGCTCGTTTATGATACGAATAAAAATCTGCGGTAAGCATTTCATCACTTAGTTATAAGCTGATAATATTGTTTAAAGAGTCTTACTTTGAAACTGCTGTTAAATTAAACATCTCACTTAGATTTCTAAATGCTCTTTCAATTCTACTTAAACATCTTTGATGATTAAAAAGTAAAACAAATTTTACAATAACAATTTTAATTTGCAAATTTTTAAATATTTTAACGCCCGCATTTTTAATGGTGAACAAATATTAATTTAGAAGTCAAACAACAAAAATCAGCGTTATACTTGAAAATTTCCACATTACTAGTTTCGAAAGTTTTTACCGAACCACAAGCCTCAGCTGCCAAAGTGCAAATGAATGAGATTGGATATAGTGAAAAGATAAGATAAGAATGGCTGGACAGGAGTTAAGCTACTGGTGCCATCTATTGATGAAACAAGAAAACTGAAACATAATATTTTTTAAAGGCTGAAGGTACAGTTGGATTGGAATCAGTGTCGTTAACTAGAACAGAAAGATATTTTTGAATGTGAAACGACTTTAGAAAATCTCATTCACCAATGGCAGTTGTTTTTTGAATAATTTTGGCTGTAGAAAAATGGAAAGTGTGATTTTTGGACCAACACTGCTGGGCAACAGAGAATTTCTGAGTTTCCTTTTTCCTAACATATTGCTCAAGCTCTTTAACAATAAAAATAAATACACCAAGGACTCCAATGACTTTGATAATTTCGTATTAACCTAAAATAGTTTACAGTTAGGAGATAAGGCTTGTAAAGTTCAGGCCTGATGACATAACGTTGATAAATGAAGATTAAAGACATTTTAAATTTCTTATATACCAAACGTATCCTCGATGCTATAGTGGGCATGGTAAACATTCCTGACATCACTTTTCAATTCTATTTCTGTTAAAATATTTATTTACGTATAGCGAAAGCAACTAATGCAACAAAACTCACATGCAATGCCTATATAGGAAACTGATTTCCTACACAAAAGCCTAATTATTCGGACCTCACTACAGGTTCAGTTAGTACCAACCTTCTGCACAAGTAATGTTTGGACCAGTCTGTTGGCAACTTCATCTAAACATGTTTCATACTGCATCTGCTGCTGATGGTTATTTCGCTCCATTTCGCCAAGTTTCTCGACCAGCATTTTTGCTTGCTCCTCTTGACTGCGTGGACTCTACATTTGTACAATATAACAGAAAATAAAATATTCTAATTTGTTTTTTTCCGAAAAACATGTTACGACATAAAAATAAAGAAATATGATTTACAAAAATCACGTACCATGTCTTTGAATTTTTTAAGCTCGTTGATTAACATAAGATTGTCATTTTCCAGTTTCGCTATATATGTCTGGTACCTTCGGATGCGACTCTGAAAAAAATACAGCATTGGTTAAAAACACATTTTTACTTTTTTTGTGATTTCTGTATACATCCCCAAAAAAGGAAGAATTAGATATCCGGTGTTTCTCCCAAAAATAAAACCAAGTCTAATGTTATATGTAATGTTAATGTTTGCTCCAAAACTCGCATCAGAGCTTATTTTCAAGGTTTTATTACCTTATTTTTTCATACATACAAAGTTATTAGCTTTTATCCATTTATAAGGTATTTTTCCCGCCTTTTTAGCATACCTTCGTGTGTAGTAGTCAGCACGCTCGGCGGGTACGAGGTCCGTGGTTCGAGTCCCGCAAAAGCTTTGCTCATTTTTCATGTCTCCTGCTTCGAAATAACCTAATGTCTCTACAGTGGCGCCCGAACTAAAAAAGGTGGATGATGATGATTCTCCACCACCAGGATTTGGCAATTAGGTCCCCGAATCTCCGGTCGCCCGCCTTCTTAGCATACCTGCGTGGAGTAGCGGTCAGCACACTCGCAGTGTATTTGAGAGGACTGTGGTTCGAGTCCCGGCGAGGGCATTGCTCATTTTCCACGTCTCTCAGCATCAAAAAATACCTAATGTTTATACACATTTACAATTGCCTACGTTTATTCATATCTTTAAGAGAAGCGTGTCAGAATCAGCAAAGAATTCCAAACCCCGAATCGTATTAAAGAACATCGTATTAAACGCCCAATCCATTTTCTGCAGACAAACTGGCTACAATCTCTAATTCTAACTTCTAATTCATGCAGCCTGCACGTGAAGAATTGGCAACACAGCTGTCAGGGATTCTATTCCGTGAATTTTTCAGCCTAATCGCGACTTCTTGCAGGCTAGGTTTCAGCGTTTTCAAGCTCATTTCTCTACATTTTATTTTCACAGCAGACACTAATTTCCATGCTCAGATTGTCCTTGAATGGCATTTTTATTGCAAGATTTTGGGGAAATGCATTCACTTTTGTAGGAATTTTTATCTGATCTTCTATTCTCTCTGAAAGGAAGTTCTTCGTGCCTTAAGAGAGGGTAGTGCTAGCCTAATAGTAGACCAGCAGATTAATTTGACTACCTCACAAAACAAGTAGTAGCATTACATCGACCCTCTTCCCTGTAGTTGCTTATGTTCACAAAGGTTTATCGGTTTCAAGACCATAAACATCTAAAATATGTTTATTCTTATTTTTACTGCCATTGGTGATGAATAGAGGTGGGGCTTTCTGTCCATTCGGATGAACTGCCATATATAGTTCAAAAATGCACTTTTCTTAACCAGTACAGGGAATGCAGATTGACGAAGCACCCTTCTGATTGACTTTCGTTTGAGATCATTAACCTATAAATATTGGAGTTTCATCCATAGCAATTATGTTGGAGAGTTGGTTTTTAGAAAACTCAATGCTAGTGACAAAAGGAGTTGCAGCTTAATTACGTCAGTATCAAAAGAAAGTGCATGTTTAATTACTTCAGTATCTTCCAACTTAAAGAGTGTTGGATATCTTCTTAAATATAATTATAACCGTTGAGAGACTCCATCTGCACAGGGTTGCGATGCTTTAGATTTTTAACTAAATTAGGTGCAAAACTAGATGTTATAGCAGTCCGATACAGAAAAATTTCAGCGTACATGGCTTTTCGAGGCAAAATTATAATCTTGAAAAAATTTTCATTAGACATATAACCTACTTGACGATACTTCAAGGCGTAAATTTTACTAAATCGTCAAACTGAGTTAGGAAAACAAAATACGGAGTATAGGTATATTTTAAAAAATTATTTAAAAAGGTCTTAGTAAAAAATGACCATCATTATTATTACTTATTAACTAACAAATTAAAATATAATTATTTATTACCTAATTTATTAGCTGAAAGATATGTGCATTATTACTATTTCAAATTCATCAGCTAAATAAATTACGAAACTAATTAATACTTTAATTATATTAATACTAGCGGAAATCCCCGATGCCAGTTAAGTTAGATTGAGAGTAATGTAGCTAACAACAGAGAAAACGCTACCGCTGTAATCCTTCTATAATAACGATGCAAAAAATTCATAACATTTTTCATTGTGATGTGGTATGGAACACACATAAAAAATTTCGATAGAAAAATAAACTAATCCTCTCTGATTATATCAGGAACAATGGCACGTAGTTTTTAATGATTTTCGTCTTTCTAATCAAATGGTCGTAAAAGCTCAACTTCCATCCTATATTTCACCTAATAAATTTTAATCGATTAAATGTGGCAAAAAATTGATCATAATGGATCAAAAATCAATAACGCGAACAAACAAACAAACAAGCACGCACACGCGCACACGCGCGCACGCACGCACGCACACATACATACACACACACACACACACACACACACACACTCTTCTTTATATATACAGATTTTTGTAAAACTTACAAATTTTTCGTTAACAAAATCTACGATTTGAAATACTAGCCCAGCAACACTTTTCGAAATAAAGCATTTTTATCTCGAACGCACGAGACTGGTGAGTGCGAAAATTAATGTTTTCAGAGTTTTTAATTAATATCTCGGCTGATTAAATTCATACGAAAATACAGCCCAAATGGCTTCGCACGAATTTGTGGAATCGGGAATAATGTATTTAATGTTTGGCAATGCTATTTTTATTTCATCGTAAAATTTAGAAATTTTTTATTAACAAACTGTAGGATTTGAAAGCGAGCAGTGGCAACGCTTCTCGAAATAAAGCAAATTTTCATCTCCAGCTTGCGAGACTGTTGTCACTCGGAAAAATGAGGGCGAAAATTAACGTTTTTCCGAGTTTTTAATTAATAGCTCTGATTTTAGCTACTTTTTTTTGGAAAAAAAGGGGACGTCGACCTTTTCCAGGACCCAGAAAAGAATTGTAGAAAATTTGGTGACGACAGCTATAATAGTGACTGAGTTATTACAGGACAATTAAACACACAGACTTTCTTCTTTATATTGTTGCGAAAAATTCGGCGGTTGCGCCTGTATGTAAGCTTTCCGGCATAGCACTAGGGTTGCCATAAAATAATGTATGGTAGGGTTGCCAGATCGGCGACTTTATCGCCCATTTGGCGACCAAATCGGCGATATCCCATGGTCCAATCGGGAAGCTTCTAGAATAATTTCCTGTCGAGATATTTCTCGAAATCTGTGGAACCTAATGAAAAGCTATATAAACCCTTGCGTTTCTGAGAGCCGGGAGAGTATGATTAAGTGTGTGATTAATTGTGAGAATAGCTGTTTACTGTGAGTGCTAAGCTGCACGAGAGTTTTGTGAACGGAAAGCGATCGAGATAGTGCTTTGCCGTGAAGCTATCTTTACAGTATAGCTTGACAGTGTATTGGTGATTGTTCCACGGTGTTTATTAGAAGTTTAGTGTTGCCGTGAAGCTACCTTTACAGTTACAGCCTGAAGCTGTGTGGCTGATTGTTTCAGCGTATTTATTGTAGATTTTCGACGCTTTTAAAGGTAATTTTGGAACTGTGCTGTAAATAGTGATTCTTGTAAATAAATTGTGCTTTTTATTGTTCTGCATCGTGTTTTCATCGGATACTCTCAAATCTACGAACCCGTATAAACGCAACAATATATATAGAATAACTAACAAATTTAATTATAATTATGTATTACCTAATTTATTAGCTGAAAGATTTATGCATTATTATTATCCCGAACCCATCATTGAAATAAATTACGAAACAAATTAATACTTAAATTATATTAATATTAAATCACATGCATGCGAATACAAGCATCTGAACTGCACAAGGTAAAATTAATAAAAACCTCGAAAACAACTGACTTTATAATTATTTTAGGAACAAAATAGTCTAGTTTTTAACGAATACTTACTTCATAACCTAATAGAACTGGCGAACTGTTATCCCCAAGAGACCCTTCCGCATTGATAACCACAGGATCTATCTGTGTACCTCTGGATTCGACACGCTTCTCGCTAAAAATAGAGTATTTGATTTAAGTTTGAAAAAAGGAGAGAAAAAATACAGTACTTCATGAAACAAACATTTTATCAAAAAAACTACTAAATAGAGTAACAGTAAAAACAATACATAATAAATTTAAAAAAAAATTCCTTTTAAAGTATAACAAACCGCGAGAGTTACGGGAGGAACAATTTATGATAATGCACTAAAATTTTGTAAAAAACGTTTTCACTTCTCCTTGAGATAGCATCTCCAAATTACTATCCAAAGCCATAAAAATATTCTTAGGAAAGTAAATAAAAATGCCTTGGGAATATGCGAATGTTACGTAAACTTTATGGGGGAAAATGAAGTAAAAAATTTTAATTCATTATAATTTTATTTGTGAAAACAGGTAACACTTCATATTATTTTAAATAACAGTAATAACAGAAGTAAAATGCATCATTTAATCAATTATTTTAGATGTTTAACTTCGCAGTCCACATGTATTAAAAAAGTCTTTCGAATTTTTTTTTACTTTCATCAATTTTTGGAATTTTTATTTTCTAGAAAAGTCACTTGGAATCCTGAAGTTCCGTGGAACACAGTTAAAATATCATCATGGAACTACTAGCCCTTAGAACACAAAATACAGTTCCTTTGTTCCTATGCATTCTCAAAGACTGATTTGTAAACTTCTTAAATGTAACTTCGTAAGAAACTAAAATACTTGTTGTTATTATTATTATATTATTTACACAGCATTATTTTACAAAGAAGACATCACGCAGTAGTATTTATTCAGATATAAAAGTTTCAAAAATATATAAAATATGAAAACAAGCTGAAATGACACATTTAAAATTAAAAAAAATTAAATTAAGAGAAAAATAAAAACTTTAGAAAAAAATAAAAAGCTTTCAAATTTTATATTAAGATTTGTATGCTACATTTATTTATTTAATATCATGTTCTTCGCAGGTAAACCACAAAAACTTCAATTCAACAGCAATTATCACAAAATATTTAAAAAAAGCATATTTTTAGAATTTGTGATATACAGTCTCGCACGCTGGAAATAAAAATGTTATTTCCTGCACAGTGTTGCCATTGCTCGCTTTGAAATCGTTAAGATTGTTAACCAAAATTTCGTTAGAATTTTCCAAAATATGAAACAGATAATAAAACAAATTCGAAATTCGGGCGTTCAGGTGCCCATGTTCAGGTAGAGAATTACGGTATTCAAAATTGGATGGCTCTAGGTACCGTCGTTTTTTTCACAGTGCGAGAAACATACATACATTCATGCAGATTCTTCATTATTTAATTTCTTTAAATATAATATAGGACGATAATATTTGGTGGCAACAATGGAAAAGAGAAACAGACATTTATAGTGAAACAACGCAAGATGTCGTTTCGAAACTAATAGCTCTTCTGAGCTACCGCCCCTTTGCGCTAAAAAGAGGGAGAACTTGTGAAAACAGCAAATTTGAGTCAATAGTGGAACAGTGGGCGATGGAAAAGGGTAGCTGTGAAAAGAAATGCTGTGTCTCTGGCAATTTATACCCACCCTTGATGTTGAAAGATGAGGCAGTTTGTGTCGTCTGTATTGTCTTCTTGACGCTGTAGCGAGAGACATTTCACAAATATGTCTGCGTAATCACACGCTTTGTGTCCTCGCAGATGGCCTTGTAGTTAAACATGCCAAAATGGATAACATGGGTAACACTTTCGTCCCGCTCGGTGTTCGGATCCACCAATCCCTCTATTGTAAAAACTGCTCTGGAAATTACATCTGGAGTTGACGATTCAATAATCAGCATAATATTTTCTTTGAAATTTTGAACTGTTTACGAAGCCCATGTTTTAACAGGTAGGGTTCAGTTTAAACGCTGCGGCTTTTGCCTACTTGCGGAACTGTGAATTGACTTGAATCAGGGGATTACTGTACACTCAGTGCTATCTTTCGAATGTTCTTAACTCTTTGAGGAGCGGCGGTTACCTGCAGTAGAACCACCTGTAATAACCACCTTTTCTATTGAACGTCTTACTCACTCGTGTGAGTGGTTCACAAGACTGACCGTTTCTGAAGTTCCCTTGTAGCTCACTAGATGGCAATCAAGAAACATAAGCCAATCAAAAAACATAAGCCAGTAGCTGATGCAGCAATACGTCTTCAAGAAAATAAGCATCAGCCATCGAAGACAACATCACGACGATGTGCACTACGCAGCACCAAGGAAACGCCTGTACGAACAGTGTGGGAATGCAGCTCATGCAAAGTTACACTCTGCTTGAAGAGAAACTGTTTCTTTGATACTTTGATACAGAAGTAGTTAAGCTTTTGCAGTTCTTCCTTGTAAACCTGAAAGAAGTCCACAATGGGCATGGTGATGAAAGTTCCTGAGTGAATTCCATGGAGGGAGCAGGGAGAGGAAGGAAAAAGATGAAACGTTCCTCAAATCAGCCCTTTGAAAACTGGCGAGGGAGTAGAAATTAGTCCAGAAGCCGGTCGAGAAACTGTTTCCATGAGTACCATAGAGACTGATTTGTAGGGATGTGTTCTGTGGCTGTGGTCACTGACACTAACCACCAGAAGTGGTCATTTTTTCCCGCGTCTTGGACACATATGTGTAATTGTCGCAAATAATTTCATTGTAACGAATGATATAGTAAATAAAACAAGAGTTTTGCTTAAAAAGTTAATTGCCTTTTTCTGCCCCTCAAAGAGTTAAGGCACATTTTTCTAAACTTTTTCAATTCGTGTCCAAGTGCGAAGGGTTATGAATTCTGAAGTTGATTACATGCGTCAACGCATAACCAACTATGCAGCTTACGAAGTGGTGCACAGACGACAAATAAATGGTGCACAATTTTATTATAGTAAAATTTGCGCATTTACGATTGTTATCCTTAGAATCTTGTGTTACTTCCTAGGAAATCGAATTTTTCAGTCAATCGGCAAGAAAAGTTGTAATAATTATTCGTTTTCTAAGGTATTATTGTAAAGTTCTATTTCATATAATAATACTTAGCGTCTATTTCGAAAACTTTCAAAGATATGTTTTAAACAACCTTTACTAAATGCAAAAAATTATATATTTTTAATATATTAAGTTTATTCTTCACATTTTCTGCAACTAAAATTAAATTCACATTTAAAGAAATTTCCAGCCGACAGTTGGCTGAAGGAACACGGTAGCAGAAAATCCTGTTTCACTGCGCTATGGCGTGCTAAGAGGGCATAAATTTTCAAAACTTCCCAGAGATTACCCTCAACTAAGTTTGACTGAGAAAGAAAGAACTAAATTTAGCTCGAACAAAGGGTAAAGCAGGAACAACATCTCGACATATTCCGCCGTTCTTTTACAAAAGATAATATATTTAAACTTTGAAAAAAAAATTTACTGTACCATTAAAAGAATTTATAACAGCGTACATATGACTTCAAAAATCACAGGTTTTACTGTGCACATATCTTAGAATATTACATTTAAGTCGGAAACGTAACGCTGGTGGTGGGAATAGATCATACTCACGATACAAGTTATGAGACCACCCATGTTTTAACCGCACGCGAATTCGAAAATGTATTTTAACTTTTCGAGCTCTGCTTGAGGGTGTTAATTATAATCGTAAACGATTCCAGCGTTTTTATTGCTTTTATATGCAAATGAATGCAATGAACAGAGAAACAACTAATTACAGCAGAACTTGCGTTAATTAATATAGCCTAAGTAGGAGATTTTTAGTGCAGGGGATAATTATTCACAATTTATACTACTAATTCAAAATCCACAAATCGGGCAGGTAAGGCAAACGGCTGAGCAATGGACATCATCTTTTACCTATATTAGTTAAAATACTTTTTTGAAAATAAAAAAAAAATGATGTGTACACCACATGACTTCCTTGCACGGAATACTAAATTATACGCGGTTTTTGCTGCATTTCATCTAAACTTATTCCCTCGAATTTCATTAGCGATTACTTCTCATTCAATTAATTCAGTTCCCACTTCGCGGCAAGGCAAAAATACATGAAACCTTGAAATACCTTTATCAAAATTTGAAAAACACAGAAAAGTATAAAACACGAAATACAGTCAAAACAATTAAAAAACAATCTTCAAAATTAAAATTAAAGTTTCTATGCAAAAACAAACAGTTCGGCCAGCGGGCAAGAAGGCAGATTTTACGGTGCATAAAACTGAAAGTTTACTTTCGATCCCACTCGGCAAAAAGATATTGAAGGTGCAGAAGCTGACTTAATTCACTATTCTGCTAAGTTCCCAATCGCAGCTATGGTAAAAAATTTAGGCCTAGTCGCATTTAAACAACTTGTAATTTGTTATAATTCTACAACTATTGCATGAAGATTAACTAACATTAAAGGCATAAAAACTTTAACCGGAAGATAACAAAAACGGGAGGTGAACAACTACATGTTATAGCAGTCCTGTATACAAAATTCTCACGTTCTGAGGGTACTCGTTTTTGAGTCCTGGGAGATACATACACACGTACGTACGGACGTCACGAGAAAACCTCTTCTGAATCAATTTTAAATCGCAACCCGTTTTAGAAAAAAGGTATTTTTTATTCTGTCCTTACGTACAGATGTAATGCAAAAACATCATTAAATTGTATTCGACAGCGATCTAAAATGGATACTTTCGGTGAAATATGATATCCGAAAATTTTCGCGATTACAATACTTCCTGGAAGTAAAAGAAAAGTTACATATAGAATCAAATAATTAACAAAACTGTATTGTATGAAGACACGTCGTTGAAGAGAAATAGAAGTAATATTTAAGAAATATTTTGTACTGTAATCTGACAGTCTTAGAAAATAAATTTTTGAGGAAAATGATTTTAAGATTTTAGCTAGCCATCTTTAAGCTAATAGGTTTTGTGTGAGCAAACTACAAGTTATTTCAAAATTCGCAAAGAAACAGCCTTGTACTTGGCGTAGATTTAGACAAAAAACTACGCCAAATAAAGGTTATTTCTTTGCTAATTTTGAATTTGACTTTGGCGTGTTTCACTTCTGATTTACTAGTTATTTGCTCATTTTACGGAAATTCAGTTACCTTGCTGCGACCAAAAATGTCTCTCATTGACATAGATAGATTCGGGCACCTTCATTCAGACGATATCTTTGCGCTCTTAAAAGGTATAAGCTGTGCTTTGTTGCTAGGCAAAGTAAAAACTGATATAAAGATTTTGCCGAAATATTCTAACTTTTCGACTTTATGCTAGCTTATTGGTATAACAACCGACCAAACGCAGCGAAGAAAACACGAGCTGATATTCGGTCAACGATTTCGCTAAGACACGCAGACATTTACGCATGTGCAGTTTTACTTATACCTTTTGCTGATTGGCTATGATTTAAACCTTGTTTCACAGATGTGAACGGCGTTAATGACTTTTACATCTTAGGACTGCGATAATAAAGAAGGTTAAACCATCGTATGAGTGTCTTCTAATAGATAATGGTAGGACTTTAACCAGATCCGTCCCAGTTTCGAAGAAGAATCACCCAGAATACGGACTCGTGGGTTTTCCGCTCCCTTTCTCTAACTACCAAACCGCCCACCAGCGGCCGAGCGGTAAAGACGCTGAACACTGGTAATTCGGTCCGAGGTTCGAATCCCGCGAACGGGCTGGCTGCATGAGCTTTTTCGTGGTTTTCTCCATGTGTAACGTGTATACGAGCCAGTTTCCCTTAGAAAGTCCTCCACGAAGGCATCCCTCCCTTTAGGCAGATAGCCCTCGTGTGCTTTGTCATAATTGAATAACCTACTAACCTAACTACCAAAGCATTCGAGAGGAATTTCGGCTGGCCGTGTAAAACAGGTTCCGAAAATGGATTCAGCCTTAGATAAAAAGGCAAATTAATGTCTACAAATAACTTCTACTATGTGCGTTTCAGGAACATGATTTTAGAAGCACCTAAACAGTGCAAAAATAGTTGGAATCTTTATTCCATGATGATTCAAGATGATGGAAAAATTCTCTAATTACTTCACCTCAACCACATGCAGATCAGCGGATGCTGAAATTTAAGCATATTATAATTACGTTCTAAGCTGTCAGTAGTAAAAGGATAAAACGAAAGAAATAACGTTTGAGTATAAATGTTTTAATGGTTAGTGCAAAGGGGCAATTTGCCCTGAAGGACTATTAAATTCGTTTCGGCATTTTGCGTTGGTTCACTATAAATGTCGGTTCACTTTTCTAATGATTGCCACTCAATGTTAGAGCCCTGAATTATATTTAAAGAAATTAAATAATGAAGAATCTGCATAAATGTATGTATGTTTCTCGCATTATGATAAAACAACGGTACCTAGAGATATCAAATTTTCAATAACGTATGTTTCCACCCGAATATGCGCATATGGAAGCTCAAGTTTGGAATTTGTTTTATTATCAATTTCATATTTTGAAACACTTTAACAAATTTTCGATTAAGAAACTCAACGATTTGAAAGCGAGCAATGACAACACTGTACGAAAGAAATAAAATTAAAATTAAAAAATAAATAAGTAAAAATATCTCCAAGCCCGCGAGACTGTGTATCGGAAATTCTAAAGATATGCTCATTTAAAAATTATTTTGCGATATTGCTATTGAACTAAATGTTATGGCTTAAGTGCAAAGAACATGATATTTAATAAATAAAGGTAACGCACAAAACGTTAAAAAAAAGTCCCTTTGGGCATAATGAAAAATCTGAAAGGTTTCAGATTTTTTAAAAAATATTTTGAGCAATGTTTTTTGTATATTTATACGTTATGACACAACTATGATCTCGACTAACACTTATACAACGTACATTTTAAATAATCGAACATGATCTTAATGTTATAAATATATCTTGCAGCAAAATGTATGGTATAAAAGTATACACAAACCAATATGACCGAAATAAACTATAAAAAGGTTACAGTAATTATTTTGAGAAAGATTATAAAAAGTATAGTTTAACGGTTCTTAAAATTGTTTTCCCGAACTAAATATTTTTTTATAAAGAACAATGCTTGAAGCTGTTTTCACGAACTAAATATTTTTTGATAAAGAACAATGTTTGAAATACTTACGTTCTTTATCTACAGTTTTGAAAGATTAATGTTTTTCAGTTTTAATCGTTAGGAAAATGTGTTATTTTTCTAATGATAAGTGCTGAAAAATTTGCTACAAATAAAATCATGTTTTGAACATTTTTTTAAACTTTTCATTTTCCTCCCACGCGGCATTGAAGCATTACATTAAACAAATCTTCAAGTAACTGATAAATTATTAACACAAAAGACATTTCGGCAAAAAATGTTTTAATGATTTCCTTTAAAAAGAGATGAGATACTCAAATTTAAAATTACGCAAGGAAGCAACCTTAGTTTGGCGTAGATTTGCTTGCTGTAGATCTTGAATAAAATTCTATTTATCAAAATCTACGCCAATCTTATTCAAAATCTACAGGAAACTAAGGTTGCCTTCTTGCCCAGCTTTAAATTTTACTTTGGCATGTTTCTTTTCCTTTTCAAACATTTTGAGTAATTCAGTTACTTAACTAAAGCGAAATCAAAGGAATAGGCCCAAAAGGACATTTCCTTCATTTATAGACACATACACGTTTCGAGAGCATTTGGGTATTATTAAACGCCACTTTGGGCTGAAAATATTTAAAAAAACAGCATATCGTTAGAATTCTCGATGGACAGTTTCGCGCGCTGGAAATAAAACTGTTTTATTCCATACAGTGTTGCCACCACTCGCTTTGAAATTGTTGAGCTTTTTAATCAAAAATGCGTTAAAGTTTTACAAAATATGAAATAGACAATAATACAAATTCCAAATTCGTGCTTCCAGGTTCAAATATTTCGATTGAGAGCTATGTTATTCAAAATTTGATGGCTCTACGTACCGTTGTTTTTTTCACAGTACGAGAAACATGTATACCTGCATGAAAATTCTTCATTATTTAATTTCTTTAAATATAGGGAACAATTTGAAGAGTGATTCAGGCTTTTATAGTGATTCAACGCAAAATCCCGTTTTGAGACTAATAGTCCTTCTTGGCTAAAATCATTTGGACTAAAAATTTCCATTTTTTAAAAATTGTAATTCACAATTAAAATAGGTCAAAAAATGAACTTCCTACTGTTAATTCCATTTGTTCCATTCGGTTTCAATATTTCAAATTTACTACTTTTGTGCCTAAATAGCTGAATATTGAAATGTAATGCTCGTTGATCTAGACTTCATTACTGGAAATAGAAATACGTTACTGATAATATTAGTATTAATTCTTTAACACGCCGAATTCAGATAAAATTTTATCAGCAATTATTTTTTAATTTTTGATTATCCGCTTATTTTATTTTGTTTTTGATTATAATTTTAATTAATTAATTTCTAATTTCGTTAATTAATTGTCATTTTGAATTACTTACTATTTATTTACTGATTATCAGGAAAAACACATACCTATTACCGAAAGAAAGAATTTCTACATTTTTTTTTTACATATCTTTCCTTTTAGAAATACCCACAAATAATTCACACATACGTTTTGTTAATGAATTCATTTATACTAGCATCCATGCATAAATATAATTAGTGGAATCCCATTAAGGAATTAACAAGCAAATATTTTTAATTTCGCCATCATGGAATTCCTCCTCAAAACTGCCACTAAAAGTCAGTTTACGACAAAGAGCTTATATATTCCTTCGGCGAAACAAATTGTTTCAAAAATCAGTTTTATTCAGTCATAATCGCAGAAAATGTGTTACTATGTAAAATCCAAAAAAATAATTTGAATATTTTTGAAAAGTTCCTAATTGGGACATTTATGAGTGAACGATTAAGAATAACGTTGTAACCGACCACATAATTCGATGCAGTTGTCTTAATTTAACATCTTATAAGTAGACATAAATATTGAAATATCTAGCAACTAAAATAGAAATTCTTCTTTTTTAACATTAATTTTTAGCCCAAAGGAACGTTAGATCAGAAGGGCTATTAATTCCGTTTTAGTATTTTGCGTCGATTCACTGTAAATGTTCGTATCACTTTTCAAATTATTGCCACCAAATATTATCCCCCTGTGTTATATTTAAAGAAATTGAATAATGAAGACTCTGCATAAATGCATGAATATTTCTCGCATTGTGATAAAACAACGGTACCTAGACTCATCCAATTTTGAATAACATAATCCTCCTCCAAATATGGGCATCTGGAAGCCCGAATTTGGAATTTGTTTTATTATAAATTTCATATTTTGTAACACTTTAACGAATTGTTGATGAACAAGCTCAAACGATTTCAAAGCGAGCAGTGGCAACGTTGTACAGAAAAAACATTTTTATGTCTAGCGCGCGCGACTGTGTATGGGACGTTTTAAAGATATGCTCATTTAAAAATTATTTTGAGATATTGCTCTTGAAGTGAATTTTATGGTTTAAGTGCGAAGAACATGATATTTAATAACTAAAGGTAACACAGAAAACGTTAAAAAAATACCCCTTTGGGTGCAATCTAAAATCCGAAAGCTTTCAGGTTTTTTTTTTTATTAATTACTTAATTTTTTTTATAAATTAGTAACACTATTTGAATTTTCGTTATAACTATTGGAACTAAGTCGCTAAAATGGAACTAAAATTACAAATGAGCAAAAGTTATAAGTCAGTCATAGGAAACGTTCCCCGCGCTCATATTAAATACTCACATAATAAGAAAGACGTTAAATATTTTTAATTGAATATACTTATTTAAATTTTCCACAATTTTTAAGATAGAATGTTAAGTGCTTCTAGGTTGCATTAATTTATTTTTAATGCATATATAAAGTAAGTCATCATAAATTACTTAATGCTAAAAAATTATGAATTGCGACATTTTATATATTACGAATACCCTAATTTGAAACTAACGTCACTGAAAAATTAAGAATACAAATTTGAAATAATTCTTTTATAGTACGAGGAAGTGTTACTAGATGGCAGCACAAGACGACTAAATAATCATCTTACTTCTCTTTCCTCTGCAATTCTTTTCTTTTTTCATTATCCAGTACCTCGAGTAATTTGTCTTCGGCAATTTTTCTAAGCTCTTTTTCTTTTTCTAACTCATGTTTCAGCAGTCCCATCTGGAAAGATAAAAAATGGTCATGAGTACTCAAAGAAATTTAATTCGTGGCGTTTCTTACTTCAAAACTTAAAACATTTATGCAATACATCACCTCCAGTTTTACCTTAGCTCGGATTAAGATTTTCTGAGATACCGCAAGGAAGAAACTTAGGAATAAAATAGAATTGCTCATCGCAGATTATGAGTTTGATTACAAATCTGAATAATATTCGCATCAAAAATGACATTTGGAAGTATCATGAATGGGAATTAGTCCAATAGCATCGACAAAATATTATATAAATAAAATATTAAAAACTTTGCGCCTCTTTCCTGATCGATAAATTTCCACCTAATGACTGTTACACTTAATCATAGCTAATAGCGCTTTTCAAGGAGAAATATAACAAGTTTGAATGAAACATAAGTTAATGGGTAATGGGGTTAAAAATAACTCGATTAATAACATCTATATCACAAATGAATCTGTATCCATTTTATACACTAGCTATATCACACTTTATGTGATACCTATATGACGTATCAGTAGATGCATATTTCTACTTGAAATCCAGAGGAAATAGAAAGTACCGCACACTTTCGGCAGAAATTTACTCTAATTAGTAATTCCTGCATTCCATTCCCTTCCCCAGAAAGGAACGCGGAAGTGTTGATTTATGAAGCTAAAAGTGAGGCATGAAATATTAGTGGAAAGAATATACAAATCTTACTTTTTAATTCTGTAAATCTCACTCGTTTTGGTAAGCCAAGGCCCTAAGTCGAAAAACGCGACTTATCGCTAATCTAGAAAGCAAACAAGGTGAAAACGACCCTTTTAATACGAACCAATTAGTTGAACAGAAGGCACCACTTCCGGTGCTTACAAACCAGCCACCATTTATGGCGTAAACTCAAAAAATAGAAATTTAACCTACACGGCCGTGACAGCACTATTTTGCAAGATTAAAGCAGAGCCGTAGACAGGAATGCTACCGTAGAAGATCATCTAGTAACGTGACTTTCAACAAATAGAACACGCTCCGACTAACGCAATCTCATACCCTCACCTAAAGCCAGAATTTGGATTCTGGCAGGAAAACGGAAAGGAGAAGTGACAGTAAAGTTTCGGGGTATAAAATAATTGGCTATTTAAAATAAATGCCTCACAAAATTTTTAGAACCATCTTTTCACGGTCGACGTAGAAACTAGAATATAAATCTTGAATTTCACATTTAATTTCTACTACCCTTTACAAAAAATCCAAAGTTTTCAGATTTTATATTACTTCCAAACGGGCGTTTTTTTCATTTGCGGACACATACACGCTTCAAGAGCATTTGGGCTAACGCCATTTTGAGCTAAAAATACTAAAAACACTATATATTTAGAACTTTCGATAGATATTCTCGCGCGCTGGAGATAAAAATGTTTTGTTTTTTTCCGTACAGAGTTGCCATTCCTCGCTTTGAAATCGTTGAGTTTCTTAATCAAAAATTCGTTAAAGTGTTACAAAATATGAAATCGATAGTAAAACGAATTCCAAATTCGGGCTTCCAGATGCCCATATTCGCAGGAGGATTACGTTATTCAAAATTTGATGACTTTAGGTGCCGTTGTTTTATCACAATGTGAGAAATATACATACGTTCATGCAGATTCTTCATTACTTAGTTTCTTTAAATAGAATACAGTATAGTATTTGTTGGCAAGAATTCTGGGCTAACGCCCATTTGGGCTAAAAAAAAACTCTACCTACAGTTTTTTGCAAGCTTTTTATATCATCTATTTTCAATTTTATAATATTTATTTTCCAAATTGGAGATAATTTTTTCTCCTGTTTTTTACACTTTTCTACATAATCTGCTTGACGTGAAACACACGCTTTCTCTTCAATTCCAATAAGTTAATGTAACCAATACGCCAACATCTTAATTGCACGCAATCTAGAAACGAGAGATAAGATTAAGTGAAAGAGACCGAAGAAAAAATTAGCAGCTGAAACTGGTTTTTCTTGAAGTAGAGCGATTATCATTCTTGACAGCTCGCGAAAGTGATATACCTGATTGAGGCATTTTATTTGAGGAATCTATGAAATGTGTGTATGACTATATGTTTTAAATAGCGGGCTGCAGCCAAAGCAAAATTTACAAGTTCTATGTACTCCCGAAACGAAAATGTATAAAAACATTTCACATTCTTTCCAAGCAACAACCAATTCGTAAATATATTTTTTATTGCCAAAACCAGGAAACAAAAACTTTTGACACTTCAGATTAATACGTGTTACGTCATGATTTAAATTTAATGTAATATAACAGCATTTTCTGAATATCATTAAAAGAATTAACGTGGCATTAGTATATCGTGTCAATTATACTACCTGAAACAAAAAGTTGTCAACAGCAGCTACTTATTTAAAATGCTAAAAATAATGAAAAAAAGAAAAATCTGAAAGGTTTCAGATTTTAAATTACCTAAAAAGATTCGCTTTTTTAACATTTTGTGCGTTACCTTTATTTATTAAACATCATGTTCTTCGCACTTAAAGCATAAAATTCAGTTCAGGATCAATATCACGAAATAATTTTAAAATGAGCATATCTTTAGAATTTACGATACACAGTCTCGCACGTTGGAGATGAATTGTTTTTTCTATACAACGTTGCCATGGCTCGCTTTGAAATCCTTCAGGTTTGTAATCAAGAATCCGTTAAAGTTTTACAAAATATTAAATCGATAATAAAAGAAATTCCAAATTTGGGCTCCCAGATGCCCATATTTGGGTGAAAACGTTCAATATACAAAATTTGATGGCTTTAGGTACATTTGTCTTATCACAATGCGAGAAAAATACATACATTTATGCTGATCCTTCATTATTTAATTTCTTTAAATATAATACAGGGCGATAATATTTGGTGCCAACAATTTCAGAAATGAAATAACTCTAGTTTAATTAACAAACTTTTAGTGAATCGACGGAAAATGCCAAAACGAAAATAATAGTCCTTCTAGGCAAATTGCCCCTTTGAACTTAAAACTTTTGACCTGGAAGCAAAGTCCACGAAGAATCGATCGCACACTGACCTCCCTCCCTCCATAAAAAAAAAGCCTCTGTCCAAGCTTTCTAGTCGTAAGACGGCAGCTGGGATCAATATTTATATTGTAATGAATACTTTTTCTAAGATGACAAAGAGGAATAATGGATAATATATGTTAACTAGGTAACTCCAGCCCGCTTTGCTGGGCACACTATCTATCTGAATGTGAACCTAGACTTCTTATATGGACGAAATGTCTAATTTCGAATTGATAACGAACGTAAATTTTTTAAATTTAAAGTCGGGAAATGTAATGCCAGTCAATGAATCAAAGTCAAACCTCACACACACACAAAAAAAGAGTTCTGATTTAGTGACGTCTGTGATAATGTAATAAAATTCCATTTTGGACAGGATTTACGTAAAATCCGTTCTTAGTGCACCTCTATATCATGGAATGAGTAACTATGCAAAATTTCAAGTCAAACGGGTGTATAGTTTCGGAGATTTCGTAATGAGTCAGTGATATTTCGCTTATATATATATAGATATAGATATATATTTCTAAAGAAATTTCGCGAGTTTTTTCGTAGCAGCTCATATATATGATATTTAAAAGTGCTCTTTTTTTCAACTGTTTCTAAATTTTCCAATAATGGACGAAGGAAAACGCAAAACTGCTCGCAATAACCCAGTTTTAATTCCTGATGCATCCAGACATTACAAATGCACTGCGAAATAAGCAGAATTTCTCCAGTGCTTTCCTAACTTCTTTATAGCTTCCGAAGCAGTCGAGTTAAAAGATAGAAGCGTTGCCAGCTGCGTTAGTCGCATTTACGACTCTCTAATTTTCGCCAACTACCGCACGTTTCGTCGCCAGGTTGCGAACGCATAAAACATAAGACATCTTATGTGGCTGGGGTAGGAGGAGAAAGAAGAGAAATATTCTTCCGGGAATATGAGGAATGTATCTCTGGTTCAGGGGTTCTCCCTTCTAAAATTAGATCCCCAAAATATACGACTACTCGTAAGCAGTTTCAGCAGAAAGGTACTGAGCGTTGTTTGTTTATATTATATTTTTGGATTCATAATTTTGGTGAGGTCTGTTTTCTTGACTCCAAAGAAAACATAATGGGAAACTCGATTGATTACGAGTTCAATAACTTTGCAAAACATTACGTTCGTGATATTCTAAATAAGCTAATAAGAGTTTCAAAATATGACATCTCGCTACGGTTTCTATGCATTATTTTTATTATAGCATTATTTCATTTCACAGTTCTTTCAGCGCAATGAAATTAATAGGAAAGTAATAATAAAAAACGAAAGGTTTCAGATTTTAAATTACGTCGAAAGGGGCATTTTTTAAACATTTTGTGTGCTACCTTTATTAATTAAATATCACGTTCTTCGCACTTAAACCACAAAATTCACTTCAACAGCAATATCGCAAAATAACTTTAAAATGAGGATATCTCTAGAATTTCTGATACACAGTCGCGCGCGCTGGAGATAAAAATGATTTTTCTATACAACGTTGCCATTGCTCGCCTTGAAATCTTTGAGTTTGTTAATCAAAAATTCGTTCAAGTGTTACAAAATATGAAATCGATAATAAAAAAAATTTCAAATTTGGGCTTCCGGATGGCCATATTCGGTGGAGGATTACGTTATTCAAAACTGGATGGCTTTAGATACCGTTGTTTTATCACAATGCGAGAAACATACATACATTCATGCAGATTCTTCATCATTTAATTTCTTTATATGTAATACAGGAGATAATATTTGGTGGCAATAATTTGAAAGGTGATTCGCCGTTTATAATTTTCAACGCGAAATGCCGAAACGAAATTAATCGTCCTTCTGGGCAAATTGCTCCTTTGGACTCATAATCCTCAGAAAAAGTAAAAACAATTAATGTAGAGTTTCACAAAAACGGAACAGGGTATAGTAAAAACTTGGAGCTTGGCCAAAACAAAATTTATAAGTTTTATGTACACCTGAAAAGAAAATATATAAAAACATTTCAGCACGAATGAAATCAATTCCTTCTTCGCAAGCAGCAACTAATTCGTAAATAGTTTTTTGCTGCCAAACCAGGAAACAAAAACTTTTGACACTTCAGTTTATTACATACACGTATGACGTCACGTTTTAAAATTAATTAAATAAAAACAACTACAAATTCTGCTTCCATCTGTGAATGTTGAATGTTTGCATATCTACAGAAGCGTCTCCCTTTGTGTTTTAACCGCATCAGTGTTTGAGATACATTTTTGCGGCTTTCATTAAATGATTTTATTAATTCATTAATTTATGTTGCTTATTATGTTTCGTCAAAATCCGTAAATATGTGTGTTACTCAGCCATTTCAAAAAATAAAAAATATTCATGGTTCTTATCCGATAAGGAGCTCACTAAGCTATTACGCTATGGTCTCTTAAAGTTGCTACGTACCTGACAAAGACAAGCTAAAAAGAAGAAAATCTTCACAGCTTTATTGCATGGCAAGGGTTTATAAACATATACAGCAAACTTTTACAAAACCGAACCCAAAACATAATTAGGAGTAAGTGCAGACAGCATCTATTGCCGAACTTAACGACAGTAATGTAGGTTTCCCCTTTAATTACGCACCTCCGGATCTTTAATCTACTTGATAACATTAATGTCCCTCCCTTTCCTCTCTCAAAATTTCGAAACCTAATATAAAGTTCCCTAAGAATGCCCGGGTTCATTAAAACTCCTCTGTATTTGACGAAACCCGATTTATGCCCTCGTCAAAGGTTTTATTTTACCCTCAGCTTTAGGTGATCGCTAAGCGGAGCATAGGAACTTAAAGAAGGAACTGTTTAAAGAGCAGAAAGTTAGAGGAATTAGAATTAGTTATTTGGACAAATATCCTGCAATGTTAGTTTCATAAAATGTAAAGGAGAAGAGCATTCTTAAAAATATTTCAAGATTTAGAGAAGGAATTTTAATATTTGGAGATGGAAAGTATTATGCTTTCGGAAGATTTGTTGTTTATGTAAAATTAAAATTTACGTTATTGTGAATTCTTTATTCAAGAAATGGTCGTGGATAATAAGAAAGTTCATTATTATTTATTCTTTATACGAAAATTGAAAATTTATAAGTTATGTAATTAAACACTGTAAGCGTCGAGAGAGGTATCGCATGAAAACAGACCCAAACCCTCTGGTCTTGCTTGATTTGGTTTGTTTTCATTACAACATAGCATGCGAGTTCTGTTTGCCTATAGGAAGGGATGCATTCGTGGAGGACTTTTCGAGGCTGCTGGTTGGAGTCATTTCGGATCACTAAATTAATGTGCTGTTCATTGCACTAGTGATTCCTAGTCTTCTTCGGCTTACGACACAACTCAAGGGTATTGTCCAATGACCTGGATTTGGACCTGGACCTGGCTGTTATTATATTAAAATTCAGTTAATTAATGTGATAGTCTGTGCTTAGTATACATAGCATCAATAATACAAAGCATCAACATGATCATTAAAACTAAAAAAAGTTGCTGTCACTCGAAGCAATTTTCTATCCTATTACAAAAAGTAAAAACATGTTGCGAATAAGATTTCTCGTCCAGTTTATTCATTTTACCATTATTGAAGTATATTTGCGTAAACATAATGAAACTATCAATCATAGCTGTTTCCGCTATGTTAGTTTTTCTTTCTAATTCCTAGACTAAGCGAGAAGAATAGATAAAACATAACAGCACGCGTTAAACATATACTAGTACATTTTACCTCGATATAAAATTTCGTTTGCATTTTTAATTAAAATAATTTCAACTAGCTTTTTAAAATGTCTACCAAGAAGCAAGCGAAAAAATATTTGGGGAAAGAGACATACTTTTCCACCTACCTCGAAGCAGCTGGCGTGACTTTCATTACAGAGTAAATGGCATCTGCTTTCAAGACCTCCACATCGAATGGACTATTGGCTCTGACATATACCTCGCAGGAACGTAACGACATGCGCTAGAGCTGGCGATCGTCCATGTTCGATCTATTCGATCCTATATTGAACACCCATGTTCGATTATGTTCTAGTTAACAATCGCCCATGCGATCGCTAGTTCTAAATCAAACCCATGTTTAGAACATTTTCATTATGTAAATGGCGACATGTCTTTGAATTATACGTGGAACCGTTTACTTATTTCTGCTCCTTACGCAAAATTATTTTTCAAATTGTAAGGGAGCATGATGTAGCCAAGTTCTTTTCACCTCACAAAATTGAAAACCACACAAAATATTATTTTTATTAAAAGTTTCAAAACCTTTATTATCACCCTATAATATCTGTTTTATACAGCATAAAAGATGTCTGTCCAAAACTCTTGCCACGGAAAGTCTAGAAAAACAACAACGATACAAAAAGAAAATCGAATATTACAATCATTTAGTATCTAGTTATAGAACGACCTCCAAAACTTTTACCTAGAATGAAATATATATAAAAAAAGTTACAGCAAATATTAAAATCTCCTGTTCAGGGCGCAGAAATTAAGAATTCTCCCCTCAGTCTTGATCAGAAAACATTCGATAGCATGTAATACAGAAATAAATATTGCCTTTGCATTCTAGCAAAAAAGAAGCTAAAGAATGTACCTGAGTTTTATTCTGAATGAACGAGTTATACTGGGTTATTTTAGATCTGACAAATAGATTAGTCAAACAAAGAAATAATATCGTTAAGCTCTCATGCTTTTAACTTTTAAAAACGTGAGTAACAGAAATAACGAAATAGTTTCATGTAAGTTTCAAATTTTATTAATTCTGTGTCGACATTTTATCGGAGGAAAAGAAAATTAATCTCCCTTTTGACGTGTATGATTTTCCGTACAGAGTGTTCCGAATCTATATTCGGAACACAGTACAGCCAATGAACAATACTAAAACATAATAATAGCAAAAACAATAATATCATTGAGACTAATTCTGGAGAAGCCTTCAGGAAACAGAACTAATTTCTGCATTTCTTGCTTTAAATCATGTATTACACACCAAAAGAATTGGTATTCATAACACATATTCAAAATAAAACAAAGTGCAGCGAAATATGTAGCTAGTAAAATAGGCAATCAAAATAAGGACTTTATCACTGAATTAAAAGTGAACTGAGATAGAACCAACTAAGCGCCAAATAGAGAGGATGCTCTTCTTTATATACAATCGGAGATTTATTGTTAGTGTTGTTTCAGATGGCCGCATCCTTGCAGCTTAATGCATTCTTCGAGAAGGGCAATACCCATCGATCACTTAGCTATCTCATCATCGAGAACGTGTCCCAAGATGCACCACAGGAGGCGACCGGTTTTACACCCGCGAGAAAGGGGAAATTCCATTCTAGTTTTGATGAACAACACTCCGAGAAATGGATCAGAGGGTCTTTCATCCTTTTTTCCTGCCATCAAACCTCTCTAAAGGACTTTCAGATCGCCAGTGTTTTAAGTGAACCCATACCGCACAGACGCAATACACTTATATATATATATATTCAGGTCGCCTCTGGAGTTCTTCTTTATTCTTCTGGCTCAATAACCCAAGAGCCAGCAGCGTTACTCACCTTACAGATCAGAATGCCAAAATCGGTTATTTATATTTCTCTTAAAAATTTCCAGATCTTGATCCTAAGTGGGGCTCAGATTTTGAAGTTTCTACCAGGATTACTATAATACAAGGTTTGCTCTTCTCGAGCAAGGTCAATCAGTGTGATGACGTTGACGTCCTGTTCCAGAAGATTGTTTCTCCCACTTCTATGAGTAAAGTGACATCATGGATAAGATACCACAAGCGTCGGAAAGAGAAAGTTTGACCTTGAAAGAACATAACCTTGTCTGTGTATTCACCTTATTCTCTGATAACATCGAAAATTTCGGAAATTACAAAATCCGATATCTTCAATTCTAAGACAGTTTTCTGACGTAACAGTAGCGGAGTGGATAAGGCCACTGAACATTTCGTCCAGAATTTAATTCCCATACGCGAATAGGGGATGATTAGCTTTTTGAATGTACATTAAGTCAACTACATTTAGAAAATCCTCCAAGAAGGCATTTTATTTCTTCTAAAATGTATTGTAATCGCGAAAAATTTCGGGTGTCATATTTCAAAGAAAATATCCATTTTGACCGCTATCGAATGCAATTTAACGATGTTTCTGCGTGATATGTGAACGTAAGGACAGAATAAAGGATTTTGTTCCCCCCAAAATTATTAAACTGATTTAAAATGTACTTTGAAGAGATTTTTTCGTGGCGTCTGTGCGTACGTACATATGTATCTCGCATAACTCAAAAACCTGTAGCCTTAGAAAGTTGAAATTTTGTATAAGCATGTAGATGTTCACCTCCTATTTTGATTGCAATCGGCCGCAGCAAAAGTATATAAATATATGCTTACATATATCCACTGTGTTACTCGGCTCAATGAGCTCAGTTCTAATATGTTTCTAAATTGCGCATTTTTTGCTTTAAAAATGATTGAATTATGTTGTTCTTATCTTCCGGTTAAAGTTTTTATGCCTTTAGTTAACCTGCATGTTATAATTGCAGAATTATCAACAATTTAAAAGTTGTTTAAGTGCGGCTAAGCTTAATTATTTTGGTCATAGCGGCCATATTTTTTATATTTGAAACTTAGCAGAATAATGGATTTGTTGCCAATCTAGAGAAACTAAGCTTCGCAACAACAAAGATGACGCCTTCTTTTATTACTGCGAATTAAATCATGCTTAATCCATTCTGGAATTTATTCGAGCAAATAGGTGTTTAAGATTTACTTCGTAATTTTTAATATACATATTTTGAGTTTTAATGTATTTTTCCTTGTCGGGAAGCGAGACCGAATGAATTGAATGAGAAGTATTGCATCGTCTGTGAACAACTGTTTCTTTCTTTTTCTTTTTTGTTTAATTTCTTTTATACATCGTTTTAGATTTATTATGGTATTTGAATGCAACATCTGGCAACGATTAGATAATTTTTCAGATGATATATATAATTTTTGTACATTCTAAGTTATAAAATGAATGAGATGTAACTCTGTTAAGTGAACCTAGCGCCGAAGTGTCGCTATGGAAACAAAATATCGTGAATTTTAAAGAGTGCATTTATTCTGTTGTGGTTTATGCACTATCAGTGAAGTAGATTTAATTCAATCCAATAAGTTTAAATGAAATGCAAGAAAAAATGCGTATAATTTAATATTCCATACAAAGAAGTCATGTGGTGTACACATCAGATTTTTTCTTAAATTAGTGAAGTTAGCCCTCACTGTGCATGGACGTTACGAAATACGTAACCAGCCAGAATTATTCACAAGCTAGAAATGATTATACACATGTCATTCCGATACACGACACAACAGTAACAAACAATAATGTGAATATTTATATACATTTTCACAATATTAATAAATCATAGATGGTAATTGTCTAGTTCTGACGCGAGGAGCACAATCAGAAAATACTTCACATGTGAAAAATGACCAAATATATCTCTAATGCAAGAAAATGGGAAAGCTGTCTTTCACACAAAGAAACGGAATATATAAAATAGTAGAAATAATTAATCATTGCTCAAAGAAAGCCAACTAAGTCACAAACGTATACAAACTCTATTGAAAAGAGAATATCATTAAGCCGAATAAAAGAAATGTACCCTAAACTGAAACAATGTTTCGAATAGATTTTGAAATCCCAAAATGGAACATGAAAACTCCGTAAATTATTTGTAAAAAACAAATTAATGATAGAAAGAAAGAAGAACACAACCCAAAGTTCACACTTCTTAAAGTCACACAGATACAAAAGGATATTAAAAGATTTTCCTTTAAGAAGCGTCAAAAACGAAAACATTAATCTCAAAGAAACATTTTTCTCGCGATATGTACTGGTCTGCCAGTTGTCTGAGAAAAGATAAAAGTGTTTTCCAAAAAGCTATTTGGAAAAGTTATGCGAAAAAGTATTTTGGTAAATACAATTGCCAGTTAAGTTAATCTTCAATGATTGTAACATCGTTATCAGACGTTTTAATGTTCGAGGAATCCTCCGGTCCAAATGCAGTTTCATTGGATATGTGCATTTGAAATGAATTCTCATAAAATGCTCCCTTTTTTTTTTCGATAACAGGACGTTTTGATCTTAATGTCTTCAAATAAATCTGACTTCAGAACATGCGGGAGACGTTTCTTAATTTGCATATCGCGGATTCATTTTACTTTATGTTTTTTTTTAACTTTCTGAAGATGGGCAGAGCATGGGATGGCATTGATATTTATTCTTTATTGAAGAAGAATAATTCATTCTTTCTTTTCGACTGGCGCCAAACAACGCAATGTGGCGTGATTTATTCGTTGATGGTTGAAATGTTTGGTATTGTGTTCAGTGACAAGCTTGATTCCATGTTGCTGAATGAAATAAAAGCAATAAGGAGGCAGAAATATTTGCTTCGACAAATTCACATTTCGGTCATTTATTTTCATTCAGCGGATGAAATGAGAGTTTAATTCCGAAATTATTATAGATTCCAAAATCAACGAGCATGAACACTAAATTATTTTGTGCTACTTAGATTTAAATAACTTTCCATCTTAAATATTACAGTTGACTAATTAATTAAGTAAAAAGCCTGTTCCTATACATTATATTGTTACATTTTTTCTTTCTGTTCTTCTTCTTACATACGTTAAAGCGTTCGCGGATTTGGAGTGAATAACGATGACAGCCCTTGATGGAGTATCGAAACACACTTTATTGGCCAGTATTTTTCAAGACAGTTCCAAAATCCCGCTTACAGTCGTCGAAGAACTACTGTAAACACGCTTAGACAATCAGCGACACAGTTTTCAAACTATCAGGCTATAACGGTGGAGACAGCTTCACGGCAAAGCACCAGAGTACCGCTCCCGACTCTGCTCAGCCGTTCTCGGAACTTTCCGTACTCTCGAGAGACTCTCCACGCTACAACTCGTGATACACTCGAGTACAGCTTCCGACTCAGTTCGGTCGTTCTCGCTGCTCAACACACTCTTAAGATAAATCTCGACGATGCACTAAGTCGCAATACCCTAAGAGACTCTCTCGATGCACTCGACGACTAGCCTGGCACTAGACTACGAGACACTCGCTCATTGACTGACTATCAGCTCGCTAGACGAAACACTAACTTACTCTCAACTCGGTAGACTAGGCACTGACTTCGCACTGACTCCGCAATGACTCACTCTCCGCGTACCAGCAGGGTTTATATAGCTTTTGGCTTGTGTTCGAGAACATTCTGGGCTAAACCAGTAAGAATTGGTTCCAGAAAGTTCTCCATCCGTCCATAGCATATCGCCAATTTTGTCGCCAAATGGACGATTTCTCTCCAAATATGGCATTTCCATATTAGAAATACAGTTTATAATATAAATATCCATATTAGAAATACAGTTTTCTTGCTATAATTTAAAAGGATTAATTCTGGTACGGGGGAGGAATTCAAAATTTTCAGGTGGGCTGCCATAATTAAATAATTTTGAATGGTTCTAATTTTGGATAATAGAATAGCTGTGATTTTTCAAAGGGCGTCAATTGAATCTGATGTACCTAATCTTGATAACGTTATATCGGATTTGATTGCATACCTCTTCTTACGTATTTATTTTTTGCGTTTTTTGCATTTTTTTTTAGGTTTTAGTAGTTCACATTTTTTAAATCATCTGACTTTTGTTTAATTTTACATATTTATTGGGAATTTTGAAATTTAATGGTATTGAATTTCACTTCTTTTGGGGCTTTGTGGAATTGGTGTAAAATTTCTTACTTATTCTCTCTCTATATATATATGTGTGTGTGACATCTTAATGCGTAGATGACACCGGTACTTTTAACAGCTTGCAGTCGTGATGGCTGAGAGGAAATGGTAGTAAGAAGAGGTTGACAAAACTAATTTTGTCGAATCACTATCTTTATTTTTAGGCACATCAAAATCCTTTCTGTATAGACAATATACTTTTTGATCGTACGCAATTACAATAATTTTTATATACACATTACGTCATTTTATATAAAGAACAAAGGAGGGGATAGACGCGTAGAGTTGTTTGGAAAAGGAAGGAATGACGTAGTTACTTGCGAAGAGTATTTACACCAAGTTGATGCGTAAGTACAGTTGAACTGTAATTGGTTAATTTTAGGTTGTTATGTAACGTGGAAAGATCCCGAATTTGAGAGAACAGATGAACTTATGGGGGACAACACCAAATTTAGAATGGAGACGAAGCTTACAAAACTGAATTCGAAGACTCACAAGATTTATTTTTCTGGATATCAAATCATTTTTTTTTTTGGTAGACAAGATATTTCTAGGTCATAGTTAAGTACAATAATTTTTATGTATATAGATTGAAACAATATTACGTAATCTTATGTAAGGAACAAAGGCAGACAATTACGCATAGCAACGCAGAGATGTTTCGCAGGGCAGGAGAAATTTAGAAAAGGAATGACGTAATTTCTCACGAAGTAGTATTTATACTAGGCAGGTGCATTTATACTAAGCTGCGATTGGTCAATTTTAGGTTTTAGTTCTCTTTTCAAGTAGCGTTATCTAAATGTCATATGATTTTGGAAAGATCTCGAATTTGGGAGAAAAGATGAACTTAGGGGGAGAACATAAAATTTAGATTAGTTAATTTTGAGGTTGCCAATTATTTCTTAGCATAGCCATCGTATTTTATTATATCTTACATATAGATATATATAAATTTATTATTAATGCAAATTTCAAAAACATTTCTATACATTTTAGCTAATAAATTATATAAGCAAAATTGCAAAAACAAAAGAAGGAAAGTACAAAATAATAACTGTACAAATACATCGTACCCAAAAATATATGAGATCGTACGTGCGAGTAAATCAAAGTCCCATGACATAAACCAAAATTATAATGACATACATTTATTTACTAAATACGTGTATAACACATACATGTATATTTTCAAAAAAAAATTAAACAAAATCAGCTGCTGTTTGATATAAGTTTCGTAAAATTAAACTTTGATTTTATTGCACACGTTTTCCATTGCACGTGAAATCATTACACCCATTTTACAGAATCACGTTTTAAACACCTAATAGGTCTCCTAAGAATTACTATTACTCATCAGAATTACTGTTTTGTAAATAATTATTTTGTTAAGTTTTGCTAATACTATTCTTCTTTTTTGCTATTCCTTTTTTGTTAAGTTTTGCTATTATTATTTTGTTATTAATATTTTACTATTACTAGTTGCTATTACTATTATGTTATTACTATTTGCTATTACTATTTTGTTAAGTTTTTTGCTATTAGTGTTTTGTTTCGTTATTCAAAAAATTGGTTTCTTGCAGTGGCATTAGGCAGAACACACGTAATATCTCAAAATACTCTATTTAAACTATAGAAGTACAGTAGTCATACTGAAGCATTAACATTCAGTGACAAATAATGATGCATTTCATAGATAATATTCCGCAATATTATTTGGAGTACCGCAATATTATCATATGGCACAGAGGTACCGCTGTAGCCTACTCATGCTTCCTTCAACGGCAGAACATACTCATTTGTACGCGATGTTTTATTTTCAGGGTTTCAATGTGTATATGGAGTGCATTTTTATTGTTAATATTTCGTTCCATGAGGAAAGTCACGCAACTTATCGCCCCATCTTAATCTTTCAGTAAGTAACGTAAACACAGAAGAAAGTCAACTTTTATTAGTTCGTCGACCTAACAGTGCACAACCTGTATAATATTAAACACCGTCGCTTGTAGGAATATAACAGTATACTAGGAGGAAGCGGCATCCAGACCTGGCTAGCATTTAAGCCGCCGTACACAGTTAAACGACCCACCCATTAGAGGCCATCCAAAGAGGCATAAACCTCCAGGCCAACTAGGGGACAATTTTTGTTTCACACAGTGTGGGGTATCAGCACAGGTGACAGGTGACGGAGGACGGGGACAACTGCTGTCTAACAAAGGTAAGCAGGTATATGTCTTACGCCTTCCACTATCCCGAGTCCCAAGGAGACCTGCCTCGGGTATAAGCACACAAAGTCAATGTTGGACGTCAAGCGCATCCAACTAAAATCAAAGAGAACATAATTAGACATCGACTGTCTCCAGAGTCGAGCCAACCTCTCCAAGGAAAATCTTCCATATCAAGCCATGTAACGTCCCCACAACCAAGAGGCAGACAAGACAGTACCTTATGGTCCCTGCCACCTGAACCTACCACCTAATAAACGATGGCTCTAATAGTCACTGTAAAGACTGTTAATTTTACCCCCAGAAGTCGAGCCTGTCTGAGTATTGGACCTAGCTAGAACGCCTAGAGTTTACCCCCCAAATAACCCCCGGGTGGAAGTAGGAATAACAGAAACAAAGGTTTAAGTAAAATAAGAAGTATTAAAATGATGAGGTGTACACGGTGAAAGAGCGCATACAAGTTTTGATTCAGGTTGCCAATGAGCAATACGGCTTTAGCAAGGCTAAAATCCGTTCAAGTACATTCAGACACTGGGTGTACTAGTAGCGAGACATTCATCGACAGTTAAAACAAGTTCTCTCACTCAAATAATCGGTCCTCAAATATATTAATTTATTTGTATTTTGGCAGAAGCCCAAAAACGCAAACGTGACAGCAAAGACGCAAATAATAAGGTAATTGGTTAATAAACGTTAAAGCTTACAAGCACAGGAGCGAAAAATTGAATATGTGTTGATCCATTTGTGTACATACGTACGTAAGGACTTCATAAGTCCGTTTAAATTTACAGGAATAATTAAAATCTTCACTTAAAGGTTTTTTCTTAAAAAACTTAATTACTTATCACTTCGATACATAAGTTCATATTTTAACATAAATGGCGTCTCAATGCGAGAAAGGAAAAAAATCCATAATGAAGAAATTCTTTTCTTTCCTGTAATAAATGTATAACCTTTGATGACCCTAGAATAAGAGATGAAATGAGAGAGTACTACATAAGTATCTTCCTGGAAAATTGCCATCGAGATCGGGATTCTCCTATTTCTCAATGATGTCAGCACATTCTAGATTGATCACTTCAATGTGAGGTGGATTACAGCAGCCTATTCTGAAAACTTCCCAGTATGATGACGCTTTTAATCACTTTTCTTGTATATGTTTCCTTGAATGATCACTTTACTGCAAAGTAGATTGGGACGGTACTTTAAATCCAGACCAGATACAATAATAGCTTCCCAAAGTACAGTTTCCCAATAACATGAGACTCTTTCTCCCTTTTTCAATAATATCTACGGGTTCCTGGATGAACTAGAAGTACAGGAAGGATGTGAGAGAATAAATGTATATTATTTAGTTATCAGATCATCAAACGTAACTTCGCGGATGTTTTCTATTTCGAAACGAGCTGTCTGCATGGTTGTTTTTCGGGATTTTTCTCATCTGTAATGCAAATACTAGCCAGTTTACCTCAGAAAGTTATACGATATTTTCTCCCTCTTTTATGCATGCCTTCGTGATGCAAACGGCGGCCTAGTGGTGTAGCACACTCGGAGTGTATTCAAGAGGTTCAGTTCGCATCCCGGCGAAGGCGCTGCACATTTTTCATCTACTCCTGCTTTAAAATAACCTCATGTTACTACAAAGTCATACATGAAGGCAGACAGCCCAAATGTGTGATTTAGATATTAAAATAACAAACATAAATTGTTGCAATCAACATCCCGAGCCACAAATGCTTCTTCATACGTGGGCTATAAAAGCAACGAAGAAATATTTGCAGCGCCAACAGATGTACTCATGCTAAAGTCATAAAACATTTCTCTGTATGTGTCTAAAAAGCTGTTTAATATTCGATTGTGTCTAAATTCTACAAACGGAATGTATTGCATATGGGCATATACGAGGCACGTCCAGAAAGTAAGTTCCGTTTCAATTTATCTCCGCTGCAGCTCTGCGATCGCAGTTCCGCACATGCGCAGTAGACGCTCTGTATCAAGGAGAAGAAACGCGCGCCATTTGGAGATCGCTGTCAGTCACGTACGCTTTGTTGTGCTTGTTTACAATGTCGGTGTTGATTGAAAATCCCGCCGCTTGTGAAATCAGATCTGTGATTCGTTTTCTGAATGCGAGGAAAGTGAAACCTAGTGAAATTTATCGGCAAATTTGCGATGTTTACGGACCAAAAGCGATGAGTGATTCAATGGTGAGAAGATGGGTCCGAAAGTTCAATGACGGACGTAGTGATGCGCACGATGAAGAACGAAGTGGGCGTCCATCTTTGGTTACAGAAGAACTGGTTCACGCGATTGATGACAAGATCCATGAAAACCGAAGGTTTACAATTAGTGCTCTCGCTATGGAATTTCCCCAAATTTCACGATCACTAATGCATGAAATTGTTACCGAAAAACTGAAATTTCGTAAACTTTGCTCACGTTGGGTACCAAAGATTCTTACTGAGCAACACAAAACAAAACGGATGGGTAGTGCACTTCAGTTTTTGACCCGTTATGCTGAAAGCGGTGAAGAATTTCTGACACAGATAGTCACAGGAGATGAAACTTGGGTTTCTTACGACACCCCTGAAAGTAAGCGGCAATCAATGGAATGGAGGCACACTTCATCCCCAGCAAAGGTTAAGCCGAAGCAAATCTTGACACCTCGAAAAATGATGTGCACAGTGTTCTGGGACTGGAAAGGCATCTTACTCATTAATTTCTTACCGCGTGGTCAAACAATCAGAGCAGATGCTTATTGCGAGACACTTCGGAAATTGCGCCGTGCAATTCAGAATAAGCGCCGAGGATTGCTGTCAAAAGGTGTTGTTTTTCTTCACGACAACGCACGACCACACACTGCAAATGTGACGAAAAACCTCCTACAGGGATTTGGCTGGGACGTGTTTGACCATCCTCCGTACAGCCCTGACCTCGCTCCTAGCGACTTTCATCTGTTCTTACATCTTAAGTCTTTCCTTGGCGGTCAACACTTTAACAATGACGACGAGCTGAAAGAAACTGTTTCCAACTGGTTGAAGACACAGGCGGCAAATTTCTATGAAGAAGGTATACAAAAACTTGTGCCACGCTATGACAAATGCCTGCAATATTTCGGCAGTTATGTGGAAAAGTAGTTTAAGAGTTGTTGAATTTTGTGCAATAAATAACTTTTCTGTAGCTGTACACAATTTACTTTTATTACCAAACGGAACTTACTTTCTGGACGTACATTGTATATACAATGACATTCCCACACTGAGAATGCATAAAACGAAAATTCTGCTAACATGTGAAAAACTAATTGAGTGTGAAAAGGATAATGATTCTCCGATTACTTTGTATAAAACTAATTTACAACTAACAGACTGGAATGACAACATCTGCCCACTTACGTAAGGGTTATATCTATCGATCTATTGAATGACATAAGGCGCCAGTAATCCTCTGTTTTCAGATCAGTGTTTTAAAATTCAATACGCTTTGCAAGGACGACGACTAATATATTCATAACTCAGAAGCTTTTAATAGAAAACGCCTTATATTCTTTGGCTAGACACTAGAATATCAAAAGAAAAACTGCCAACTTTAATATTAACTGACAGCACAATTGCAAGCCTTGTCAAAAATATTCCGATCAACTTATCTCCATATCCAGTTAAGACATCAAGAGTTATATTATTCTTTTACTTGAGTATGCCGTTGGCGATATGTAGGAAAACTTCTTCAAAAGTCGCTGTAAAAAATATAAGCAGAACTGTTTGTAGACAATTTATACAATAGCATAAAAGAAAAAAGCAAAAATAATTTTTTCTTCCACTGGTGATTGAAATACTTTAAGATCCACGTAAAGCTTACGAAAAAATCTCAGAAACAATTTTCGCACTGTAGAGAAAAAATTAGAACAGAAAGGTGAAAAGTTTGTAAATATTTTTGGAAGTTTTGTACAGACTAACCCCTCAGTTAATACTAGATATATATCTAGGATTACTGATCACTACAAAGATTTGGAGACTATTGTTTTCCTATCACGTAAAGAAACAAAAGTTATCTAGAAAAATGTATTGGGCTTTGATAATAGAAGCTACAGAATTTGTTCGCGATTGAAAAGGATAAGCAATTATCTCCTGTTAAGCTATTTCAGATAACAACTGAAAAAAGTCTGATGTGTACACCACATGCCCTCCCTGTACGAATATTAAATTATACGCATTTTTTCTTGCATTTCATTTACACTTATTGGATTGAATTAAATCTACTTCGTCGATAGTGCATAAACCGCAATAGAATAAATGCACTCTTTAAAATTCACTATATTTGCTTACCATAGCGACACTCTGGCGATAGCTTCACTTACCAGCGTTACATCTCATTCATTTCATAACTCAGAATGCACAAAAATTAAGAATCATCTAATCGTTGCTACATGTTCTATTAAAATATTATAATGAATCTAAAACGATGTATAAAAGAAATTAAGCTTAAAAAATAAGAAACAGTTTTTCATAGACGATTCAGTAATTCTCATTCAATTAATTCCGTTCTCACTTCGCGACAAGACAAAAATGCATAAAAACTCAAAATATCTACATTAAAAATTACGAAGTAAGTCTTAAACACTTATTTCCTGGAATAAATCACAGAACGGATTAAGCACGATTGAATTCGCAGTAATAAAAGAAGGCGTTATCTTTGTTTTTGCTAAGCTTAGTTTGTCTAAATTGGCAACAAATACACTGTTCTGACAAGTTTCAAATGTAAACAAATATGGCTGCTATGGTAAAAATAAATAGGCTTAGAGGCACTTAAACAACTCTACAAGTATTGCATGCAGACTTGCCAGAGGCATAAAAACCTCAACCGGAAGATAAGAACAGAATAATTCAATCATTTTTAAAGAAAAAAAAGTGCGCAATTTACAAACATACATATAACATTACAAGAATAAAAACTGAGCTTACTGACCAGAGTAACAGAGTGGGTATATATATGTATACATTTATTTATTTATATGCTTTTGGTGCGGCCAATGGCAACCACAAAGAAAAGGTGCGCATGCGCTGTGTTATTGCAGTCCTATATACAAAATTTGAACATTCTGACGCTATTCGTTTTTGAGTAATGCGAGATACGTACAGACACCATGAAAAAAATCTCTTCTGATTCCATTTTAAATCAGTTTTACAATTTGTTTGGGGAAATAGAGCCCTTTATTCTGTCCTTCCGTAGAGAAGTCACGCAAAAGCATCGTTAAATTGCATTCTATAGCGGTCAAAATGAATATTTTCATTGAAATATGGTACCCGGAGTTTTTCGTAATTACAGTAATTCTTTTACTTCATACGAGGAAGTAAAAAGCTTTGATGCAGTTGGATTTTAAAAGACATCAAATGTAACGAAACATAACCACTGGTGCGAATAGTGCCATATCTCCCATTTCGTGATTCTTCGCGAAGTTCTCAATTTGAATATGGGATAAAACAGCCACAGCACGACATAAAAGATAAATTGCTTAATGTCTCGATATCGTAAAATTTCTAAGGCTAAAGTTTAAAACTGCATTCCACAAAAATGTAAATTACTGAGCCCTACTTCACTGAAAGGGCATTGAATTGAATCAATTTCTAGTTGCACATTACTTTGTTGACAACATTTTTATTGCTTCTGACTGCGCATTTTTGCAACCGATCTCAAGGAATTAGTTTAGTGAATGAATTGATTATTATAAAATTATGAAATAGCTTTTGGTCAGTTTATTTTATAATTTCAAAATTAGTTTTTACTATGTGAAGTCAGAAGAAACTTGTTCTGCAAAGATCATTCAAGTCCACTACGAACACTTATAAGGTATTTTCTCCCTCCTTCCAGCATACCTTCGTGGTTTAACTGTTAGTAACACTCACATATTCGAGAGGTCCAGGGTTCGAGTCCGGGTGAGGGCATTGCACATTTTTCATATCTCCCGCTTCAAAAATATATAATTACTCTACAGTGGAGTTCGAACTAAAAAAAAGGGGGTGGATGATCATTTTTCACCACCACGATTTGACGACTTTAAAAGAGGGAGTATATAAGGTATTTTCTCCCTTCTTCCAGCATGCCTTCCTGGTATAACGGGTACCACACTCGGTGCGTATTCGAGAGGTCCCGGCGAGAGCATTTGCACATTTTTTATGTCTTCAGCTTCAAAATAACATAATGTCTCTACACGCTTAGCAAACCCCCTTGCATCTTGGCCGAAGAGTCTTCTTTACCATTTTGGCAAATCTGCATAGCTTACATGTTGCTAGCAAGCAAACAGCTCAGTGTCAGTTTTATTGCCAAACTGTAAAACATGCGCTAATGTACTGCAAATTTGAGTTGTTATTTTGGCAGTGAAAACTGTTAATACTTCTGTGCAAATCATTGCCATCAAGAAGGGAATGCTTTCATTTCTAGTCAACGTTTTCAGGTCTTCCTTCGACAATTATAAAATTCGGAATTGCTGTTCGACATCAAATTGGTCTTCATACTTCAAGATTCATACAATTCAACAACGGATAGCGATCAAAAACTAGACAAGCTAGGTCTTTGAAACGAACAACGAAACGACAAGATAAAATCCAAACCACTACTCTCGTCTGGCCAATACTTCTGCCAACCTTCGCCAAGCAAACAAAGTCAGGGTGTAGGAGAACGCTGAGTTATTAGTTTTGATCCTAATCAGCCCTTGCATCAAAGCTCCTAAATCACTCTAAATCCCATTGGAGCGGGCACTTGAGTCTCACAATGGCTATAATTTTTCCTCAAGAGATCTAATATCGCGTTTTGGACGACGGAGCTGAACTGCAGTTGCATTGGTTTTATCTGGAACTTTGCCGTTTCCTAGTTCTGTTTGCAGTACTTCAATGTTCCACGTCTCTGCGGACTGGAGTAGTCTTAGCTAATACATCCGACAATAGAAGTTACTGCTCGCTTCATTTGGGCGATTTTCTAAGTTCGTTTATTTCTTTGAACTTATTCGATACGGCAAACGTATCATTCTTAAAGAGTGATTAAAGATTATTACCTGCTCTAAGGGAAAAATTGTTAGGAAACTTATTAATATTGCGTCATATCTGCTTTATTCTTCAATTCTGTTTTACTCTAAGTGAAAAAAACTTACTAATATTACGTCATATCTGTTTTACTCTTCACTTCTGTTTTACTCTAAGTGAAAATTTATTAATATTACGTCATATCTGTTTTACTCTTCACTTCTGTTTTACTCTAAATGAAAAACTTATTAATATTACGTCATATCTGTTTTACTCTTCCCTTCTGTTTTACTCTAAGTGAAAATTTATTAATATTACGTCATATCTGTTTTACTCTAAGTGAAAAAACTTATTAATATTACGTCATATCTGTTTTACTCTTCACTTCTGTTTTACTCTAAGTGAAAATTTATTAATATTACGTCATATCTGTTTTACTCTTCCCTTCTGTTTTACACTAAATGAAAAACTTATTAATATTACGTCATATCTGTTTTACTCTTCCCTTCTGTTTTACTCTAAGTGAAAATTTATTAATATTACGTCATATCTGTTTTACTCTAAGTGAAAAAACTTATTAATATTACGTCATATCTGTTTTACTCTTCACTTCTGTTTTACTCTAAGTGAAAATTTATTAATATTACGTCATATCTGTTTTACTCTTCACTTCTGTTTTACACTAAATGAAAATTTATTAATATTACGTCCTATCTGTTTTACTCTTCACTTCTGTTTTACTCTAAATGAAAAACTTATTAATATTACGTCATATCTGTTTTACTCTTCCCTTCTGTTTTACTCTAAGTGAAAATTTATTAATATTACGTCATATCTGTTTTACTCTAAGTGAAAAAACTTATTAATATTACGTCATATCTGTTTTACTCTTCACTTCTGTTTTACTCTAAGTGAAAATTTATTAATATTACGTCATATCTGTTTTACTCTTCCCTTCTGTTTTACACTAAATGAAAAACTTATTAATATTACGTCATATCTGTTTTACTCTTCCCTTCTGTTTTACTCTAAGTGAAAATTTATTAATATTACGTCATATCTGTTTTACTCTTCACTTCTGTTTTACACTAAATGAAAAACTTATTAATATTACGTCATATCTGTTTTACTCTTCACTTCTGTTTTACACTAAATGAAAATTTATTAATATTACGTCCTATCTGTTTTACTCTTCACTTCTGTTTTACTCTAAATGAAAAACTTATTAATATTACGTCATATCTGTTTTACTCTTCACTTCTGTTTTACTCTAAGTTCAACTTCTCATATTCCACAAACTACACCACATGGCTTACGCAAGTAAGTTAAAGCACTAATAAAATAAAGAAACAGATGTACAAAAGTACAGAGAACGGCTAAAAATTTATATAAAAAAGAAATAAAAATATTAAAAAAATGTCTGAAATGTTTCAGATTTTAACGTTCGCCCCAAAGGGTTTGTTAAAAGTTTTTTACGCTCTTACTGACTCGCAGTCTACGAATCTGTTGTTCCAGTCACTCCTAATAACTCATTTTTTTGTCTTTTTAGCTTTATTATAAAGCATAATTTTCTTCGCACTTATCACTTACGTCATATACAATTCAACTGCAAAATTGCAAAAATTTTAAAAGCAGCATACGTTTAGAATTCCGGATGCAGCGTTAAGTGCTTGCATACTTTTTTCGTCTTTTTCAGTCTATTCTCAGTTCAAATGACTTTACAAAACTTTCTTTTTTTCTCTTTTTATTGTTAATGTTTTGTACGTTTACTTTATTTATTAAATATGACGTTCTTTGTGCTTAAACCACATAAAATTCGACTCAAGAGCAAAATCACAAAGTATCTGAAAGCATAATAAACAAAATATTTAAAAAAATTTCAGAATTTCCGATAAACAGTCTCGCGCCCTAGAGATAAAAATGCTTTATTCTGTATAGCGTTTCCTTTTCCTCCTTAAATAGTTGAGTTCGCTAATCAAAAATTCGTTAAAGGTTTCAAAATATGAAACCGATAATAAGGCAAATTCGAAATTCGGGCTTCCATGTGCCCATGTTCGGATGGAGGACTACGCTATTCAAAATTGGATGGCTCTAAGTACCGTTGTTTTTTCCAATGCGAGAAACATGCTTACATTTATGCAGATTTATTCTTCATTATTTAATTTCTGTAAATATAAAACAGGGCGATAATATTTGGCGGCAACAGTTTAAAAAGTGATACAACGCATTTAAGTGTTTCGACGCAAAACGCCGTTTCAAGACTAATATATCCCATTCGATACTAACGTCCCTTTTGGGTTCAAAAAGTAATAAAACAAAGGGAACTCAATAATCTAAATTGAGAATGAAATTCTGAAAAGCAAAAAATGTCTCTTTAGTCCGAAAAAGTACAGAAAAACGATTAGCAGTTAGTTGGATTATTTTGTGTTTCTTTCAAATTTAATCAACTTGCATAGATTCACGATTTCAGATTTAATCAATTTTTATCGACATTTCATCGATTTATGAAAGATTTAAAAGAAAGAAACGTTGTTCTGTGTATACATATATATAAAGTTTAATCAGTAGTACTTTTATTTGTTTTAAATTTTATGGCAGGCGCGTCGGGAAAAGAAACGATAAGAATTGAGACCTACGGTATTATGTAGATTATTATTTATTTTTATCTGCTAAAGTTTTTTCGCTTTTGTCTCAAATAATGTCGTTTGACGAAACGCGTAATGGAGTTTACCTATGCACGAGATGATGCGCTTTTCCCTTGACAAGTCCGCAACAAGCTCGACGTAGGCTAAATTGCCATTTACTGCCATTCTCTGTAAATTTTCTGGTGTTTTATTTTAATTTAGTTTGTGCTTTAAAACTTTTTTACGTGTTAAAATTTTTAAATGTTGAATTTATTGAATACAAACATTTTATTTTTAGTTTTTTTTACTTTTGAGTAATTAATTTTTGTTTAAGTTTTTTTAAACTCTGGAACGTAGGTATCAAATTTACTTTTAGGTGACTGCCTTTAGAATTTTTCTCTTTTTGCTTGGAACTTGGATGTCAAATTTACTTTTAGGCAATTGCTTTTAAAATCCTACTCCTTTTGCTTACCTTTAATTTTAATTTTGCAGCTTAATGCGCAAAATTCTTGACCAAAAAGGTCTCTAAGTTCTTATACTACTTTCTATACATATATATATATACACTCACTAAAGACATAAAGTAAGAAATTTAGAACTACTTTTTCATAAAGACGAAAATTGAAATTCATAATTAATAAGTTTCAAAAAATCTCATAAATGCAACGAAGAATTTAAACAAATGCGCGAAAATAATAGGCATATTTATATTTTGTTTTTTAAAAAAATATTTTGTATATATATATACTCACTATATATATCAAATCTCTCTCTGTATACATATATATATTATATTTTAGGCGGCTGGCTGCTTTTTCAGAAAATGAAGACACTTCAGGAAAAAAATCATGAAATAAAAATTCTCGACGTAAAAACTCGATCATAATTAGGAAAAGGAAGTGGGGAGGTTATTTTGTAATATTTTTAGTTAGAATAAAGAAAAGAAATTAATTTTCTTTGTTTAATTTGGCAACAAACCAGAATAAATACGTTAAAAATCATAAATAAGATACCGTCACGTGAAAAACCTGACAGACACTACTACACAGATAAGGAACAACAATAAAAACAAACATTTTAAAATTACCAAAAAATTAGCTAGAAATAATGAGAAAGATGATGCATTAATTTTTGTACTTAAAGAAACAGTTTAAAGCGCACACTCGATGCAATAAATTAAAACAAATTACATTTTTCGAAGTTTCGGCTCTTCCTTCAGTTTTTTCCATTGTACCATAAAATTAGAAATGGTTTTTAAAAGAATAGCATAAAAAGAATGGAGGCAATTTTTAAAATTGAAAGTTAAGATATAATCTTCTTCAAGAGAATAATCTATAGAACATCTGTTGTAACTGCTCTTTAAAATGAAGGAGAAAAAATTATTTTTGGAGTTCATCCAAGGCTAAAATTTCTTGGTATGTAACGGAAGTCAAAGAAGAGGTTTTTGTTTGTTTTTCCGTCTTGCAGATAAAACGCAGCTGTAAAATAATCCCTAGAGATTGCTCTTGAGATTAGTAAATTACACTTTGCAACTAAGTTCTAAGTTAGAAGATTTTATGGTTTAAATGAAAGCTTTTTAAATATGTACCTTTAACAGTCATTAATCTTCCTTCAAGTTTTAAGTAGAATTTCACATTAGCATAAAATACCTGATATTATGCAAATACTCTGAAAGCACACTATGACGAACTTCAAGGGACTGAAGATTTGGTTCGCTATATGCGAACTGATAAGAGATAAATGGATCGTTTCGCAAAAAAAAAATTGTTTGATGATCATACAGAAAGATTAGTATTGTCACATCACCTCTTTGTCCTCGTTTTTCAAGAACTGAATGTTACACCTGTCTCGCTCTTTTGCTTAGAAAACAAAGAAATGGAAAAAAAAATCTTCAGTTGAAATTTGCAGATAATTCTGGAAAAAAAGTTCGAAAAATACAAAATATTTTCAATGCAGGGTATCTATAAATGCCGTTATATACCATTTTTATTCATTTGGAGGTTCTGCATAAAATACTGGAAACTGGAGAGGACCAAAAAAGCTAAATTCGTTATATCCGGGAATTCGTTATAAGCTGAGCTTGTTATAACGGGATTTAATTGTATTATAAGTTATTAAAGGACAAAATTACTATCTTCCGTTCATCCGAATTTTTATGTTTTCAAAACTGCACACTGAAACGTCTTATTTTTTGGCTGCCATATTTTATCAAGATACTTCCCATTTGTCCTTTAAGTGAGAAGAATATAAAGGATTATCATATTCCTCCTTCTGTGCTCTCGTGAGGTAATTGGTTAGTAAATTCAGCTGTCAGTGGAAGATAACGCGGCTCAAATCGCAAAGGAAGCTCAGAAAATTTTTCATATTTCTCGCTCCCAAATGCCTGATAGTCACAGTAAAGTTTGTATTAACATCATTAGGTTTTTTTGAAGCAGGAGTACATGAAAAATGAGCAATGCCCTCACCAGGACTCGAACTGGACCTTTCGAATACGCGCTTGGTGTGCAACCATTACACCATGAAGGCATGTTGGAAGGAGGGAAAAATACCATACATACTTCCCCTACATATAGGTATGGTAATATATAGATAATAAGGCTCTTCTGTACTGTCGTTAATATGAATTTTTTACACTTATTTCAAATTATATTTCATATAATAATACCACTGTTATTTTCAACCATGTAATTTTTAAATCTATATCCATCTATAAACGCTTAGTTAAGCTCTTAAGATTCTGTATCTCAGTCTTTTTATGATATATAGTAATACAGAAACCATAAAACGGAGATTTTTTTTAACTGTATTATTAGCCCAAAAAGTCGTTGGCCCAAATGGAGTCTTGAAATAGAATTTTGCGTCCTCCACTATAAACAGCCGTCTCAGGTTTGAAATTGTTGCCACCAAATATTATTGCCCTGCATTACTTTTAAAGAAATTAAATAATGAAGAATCTTCATGCACGTACGTACGTACCTCGCGCTGTGAAAAAACGACGGCACCATCAAATCTTGAATAATGTGGTCCTCCAACCGAACATGGGCACCTGGAAACCCGAATTTTGAATTTCGAATTCTACGAGGGATGTTCTTTAAGTAAGAGCCGTTTGAAAATAAAAGCCAAACGAAAGAAAATTTTCAAAAACCAAATTTATTTTCCTATTCTACACACGTTTCTCTATTTTTGAACACAGTTGCTAAGTTTGTTTAAAGACTTATGATACCTTAGAACTAGATTTTGTATAGCCTCGTCATAGAAACTTGCTGCCTGCTCCGATAACCAAGAAGTCACGGGCGTTTTAACGTCTTCGTCGTCGTTGTAGTGGTTGCCACCGAGATGATGCTTGAGATAGCGGAAAGGATGAAAATCACTCGGCGCAAGGTCTGGGCTGTAGGGGGGGGTGGTCCAAAACTTCAGAGTCCAATAAAGCTCGGGTCTGAGCTGCGATGTGAGGCATTGCATTGTCATTGGAGTAGTAAATTCCCCTCTGTCAGCATGCCGGCCTTTTGTTTTGAATCACTCTGGGTAGCTTTCGCAGGGTTTGGCAGTAGGCTACCGCATTTATGGTGGTTCCGAGTTGCATGAAGTCGACCAACAAAACACTGTGCCTATCCCAAAACACGGACGTCATGATGTTTCGCTGGGACAGTCTGTTTGAACTTGACCCTTACAGGAGAGTGTGTGTGTCTTCAGTCCATGTTCTGTCGGTTCCATTCGGGCGTGACATGCGAGACCCACATTTCGTCTCCCATTACGATCCGACTCAACATGGCGTCATCTTCTTCGTTATAACGAGGCAAAAAATTCAGCGAACACTCAAATGTTTTGTTTTTGTGGTTCTCCGTTACGAGTTTAAGGACCCAAAGGAAGCACAGTTTCTTAAATGTTAACTTTTCAGAAACAGTCTTGTACAGCACTAACCTAGACAGTTAAGGAAAATCGTTTGAAAAAGTGCTTATGGTGAAGCGTCTGTTCTCAAGAATTTTAATTTCAACTGAAGCCACCATATCGTCTGTGATCACAGATGGGTGACCGTAGCGGGACTCATCATGGACGTCATCGCGGCCAGCTTTGAAGTCTCTGACCCACTAACGCACTTTGCCTCCGCTCATGGCAGTAGTTCCGTAAACTTCACAAATCTACCGGTGAATTTCTGCAACAGACAGGTTTCTTGCTGACAAAAAACGTATCACTGACCGTACCTCGCATGTGGAGGCCGATTCGACAATCTTGGACATTTTAAAGACAAAGAACTTTAATGAACGTTTGATAAACGCAGTCAACAATTTTAAAGCGAAATGTGCCAACGCTGTACGGAATAAAACATTTTGATCTCCAGTATGCGAGATTGTATATCGGAAATTCTTAAGATATGCTATATTTAAATTCTTTGTGATTTCACTGTTGAACTGAAATTTATGTGGCGTAAGTGGGAAGAACATGATATTTAATAAATAAAGTTAACAAACAAAACGCTAATAATAAAAAGATAAAAAAAGTTTTGCAAACCATCTTCCTAAGAAAATTCACCATTGATATGATAAACTAAGAAAAGACTGAAACAAATGGAAAAATGTATGTCAATACTTAACACTACATCGGGAATTTTAAACGCTATGCTGCTGTTAAAAGTTTCGTAATTTTGCTGTTGAATTGTATATGGAGTAAGTGCGAAGAAAATGATGCTTTATAATACAGCTTAAAAGGAAAAAAAAAAGGTTAGCAGGTGGGAGTGCAACAACGGACTAGTAAACTGTGTGTTCAACGAGAGCATAGAAAACCTTAACAAAACCTTTAGGGTTATATTTAAAATCTAAACCTTTTCAGGTTTTTTTAGTAAACTTTCTATTTGGTATTATTTCCATCAGACGCCGTTGAATCAATGAAGTTATGAATATTATCCGATTCTTAAATTATTGACGGAAGTGAGAATTATGCTCATTTTATACAAAACAGTATTAATATAAGGAGAAATAAGCATTGTATACCACTATATTTGGTGACGGACTGTCGAAGGGCCAATTTCAGTATAAGGGTCAGACAGAACTTTAGAGTTGAAATCCTAGGACTTTTTTACCATGAGTCATCAGCATATGGAGATCATTTTGCATTATTGGAAATATGAAACAACGCCACACGGCGGCAGATATCAGCGGTAGTTGCAAAAATAAAGTGCTGTTTCTGCTGTCCATCCATTTTTAAGCAGTTCTTAACAATGATAGCCACAAAATTCAGTTATTATAAGGTATTTTGAGTTCTTCAATAAATGAAAGCCTCTTCCCGCAAAGAAAATTGTTATTAAAATTCTTATGATGTAAAATTTCTTAGCAGTAAAATCGGAAATTTTTAGCCCAAAGGGCGTTAGCCTAGAAGCACTGGGCTTTTAATTTCGTTTTTTTGGCATTTTTCGTTGATTCACTTTTCAGATTGTTGGCACCAAATATTGCACTACTGTCTTATATTTAAAGAAATTAAATAATGAAGAACCTACATGAATGTATGTATTTTTCTCGCATTGTGATAAAACGACGGTACCCAAAGGGATCCAATTTTGAATAACGGAATCCTCCACCAAATATGGGCGTCTAGAAGCCCTAATTTGGAGTTTAAAATTTGTTTTATTATCTATTTTATATTTTGTAACGCATTAAAGAATATTTGATTGAGAACGATTTCAAAGCGAGGAATGGCAACACTGTACGAAAAAAAAAACATTTTTATGTCCAGCGCGCGAGACTGCGTTTCGGAAATTCTAAACATATACTCATTTAAAAATTATTTTGCGATATAGCTGTTGAATTGAATTTTATGGTTTAAGTCCGAATAAGATATTTAATAAAAAAGGGTAATGCTCAACACGTTAAGAAAACGCCCCTTTGGGAGTAATGTAAAATTTGAAAGCTTTCAGATTTTTATTATTTATTATATTTCTGAGCTAATGCAGTTACTTTATGCTGAATACTCAATGAAATAAATTTTTTTTAAATGTTTACTGAATCACTGCGAATTTAATGAACGGTTATAAGCTTCTACACACTCGTTAATATTATTTACAAATATTGCTTGATAGCAGTACTTCTTAGTTATGAAGGTTATTATATGTCCTGCTGCTGACGAATAAAACCTGATTAGTGCTTAAATATGAATCAAAACTCACCATGAAATAGAAGGAAGACACCGGATATGATAATTAATTCCCGTGAGGCACGTTTAGAGACATGTTATGGAAGCATCATAAACATACTCCATAAATTTTCACTCCCAAGCAATTAGTACTGGAAAACGATAATAATAAAAAGATTTCAAAACACAGTATAACGAACCCATCAACACAGCAGTTCAGCATGAATCCATTACCTTCTACAATCGATACGTATACAAGAAACGAGTTTCCGCAATCTGCGGGAAGAAAGAAAAAAGCAACCACGTTAAATTAATTGCGGTAATTTATTCTTTGGTAATTAATACAAAGATTCGGAATATGGGCCGCGGAGGAGTTCTTGGCCAAAAACAGGTTCTCTACACAATTTGTGGAGGAAAATAATGATCCAAACGCAGAATTTTTGCTCGATATTAATTACTTTCTTTGAGATATAATTGGTTAAATAACACAGTCCGCTAGTGGCGAAGAAGGTTTACGTTGATGACTTACGTATGACTAAGTACTTTGAGAAGTTTTTGAATTTTTGATGAACTGCATAAATAGAACATATGTGCTGATGCAGCTTGGAGTTTTTAAACGAAAATTTTTAACGGAGCATGAAGTAACAGCCATTACGAAATGTGAGCTTATGCTAAACCTATGCAGAACACAAAATGTACTAATATTTTATGATAGATTGAAGCGTCTGCACATATTTTAACATGGAAAACTGCACATGCTGTGAGGAAGATAATATACCAGTTGTTTAAACACACACGAAAGATAAGAAAATTATTTAAAATTTATGGAAGGAAGACATTAATTACTAAACATCTTACCTATTCTTAATGTAGTTAGTAATGTCCATAAAATCAGAAGACTATTCTCTAATTCTATGGCAATCATGTTGTTTACACATGACAACTTTGATGGGACAGATACAATATTCATATTACGAAGTATTAGACTATCATTCCCTTTTGCCATCATATAAATACCACCTAAAGGTGTAGAGACGTTAGGTAATTTTTTTATGCTGTAGACATGAATAATGAGCAATGCTCCCACCGGGATTCGAAGCTGGAAACCTTGAACACGTGCCGAATATGCTACTGTTACACCACGCGAAGGCATGCAGAAAGGAGAGAGAAAATACCTTAAATATTCTCTCTTTTAAAGGGCGACTGGGGATTAGGGGAACCTATCGCCAAATTCTGGTGGTGAAAAATCATCAGCCCCCATCTTTTAGTTCGGGCGCCACTGTAGAGACATTAGGTAATTTTTTTTATGCTGGAGACATGAAAAATGAGCAATGCCCTTCCCAGGACTCGAACCTGGACCTCTCGAATACGCACCGAGTGTGTTACCGTTACACCACGAAGGCATGCAGAAAGTAGGGAGAAAAATGCCTTATATTCTTCCCCTTTTACCCAGTGTCGTTAAATTTATCGAATGAAATTTAACGACACTGGGGATTAGGGGACTCAATCGCCAAATCCTGGTGGTGAAGAATCATCATCCACCATCTTTTAATTATGGCGCCACTGTAGAGACATTAGGTAATTTTTTTTTGATGCTGGAGACATGAAAAATGAGTAATGCCCTGAGCAGGTGTCGAACCTGAACCTCTCGAATATGCACGAAGTGTGCTACCGTTACACCACGAAGAAAGTAGGGAAGAAAATACCTTATGTACTCCCTCCTTTACAGGGCGGCTTGGGATTATAGGAGCTAATCGCCAAATCCTGGTGGAAAGAACCATCATTTAACAACTTTTAGTTAAGGCGCCAATGTAGAGACATTAGGTATTTTTTTTTGTTACTGGAGACGTGAAAAATAAGCAATGCCCTCGCCGGGACTCGAACCTGGACCTCTCGAATACGCACCGAGTGTGCTACCATTACACCACGAAGGTACGCAGAAAGCAGGGAGAAAATACCTTTCAGGAATGAGCTTATGGTCTTTAACAGGTACTACATACAAAGGATACACTTGAACTAAAGCGATTCTTAGAATTTTCATCTAACCATGAAGGCCTGTCACCATCTAAAATTTCCAAAGAAGCACGAGTATAACTGTAAATTGATACTAAAATACTGCTTCGGAATTATTTAAATTTTAATAGTCTTTTGACTGAGAGTCGATATGAAAGTATAACTGTACATCGTTCTTTTGAAAATTTTTAAAAGATGTTGGATTTTGATCCATGGATAGTTTCTCGGACGTCGGACATTCGATCCTTGTACATTCCAAGGACACTCTATCTCTGGATATTTTCGATCCTTGGACATTTCATCTTTGTATATGCTACTGATTAGGTACTGAAGCCAGTATCAGTTTTTTTCTTTCTTGTTAAAATATTTTAAATTATATATACATTAACTACTCTGTTACTCGGCTCCGTGAACTCAGTTTTTTATTCTTATATGTTTGTAAATTGTGCATTTTTTGCTTTAAAAATGATTGAATGATTTTCTTCTTACCTTCCAATTAAGGTTTTTACACTTTTAGTTAACCTGCATGGTATGGTTATAGAATTTTCAACAATTTAGAAGTTATGTAAGTGCGTCTAAGCCTAATTATTTTGGCCATAGCAGCCATATTTGTTTACATTTGAAACTTAGCAGAATAGTGGATTTGTTGCTAGTCTAGAGAAACTAGGCTTCGCAACAATAAAGATAACGTCGTCTTTTATTGTTGCAAAGTATTTCATGCTTAATCCATATTGGAGTTATCATTCAAGTTATTAAATTATCCCGTATATTGACTCACGTCCCATATATAGCGTCCGCAATTAAGTTAGTTTCTACGACTTCAGTGTCTTTTTGGCGAGTGAGTCCAAAAGTAAACTATTAGTTTTTGCACCGAAAAATCTGCTTTCTTGAACGCTGGCCGAATTGCTTGTTTTGCGCAGAAACTCTACAATTTTAATTGTAAATTTTGTAAACCATTTTAACCGCGTTTGATGTTTTTTGTTTTTCTATATGTTTCAATTGTTAATTTTTTATAATTTAAGCTATTTCAAGATTTTATGTATTTTTGCGTTGTCGCGAAGAGACGAGGAAATACATTTAAATGAAATGCAGTAAAAAATGCGCATAATTTAATATTCCGCACAAGGAAATCATGTGATGTACACATTAGATTTAAAAAAAAAGAATTTCGGTAGACGAAGTCGAACTATTAGTCTCGAAAAACGATTTTATGTTAGTTCACTTCAGAAGACTTGTTTCACTTTTCATTCGAGTCTGTTGCCATTTGGTAAAATGTAAGACATTTATCTTTAAAATGCAATCGGCCTGTTATTGATTAACCAACAAGTTATTTAAAAAGCAATAGATGCAATTTTAAGAACATTATTATTATTATTTACTTTTTTCAATGGATTCATTTAAATGAAAATGCATTTAATTCATAATTTCTCGAATTATAAATTTTAAATATTTTTATTTCTATATTTTTTTTCCAAAGGCAGGGTTTAGTCGTTGGCCACTACTAAGCGATGGTCTCTTTATCATGGAGGCACCTAATGGGTGAGACACCGTTGCCTCCTATGTAGGAAAGGACAAATTACATCCATGCCTTCTCTGGGATTCGAACCCGGACCCTTCGGTATCGCATTCAGAGACACTAACCACTTTATCACCTGGGCGGCTTAAATACTTTTAATATCCTACTATTAGCTCACACGCTCCCTGTATCACATCCCTATCCCTGTATCTTGTCCAAATTTCCAATCGTTAATACTTTTTATTCATCCACACAAGTTCAAATATATTTTTAAAACTTGTGGTGGATGACATTTGATGTTAATACAGTTTTTCCACATATTAAAGTCAATTCCTACACCATTTATTGCTATTTATCGGAACTAAAGGTATGCTGTTTTTATTAAATATGTTATAAGACTTACAAATTATGACCGTTTATTAAGAATTCTCACGTGCTGTAAAAATTAATTTTATAACAACTTATAAATAATAGTACATGACTGTGATAAATGGGATTGGAATATTTAGATTTTTAAAGTGCATGGAATTAAGGAATTGTAGTTTCATAGAGTTTGATGAAGCGGATGTAATGTCCCATTATGTAGCGAAAATTCTCTCCATATGTTAACGAGATAATAATATATGTTTAAAATATAACCCTTTAAAATGTACCCTGGTTCACAAAGGAGAATGCGAAAAGAAACTATAACACAATGCAAGCGACGATTAGAGAAAGAAAAGCTTCGTACGAAAACTCTTCGTAGCAGGTCAAGCATATGTCGTCTTATTTTTGGAGTCATGAAACTGCCAGGAAAATAAATAGTAAACAGTTGTTAAGCAAAGTGGTTAATAAATCATTATTTAAGTAATTTTCCTTTTATAAAACTTGTTTTTTATTTTAAGGAAAAAAATCGCCAACAATAGTTTTCGGCCAGCCAACATTAACCTTCTCACACAGACACATAGAACCCTCGCCAGCTATGATAACCATCCTATAAGTCGGAATTATAACCGAGAGATAAAGTTTACAACTGTGATGGTGGCAAAAGGCAGAAAGGGTAAGCTTGCCGGAAAAGGAGGGAATACAGAGAAGAGGAGAGATGGGAAGGGTGAGGAATTCTTCGAGAACTTCTCTTTCGCTAGTCATCGAAGGATCTTGAGAACAGCAGCTCACGGGGGCTACACGTGTGGGAACACGGCGGTTTTATTGGTACTAGTGCGACTGACTATAAACCCTCACAATGAAATGACACTTTCATATAAATCAGGGGTTGGAGTTAAATTGAATAAACGACAGCAGAAGTATGCTTCATTTATTTCTAGTCTTTTAACACAGATGCATTTTTAACATTAACAAGACTTATTCAAGTTAACAGATTATTTTCTTGACGAAATCATACATTTTCCAAACAAGACAGTAATTTCATTTAATTTGACTTCAAGAAAAATACCGTTCTCAGAGAAGACAATTCTTGAACGTTCTGCGATAAAAAAAAATTACACCTATACCTGTACATATTTACCTATTTTTATAAAAAAAGGGGAAAGAAAAAATTAAAATAAAAAAATTTCCACGAAAGTTTTATTTTTAAAAATATTTTATAAGCTAATATTTCTGTATTTTGAAGATTATTTCTTTATTTTTGTACTTTCACGAAGTAATGAATTTTTAGTTGCCCGTGAAGTCTGTTTTCCCTGTCATCTGCCTGAGCTGCAGTAAAAGTAGTTTTACAGTGCACTCATTCTGCATGAACTTGCTACAACTGAATTTTACTCATGAGCGTAAACCAAGCCTACGAGAATTCTAAATAGATTATAACATAAGGGTAACACATATGTTTTTGTGACAAATAAATAAATTGTATAATGTTAACTGTAACCTAATTTGATTTTCAAGTAGGTTTAACTTGTTAAATATCTGTGTTTTCTACTCTGAAAATTAATTCCAAAGCGCGATGTTTAATCTAATTTTACATATATTTCTTAAATGTGTCTAAAAATTACTTTCTTGTAAAACAGTTTTTTTAAGCAACTAGATAAAGAATTAACCTAAAATTAAAAAACCGGAAACCCTAAAATTTCAAAATTCTGTCTAAAAGATCGAATTCGTAAATCAAATCAGAGTGTAGCTCTTATAATTCTGAATACTGGTTTAAGCTAGCTAATAGAGATAGTTTAATTTTAGTTAACGGAATCAAATTTGATGCGAAATACATTTAAATAATCTCGTAAAAAGAGGAAATATAAATACATCGCCTCCTGAGAAAACAAAGAGAAATCAGAAACCAACCGAAGTTTTACATGTTTTTAAAAAAACACGCTAACACTAATAATTAATTACACAAAACACTTAACTATCAATAATAACTAATAAGTTATGCAGTTTTGTACAATTGGGTTGTTCGGAAAGTAACTTTGTTTTCTTCCATGAAAATAAAAAAAGATTTTTTTAGAGTGAATAAATATTTTATTGAATTACATATTGTCTATTTTGGTCCAATACCTCTTGACATCTTTCCACGCTCATAATTTTGTTTCCTTTGCTGGCAAAATCTGATCCAGGTGATTTTTGAGACCTCCTCATTTGAAGTAAAGATTTTACTGTCTAAAAGACCGGAACAAATAATAATCAGAAGGTGCCACATCTGGAGAATATGGTGGGTGTGGCAGTATATTCCATAAATATATCTGTCAATATATCTTCTCCATTGACATCGGATAATTGTTTTCTTCCTTGAACATCATTTTTACCATTTTGCTAGTAAAAAAGTAACACATGCCGAAAATTCTGCTTTACACTTTCCGTATTTGAACGAGCATCAACAAAAAGCTACAGCGTAGAATCAATCGAACGTTTTCATAAGCACGCTTTGCTATATCAGCTATCAAAATATATAATGATTATGCGGCTTAAATGTGAAGTTTCTGTGAAAAACCACACTTAAGCCATCCGTGGGAAAAAAAACGAAGCTGCTTTCCGAAAAACCCCATAATACGTTGTATAGTTTGATTACTGAAACGTACATTTTCATTTACTGTTTCCTTCCCAGTGTTTTCAATTGAAAACCTATATAAAGAGAACGTTATTTAATTATTGTCCATATTTCATGTTATGAGCCCTTTATTTAATAAATACCTAACCTTCGGAACTATCTTTTAAAATAATTCATCCGAGGGGAAAATATATATTAACCATCATTATTTATTGCAAACAAAAAATTTGCAGCGTTTCCTTTAAATTCTTTAGATATGAAATTAAAAATAAATTATATTCAAGTAATTAATGTATAATCATTTAACGCTGTTTTAAAGCTTAGATTTATGAATGCAAGGTAAAACCGAATGAGTTTTTGAAAAAGTAGGTGCGAGCTAGATAAGGATATTTGAGATTGGAAACATGCCAAAAAAGGGCGAAAACCCACAATTATTACTCAGAATGTTTTACCCCCTGATAATACACTTTTTCTCTAACTACAACTACTAAAACACACATAGAAAGCATTGTAAATTTCTATATTGTAATTAATTTAAATGGTACATGAGCAAAAACGTTTTTTTTGAAGATAAAAGTTTTAATCCAAACCCTTTTAGGATTGTTTTAACTGGTGCAGCACGAAACGTGCAAATATAATTGAAAATCATTATCCTGCATTGAAGTTAAGTATTATTTCTGCTATGGCTGTGTTTAAAACAAAAAGAAGTTAAATAAACAATATGTACAGACATAAAAGTTAGCATTTTATAATATATTGATTTATAATTCATTTTATAATACATTAAGAACTCGGTTTTACGCTAAAAATTTTTGAAACGTTAATGTTTAATTGTCGCCTAAAACCGTTACATTTTAATTGCAAAATTAAAAATTAGTTACAATTACTGCTGAAGGATGCGTATAGTCTTTCTGCTGTAAAAGACTATTGGAATTTGTGAATAGGTTTTCTTTCAAACTATTTAAACTTATATATTAAAGAAAACAGTCCCTGGGCATTTCTGTACTTTTTTACTTGACTGTATTTATGATCTACAAAAATGTTAAGTACATTATCAACTTAAAAATTGACTATATTTAAAATTTTGAAAGGAGAAAGAGATTAACGAGGAAGATTAAATGTTCAACTTATTTTCAATACATTTTAAGTATCACTACTTTTACACGAAACAGTATTATTTACATAACGTTATCATAATACGTAACAGTATTACAGTAGTATAAACAGTATTATTGCAAGTAACTTTTATTACTACAAGTATTAAAAGTAGATGTGCTCTAGTGTATAGCTTTAATCATGCCATGAATTCTTCTTCTTCAATGAAATACATGGACAAAGAAACAACAACATGTCATGAATTTACACTAATAATGTTTGGATAATTCTTGCATATATTTTGTAAATTCTTATACTATTTTTTAGACTCAATCTTCGAAATATATGTAAAAAACGTTTAAATTAATCGGAAAGATTTAGATTTCATATTACGCCCAAAGGGGTATTTTTTAATGTTTTGTGTGTTATCTTTATTAAATATCATGTTGTGTTTCGCACTTAAACCATAAAATTCAGTTCAACAGAAATATCACAAAATAATTAAAAAAGAGCACATCTGTAAAATTTTCGATGCACAGTCTCGTGCGCTGGAGATAAAAATGTTTTTTTTTTCGTACAGTGTTGCCATTGCTCGCTTTGAAATCGTTTAGTTTGTTAATAAAAAATTCGTTAAATTTTTACAAATATGAAACAGATAATAAAACAAATTCCAAGTTTGGGCTTCCAGATACCCATATTCGGGTGAAGGACAAAGTTATTCAAAATTTTATGTCTCTAGGTAACGTTTATTTTTCACAATGCAAGAAACATACATACTTTCGTGCAGATTCTTCATTTTTTAATTTCTTTAAATATAATGCAGGGCTCTAATATTTGGTGGCAATTACTTGAAAAGTGAAACGCCGTTTATAGTGCACCAAAGCAAAATGCCAAAAGGAAATTAACAGCCTTTCTGGGCAAATTGCGCCTTTGGGCTAAAAAATTTCAGTTGCAATTTTGCATCGAATTACAAATTTAGAATCAAGCTAAGAAAAATAGCGTATGCTAATTATTATATGAGAATTTTTAATTTATTGTGAACAATTAGTTTTATAATTGTTTTAATAATTTTATAACTATTCATAATAGTTATTGAAAAATTAAACGTAAACATGAACTATAACAAATTAAAATGGATTTATTTAAATTTAAATTTTAGCGGATTTTTAATTTTACGGAATTTAAAAAGATACATCATAATAGCAAAAGACACACGCTTTTAATTCTTTAAAACAGATATGCAGTAAACTCTTGCTGATCTCGGGGGTTATGTCATGAAGACAAGGCGCTTACGGCAAAACCGCATTCCGCAAAGTTAACTTTTTATGGATAAACTGTATTAAAAGTTTAAGAATCCTAAACATTGTTGTAATTAAAAAGGAAAAAATTGACGGGATTAGGACAATGCGTATAAGCGACATCGTGAAATCCGCGTTCGGCAAGGATTTATTGCAAACCCTCTCTTTTGTCTGACCATTTTCAAGATCTTTAAAACTTTATTTTAAACGGAAAAACTAAAATTTACAAATGCATTTGAACGAACGTTAATTTTAATAAAACGACATAACATCAAAAATCAGTTCAATTTATACTGATAAGCAAAGATAATGCTTGCATAAATTGATAAGTACTTCGTGTGACTTTTATGACTGAAGCAATGCTCGTTACTCGACTAAATAATAAGAGATTTATAGAGTCATTAGGCTGTTTTGAAGCAGGAGGTGTAAAAAATGTACAATACGCTCGCTGGAACTCGAACCTTGGACCTCTCGATAAAGCATTATATTGAAGAAAGTTTTTCAATTATTTTACTAACTAGTAAATTAAATGTAAAATAATAAAAGAAATTTACGAGAAATGTTTTTCTGTTGTCAGTTTAAAGTTCAAATGTTTCAAAAGTTACACCACGGAAGCATGCTAGAAGAAGGGAGAAACTACCTTATATACTCCCCCTTTTAATGGGCGACTTGGGATTAGGAAACCTAATCGCCAAATCCTGGTGGTGACGAATTATTATTCACCACTAATTAGTTCCGGCCGCATTCGTAGAGTTCTTAGGTTATGTTGAAGCAGGAGATGTGAAAAATGTACAATGCTCTCGTCGGTTTCGAACCTGAATCTCTCGATTTGGCGCCGGGTGTGCTACCGTTATACCTCGAAAGCATGCTGGAAGGAGGGAAAAAATACCTTATGGATTTTTTAATTATTAAAATTATAAAAACTTTTACAAAGGAAAAATTAAATTATCTTCTAGTTTAAGTTTAAAATATATTCAGTTTTCCTTAATGATATTTTTCTTCATTCAATTTGAGGTAGTTCTCGAAATATTCACAACAGTTCCTTTTCCTCATGGAAAAGAAAAAGCTTCATCCTCTCGTGTCTGCATATCGTCAAGAATTAATTTCCATTTTCAAGTATGAAACATTATCTTTTATTTCCTTCCTATACGAGTAGCGAATTACTCCAGACGTTGATGGATTATACAGCTTTGCTTAACAGTCTCATCATGCGATGATGTCAGCAAGGCTTTTAGCCCCAATTTTGAAAGATTTTCCTCTATGCAACGTAACGTTAAAAGCCTTTTTATTTTTATCGCATATGGCTCCTAGTATGGCTTTCCCTCGAAAATTTTTCTCGATGTAAGGATATCTTAAAGAAAACATTATTGACATCTGCCTGTCTGAATCGTATTGTGGGTTGCTCTTTTTGACAAAATAAGGCAAGCTGGTTTCGGTCCGATAAAGCTTATGTATGCTATAAAAGCGAAGATGCCCCCAAGGGGTGTGTGGAGTAAAGAGAATGTTGGAGAGGGGTTGCCTCTTCCTAAGAAAGTAACCGGGGATATGACTCCTGTAATCTTTATCAGAAGAAAGCTTTTTCTAGGTCCGCTGAGGTATCATAAAGCTCGTTTCAAATGAAACAGAGCTTTCAAGCTTTAGGACGACGCTCGTATTCATGATGTTTATGAAAGGTGTTATGTTGGAGAGAGGCATTATTTCAAAACTCGCTTTGATCAAATACATCAAAACTAATCATGTATACTAACACAATAAAACTTTGCTTCATCACAGCATCTGAAAAAGAGCTCTGATGATAGTAAAACTGACTCTCCATTTGGTAGTATTTCTATTAAAAAAATCTGATGTGTACACAACACGACTTCCTTGTACGGAATATTCAATTATAAGCATTTTGAATTTCATTTAAACTTAATAGATTAAATTAAAACTACTTCGTCGATAGCGCATAAACAACAATAAAATAAATGCATTCTTTAAAATTCACCATATTTGTTTACCATAGCGACTCTCTGGTGCTAGCTTCACTTGACAACGTTACATCTCATTCATTTTATAATTCCTAATGCATAAAAACTGTGTATATCATCTGAAGAATTATCTAATATTTGTCACATGTTCTATTGAAATACTCTCTATAAATCTAAAATAATGTATAAAATAAATTTAAAAAGAAAGAAAGAAAGAAACAATTTTTCACAGACGATTCAGTATTTCTCATTCAATTCATTCAGTTTTCACTTCGCAACAAGGCGGAAAATATCTATATTAAAAATTAAGAAGTAAATCTCAAACACTTATTTCTTCGAAAAAATTCCAGAATAGAGTAACCGAGATTAAATTCGCAATAATAAAAGAAGGCGTTATCGTTGTTGTTGCAAAGTTAGGTTTCTATAGATTGGCAACAAATCCACTGTTCTGCGAAGTTTCAAATGTAAATAAATATGGCCGTTATGGTAAAAATAATTTGGCTTAGCCGCACTTGAACAACTTTCAAATTGTTGATAATTTTACAACTATACCATACAGTTTAACTAAAGGCATAAAAACCTGAAAGCGAAGATAAAAACAACAAAATTCAATAATTTGTAAAGCAAAAAATGCACAATTTACCAACATATAAGAATAAAGAAACTGATCTCTCTGTTACTCTGTGTATGAATTTATCAAAATTTTAAAGTTCCGAAACATACATACGTACGTATGCACGTACGCACAGACGACAGGAAAAATTCTTTTCAGAATCCATTTTAAATCAATTTTATAATTTGTTTGGGGGAAAAAGAGTCCTTTATTCTGTGCTTACGTACAGATGTCACGCAAAAACATCGTTAAATTGCATTCGACAACGGTCAAAATGGATATTTTTGTTGAAATATGATACCAGAAATATTTCGCGATTACAATACTTCCTTTTTACTTCGTCCAAGGAAGTAAAAACCTTCAATGGCTTTTGAGACACAACGATATACGAAATTCTTAGCTAGAGCAGAAAGTATAACATTATCATTTGAATAATTATTTGCATAGTTTCTTCAACAAGTGAATTAAATTTCTGTGAAGCATTTTCTATATTAATTGAAATCTTATTTTGATCGTTTTTTAATCTATATAATTTTCTCTGAAAATTTTAATTTAAGGGCTAAAATTTTGTCTAGTTTTACACAGCTTATTTTATGAATCAGCTATCGTTTCCTCAATAAATGGCTGTAACCGTTTTTCTCTTGAGTTATGTTTACGGCGATATTATTAGCGTCTTTACGCTGACTGACTTCCTCCACGAGAAGGTAAAATATAATTTTTTCACAAGGGCGGTTTATGGGTGGTCCTTTTTCTAAGTATCTCAGTTGTAATAAGGAACGTCTTTCAGTTATTTTATTAACTAGTAAATTAAATGTAAAATAATAAAAAAAATTACGAAAAATGTTTCCCTGCTGTCGGTTTAAAGTTCAAATGTTTCATAAGTTTCTAAACAATTAAAAAAACTGTATATGTTTATAGTCTCCAAAAGTGCTAAGTTCGTAAGCCTTTCTGCGACAGTAATGCGAAAGTCTCTGTTTTTGCACATACAGAACATTTTACAAAATTCAAAAGTTCACTTTACAAATTAAAACAAAAACTTTTACAAAATCCCACTTCCAAATGTCCACTTACTCGATAGCTAAATCTTCAGTACACGAACACAAGCTTTGTTTTACCCTGCAAAAAGTATACCAGTCATGAAACACTGTAAAACACAGTAAAGAGCCATTACGGGCTCGAACGCTGGGACTCGAACCTTTACCTCTCGAATACCGTTACACTACGAAAGCATCCTGAAAGAAGGAAGAAAATATCTTCTATACTCCTCATTTTAAAGGGCGACTGGAGATTAAGAGACCCAATCGCCAAATCTTGGTGGTGATGAATTATATTCCACCACCTTTTAGTTCGGGGGCAACTGTGGAGTCATTAGGTTATTTTGAAGCAGGAGACATGAAAAATTAGCAATGCCCTCGCCGGAACTCGAACCGGAATGTCTCGAATACGCGGCGAGTGTGCTACCGTTACACTACGAAGGTATGCTGGAAGGGGTAGAAAATACCTTATAACAGTTGCTGTGTACACAAGATTTACGCAGAAACTGCAAACATCTCCAAAAACTAAATAATATACTTTACAGATGCACACACGATTGAAATAAAATGAGTGCATGCTCATCTTCCAATATAGAAAAATACTTTATTCATAAAGCCAATCAATGCTAATCTCTTAACAGTTAATAAATAGTTTCAATCATGTACACTGCTAAAAAATGGGTCAGTTCTATATCTCCCGTTGTACTGGGCCGATTGACGAAATTCAACTTGCGTTTTTCATATCTCGAAAGCGCGACTTAGGATATGTATTAGATTTTTATACAGCATTGTTCTAACATAGGTATTTCAACACAAAATCAGACTTTTTTTGAAATGACATACAAGGGTTTTTCCATATTTCGATTCTACGACACAAATTATACCAAAATAGAAAGTTTTGTAAAAATTGTACGAATAGTTTTTAAACAATTAGCTCTCAAAATTTTAGCTGCTCCTCAAAGTTGATTGAATTTGGTATATATTTTATTAATCTCTCTTTTTTATTAAATTTTTTTTATTCTTCCTTTCACGTTTCGAAGTTTAGGTTCCTTCCAAATACATTCGCTCCTTTTTTATGATTTGTTATCAAAATTTTTATTTTTAAATAATTTTTATAAATTTTTCGAAAGAAGTTTTGAATTATAATGTATCAAATTTTTACCAACATCTTAATGTATCTGTATTTCTAAGCATAAGTGCAAAAAATTAAGAGTTTTTTATTTAAACTTTTCGAAGATATACGTGAATTTATATATACTGGCGCGTTTTGAAATTTGGCATATTTGTTGAAAGCGATAATAACTTCAAATGTGGTTTAGGCACTTTGTTAAAATGATTTGAAAGTGCGAAAGATGTGGAGGGAAATAGGTTGCTATATATTAAGAAGTTCGCGAAGTGAATTATTCATGGCGCAAACTGAAAAAAATTCGCCAAGATAAATGTTTGAATTTCTCCGGAAATTTCGCTCCAAATTTTACAAAATGTAATATTTAGGCAGAATTTGTGACGTAGAATCGAAATATGGGAAACATTTGGCATACCATTTTAGGAAAAGGTCCAATTTTGTGTCAAAATACCTATATTAGAACAATGCTATATATGAATTTAATATATATCCTAAGTGGCGCATTGAAGACATCAAAAACGCGATTGATATTTCGTCAATCGATACAGCAGAACGAGAGATATACAACCGTCCCCCCTTTTTTCCCCGCAGTGTATATCTCTAGGTCAAATTTATTTTTAATGACGATAATTTACAGAAGGTACGCAAAGAAATATTTAAGCCCATTGCCAGAAAGCTCAAATAATCTGACTGCTTTTGCCGAGAACGATTACAGAACGGTTACGCTTCGATTGGCATTGATAGCTCTGAATTCAAGGAGAGAACGAGGTTGAATGGTGATGGCTGTGCTGGAGCTATTGCAATATCAGAGAGAAATGAAAGCTCCCGCAATGATATTTTTTGTCGTTCTCTGAGGAGGTATCTATAAAAGGCTATTTGGGTTCGTTAACCTCTATTTATTTTAAAAATTGTTTAGAAATTAAGATCGATTGCTCTAGCAAAGCAGTAGCGCTCTTTAGATTATGTTAACATCATTAGGGAATGTTTACCGTTCTTTTAAAGAGCTCTTTCTGTTTTTAGTAAATGACAAATGCTCGTTCCTCTTTAAGTTCTAATAGCGCGGCCCAATCAATTCTGCAATATCTTCCCGCTAGACTTCCATTTGGAATTCTCCCTCCATGTGAACAGTATCTGAAATGATTTCCTTTACAGAACATACGAAATAATCTTTAAAATCATTAATGAGAGAAGATAAAGTTTTCCTAACGCACTTTTCAGAGTTTAACTTCCTTAATGCATCTCCAGGATTTTAAATACTTCATTTTAAAATTTAGCTTGTTTTGACTTCTTAGGAATGTCATGATTAAGTACAACTGTATTATTTGAAAAGGCTTCCTTAGAAAATGAAAACTGAATTTTGAAATACATTCTCGTTTATTGGATGCATAAAGAACAGCTTTTGACGTAGAAGCATTTAAAACTCTGCTCCAGTACATTTGAAGAATTCATTAAAGCTCAGTATTGGAGTGAATCGATATCAACAAGCATCATAATATGAAAGGAAATCTTCTGTTTTCGACAATAAGTGTGATATCAAAGAAGGCAGCTGCAGACAAATGAGAAATTAAGTTTTTAAACCCTCTAAGATTACCTAAATGATACATCAGACTATACAAGCTGTCTACGTAGCTACATTAGAACTTCAAAATAATATTAATTTATCATTCACTGTCTGAATCAAAGCACATTTTCCCCTTTAATGTAAAATGTTTAAAGAACATTTTTTACAGTGCAAGGCTATTTCACATTCACTAAAACTCTGCTCCTTCGTACAGCCATTATTCTTTAGATTTTCCCTAAATTTGTAGAGACATTAGGTATTTTTTTGGAACAAGAGAGATGAAAAATATGCAATGCCTTCGCCGGGGATCGAACCACGGACCTCTGAAATACCGGCTCAGTGTGCTAACCATTACACCACGAAGGCACGCTAAGAATGTGGGAGATATACCTTATAAATTCTTACAGTATATAAGGTATTTCTCCCGCCTTGTTAGCCCGCCTTCGTGGTGTAATTGGAAGCATACTCGACGCGTGTTCGAGAGGTCAGTGGTTCGAGTCCCGGCGACGTCATTGCTCATTTTTCACATCTCCTGCTTCCAAAAATACTAATCTCTCTACAAGTAATTAACACTTCAAGTCCAATACGATTGTAAAATTTCTAATATATCTATTAAATGTAGTGTATACAGAATATAAAATGTATAGCATATATGGTATATAAAACGACAGCCAATTTCTGTATCCACGAGGGTCAATTAAAGTTGTATTTTGGAAACGTGGGTAGCAAAATATGTTATATTTAGCAAATGTTTGACAGTATTTAAGTTAAAATAACGCCCCGAACAAATATTAATTTAGAAGTCAAATAACAAAAATCAGCGTTATATTTGCAGTGAAAATTTGCAAATATAACGCTGACTTTTGTTGTTTGATTTCTAAATTAATATTTATCAGTGCGTTTAGAAGTATTAAACACCGGTCTTTTCAAGATTTTTATAACATTAATTTAAAATAATCCGTATGCTAAGATAATTAATTCTATGGAGATTACAGAAAAAGAAAATACAATGAAATTCGGTCAAGGATAGTAAATCTTGTTAAGTGACTCGCGGGCACAGAAAACGACCTTGAGAGCCGTCGGCGGCCCACAGGTTACCAGCTGGCTATAACTGAGGCTATAGAATGCAAATACAAATGAAAGACATCATTAATAAAATAATGTGTCAGGAATTCGCATTTTATGTTGAAACAAAAGAATTAAAAAAATTCAATTTACGCTTCTTTTATTTCTTCCCCCATCCTAATTAAAGTTAAATTATATGAATATGGTAGAGCCACGAGGGCTATTAGCCTAAGAGAAGCGATGTCTTCGTGAAGGACGTTTTGAGAGAAAATGGCTCGTATTCACGTTACTACGAGGAAATACAGGAAAACAAACTATCCACCTAGCCTGTTTGCCTCAGATAGAAACTAAGCCAGGTCGAAACGAGCCAGTACTCAGAGGTCTCAGCTACTCGGCCCCTGGTGGAGCTTTCTTGTAATTAAAAAATCCCTGTTGTTTAAAGGAACTTGAAAGTACACTTATTCCAACTTCATATTAAAAATATCGCTAACATACTTTCGGAACTTCTAAAAGACTTATACATATACAAAATTTAATAATAAATGCAACATTCAATTGTGATTAATATAAATGATCTCCAGTGACTGTATATGTGCGTATATACACATGTTCTTTATAAACATTTGTTTTATTTGAGAATCGAACTCAAAACCTTTCCTTCTGTAAGTAAGCAGATAAAGTACTCTTAATGTATTGTTAATGTTGTTAAGTTTTTCGTGATACTTTCACAATGCATTTCTACTTCTCTACCACCTGCCTTCGAGGTGTCATTGGAAGCACGTTTGGCTAGTAATCAGAAGGTCAGGAGTTGGGATCCCGTGAAGAGCACGGCTGATTTTTCGTATTTCTTACTCCGAAATAAACCTAAAGATTCAACAAAATTAAATGTACCCATGCATGATTTCACACAATGGAGTGTTCCACTTTGAAAAATACGCTTATAAATTCTGAAAATCTCTAACTAAAACGTTTTGCTTCTAAAAGACTTCTAATCATGAATAATGTTTTCAGTGACAATTCGAGAGTTCTGTATGAAAGTTTCAGAACGCTTCCGAAATCCTCGTGGAAGGGGATTAAAATGTAAGCAAAATTACGAGATGAAAAAATTTCTATTTACGTTCATTTCGAATTTGTACCTTTACAATTTCTTCCAGCAAACCATCATCACAAAGTAAAAGATCTGAGAGCGTGTATCTGGATTAAATCTTTACAGTTCGCGGAAACAAACTGCATTAAAATTTATCAGCAGATATACATAATCAAATAAGTTGAAAGTAATCGCATTAGAATTACTCTTGAAAGAAAATTCGGAAAATTTCTCGTTTCTGATGTAGGAGCCACTACGTATCTTAATGACGCTAATTACGAGTAATTAACTCCTTAATATTTTATCATTTGTCGCTAATGGACGAAAATTAAGATACACAGATCACATTCAAAAAGCCTTTTAAGAGAGTTTCTAAGAAAAAATGAAAGATAAGTTCTCAGATTAAAGTAATTTTGTGTGTCCTTTAATGAAAAAAGTATGCACGATTTTATAAGAGTTATTTCGTTAAATGGAAAATGCGAAGAATAAAATGTCAACCCATAACTATAGCAACTAGATTTGATACGTTAATTAAGCTTATCAGCATCCTGAAATCCATGAACACATGAAACGTACCTCCTATTAATTTTATGTTTTTTTACCATTTGAATCTTTTATTACGTTCAAACGTATTCACAGATGGCAACAAAATCTTTTTATTTAATATATCCTGCACTTAAGGAACATGGAACAAATTTATAATTAATGAACTGTCGCAAAAATAAGTTATTTATAAGCTTTAGACGTTATAGTTAAATATAAGAATAAGATTTTAATTTAGCAGTAAATTTAAGCTGAGATTTAAAATATTATTTTATAAGGTATTTTCTCCCTCCTTTCAGCATGCCTTCGATGTGTTCCGGTGAGGGCATTGATCATTTTTCATGTCTCCTGCTTCGAAAAATCCTTATGACTTTGAGTTTATAGCGGTAGGAGTGTAATTGATGTAATAGGCACAAAGCGTGAAAACCTCATTTTATTTTGCAAAGTTAATGCTACGTTTTTAACAGCTATCTTTAGTTTAAGCTACTTTCCTGTTCCTTCTATTTTTAGCTTACAATTTCCTACCAGAATGACGTGTTTTTACAATCGCGTTTAATGTAAATGAGTAATGGTAGTATTTAAATCGAAGTTCCACTGACTGAGATAGAGAGCCTCAGAGTATCTGACTAGCGAGCGTTCGCCTGTTGGCTACGACTCTCTAAGATGTTACTACCCTCGGCCGTATTACATGCCCTTGATAGCTTCGCTAGCTTATTCGATGTTTAGGGGCCAACTATTTATAATTTTGATAGCTTCGGCTAACAAATAATACCAGACCAACCGACAAATAATACCAGAACAAACAACAGCGCCAATGTGGCCATGATTGGAACTTTTACCTATACTAATAATAAATTGTAAACGTTTCTATATACATTAACGTTAGAACCATGTTTCTATCTTTTGTAGTTTGGAAGAAATACATGTTTGCAATCTGCTCTTTCTTTTTGAATAACCATGTATATCCGAGATATGAATTCTAATTGTAAATGAAATAGTTGGCTATAGAATATCGGAAGCGTCAGTAGCCTCCGAAATATGCTTTGCAATAAATACTTTTGACGTTTGCACAATAGGCTTTATTTGGAAGCATATCTATATGTATTTTGCCCCACTTAAAGAAATCACTTTGGAATATATTTCGACTTCGCTGGCTTAATGTTGTTGTTGTTTCAAATGTTATTTGCAGCCTAAGACATTCGCCAGAGATGGCCAGTACGCATCGCCTAAAACGCTGACCAAGGTGCACCAGAGAAGGGGAATAATTTTACACTCGCTAGAATGTTTGATTAACGCTCCAGGTTTGATGAAGAACTCCCCAGGGACGGATATGAGCATCTTCCAGCACTATTTCACTGCCAGCAAAATTTTCGAGAAGACTTTCGGTTCTCCAGGATTAAGTGCCTCCATGCCGCAGAGCCAGTATACACTTACAAACATTCAAGCTTTTACAGGTATTCGAATCGGGGCGAAACGATATGGAATTAATTAGCAGCGCTATCTATTATGCCAATCAGAGTAGTTGGTTCAATGCTATATTAACTGTCCAATCTGTGATAAATCTTACCTCCATAAAAATAATTTTTAATCAATATGTGTATAGTACATGCGTTTTATTTAATTATATTTAAAAACGCTTTCCCAAGTCGACTCACAGAAGCATTTTGTTAGCGAACGAAAAATTAATTAAGTAGATTGCGACAGAAATATTATAGTTAAATAAACTTTTTAAATATATCTAGTTAAATAGACTATACTATTAATATATTTAAATTTCTTTTTTGCCAAAGGATTTTTAAAGCAAAATTAAATTTGATTGAACACAGAAAATTTATTTAAGAATACAAAAGACCGTGAAATAGCAACAGGATTTTGCAAAACATTTATAATAACCTAAAGAAATCTTAAAGTAAGTAAGTATCTTAAATCAAATCTTAAAGTATCTTAAATCAAGTAAAGGAGAAGTTTTTTAATCACCTGTATTTAAAAAAGTATTTCATTGTTAAGCCATTCGGTTACTGTTTATTGTGTCACTAATTACTCGCAATGTGAATTCAATATGTCACTAATCGCATCACCAAATTTTCGCAGCTTTATTTCTAAACGCCTTTTTAAAGAGAGGCATTAATTATTCGCAAGGTTCCCCTCCCACACACACACTCACACTCAAATTCCTCCCTATCTGACGATTCACTTTTTAACCATTTTATTTATACACTTGATGTGTAGGCCAGCTTTCAGACTAATTTCGCCAGGTTAATAGAGTTAAATCCAAATTCATATTTATCTTACGGTACATTCGCATATATAAAATACATCATTCAATCATAATCCTGCTCTTTGCAAACATTCGAAAGCAACGTACATTGCATTTTTCACTAGCCATTTACAAGTTAATAAAAGGAGAACTGGGTTCACATATGAATAATTTATGTTTATCTTACAGCGTGCTAATCAGTGGGATAGGTGTAAAATTCCTGTACTAATTATCATATTACTAATATTTCGCAAAGGATAATTATTAACTAATTATCCGCGAGATTTATAATTAAATTTATAAAACATGATGTCATACAGGGAAGGGTAGATTTTAGGTCCAATGTCAGATTATACGACGACGTTCGTACAACAAACTCCAGGTTGATAAAAATATCTTTTTCTAGGGGAAAACATCTGAAAGAGAATTTTCAAATAGGAAAGGTAAAACATAGGACAGGGAATAATTTTCAAAAAGGAGCAAACATGTAGTAATGTATGTTTAGGTGACATTAATTACTAAAGAAATTCGTTATAGTGGAAAATCTGCAATTAAGTCTGAACCTTTTTAATTTGATATTCACGCCAGATTTAAAAGAAAAAAAAATTCATCGGCACTTCTCTAGCAAATTCTTCCCAGCTGTCATCTTTTCAAAACGCAAATGAAAGGCAATTCAAAAGTAAATGAAGATCACATCTTCTAATCCGATGCAATTTTTTCCCTCTTTTTCTGTAGAATTTTCCAGAAGCTGTAGAAGTTGGGAAACACGCAGCGAAATTCTTTGAAAAGACCCCAAAATCTTAGCGAAGTGCTTGGAAAGGAGTCTTCAAAGACCAGCTCCTCAAGGAGATTCGCTGAGCTGTGAAATCCCCAAGTAATTGAAGATAGCGGACGACGAAGTTATCTTATGAAGGGAGGGCTGTAAACTTGTTGACGATTTCCGACCGAAAACGTTCATTAATTGGACTGGTTATGCAAACAGGAACCAAATGCTATCACGGTTGAGTGTTCCTTACTGATATGCAGCGCGAATGAGGACCTTGGTGACGAAAGCTAAGGTGAAATCATTGTAGAGAGCATGCGTCCATCTAAAGGGAATTTTATTGCTAATTACATTGGGAATTATGGACAGCTTTGCAAAAGAGGCTCATCTGAATGCTTACACCTTGATGAATGTTTAAGTTCTAAGCAGTTTCGAAGCCTTCTTCAAAGTTCTGAAAAATTGCAGCTCATTTCTGCTGTTCTAACCCCTTCACAATAATATACTGGAGATAGTTCATTAAGCCAGTTTGAGTTTGCTATTCAAATGCTAATCTTAGCAGGGAAAATAAATGAATTTTACATTATTGGACAAAATATATTATTTGTTTACTATATTATAATTATGTTTAAATTTTTTGAAGATAACGCTATGTTTGAAGATATCGCTTAATTGATGTTTAATCAGTTATTAATTAGACCGCATTCTTTGATTTAAACACATTTTGAAGCAGGAGAGGTGAAAAATGTGCAATGTCGTAGCCGGGAATCGAACCTCGACCACTCGAATACGCGCCAAATGTGCTAACCGTTACACCAGGAAGGCATGCCGGAATTAGGAAGAAAATACCTTATATACCCCCCCTTTTAAAGGGCGATTGGGGATTAGAAGACCCAATCGCCAGATCCCGGTGGTGAAGAATCACTATCCATCCGCTTTTTAGTTCGGGCGCCACTGTACAGTCATTAGGTTTTTTTTTGTAGATGGAGACATGAAAAATGTGCCGTGCCCTCGCAGGGACTCGAACCCGGACCTCTCAAATACGCTCCGAATGTGCTAACCGTTACACCAAGAAGGCATGCTGGAAGGAGGGAGAAAATACCTTATACCATGACTCTCTTTTCTTACCTAAGTTCTTGAAAGAACATTTAAACTGATACATTGGAATTGTCACCATGCGGAAAAAACACTACAGATGTCGAGCTGTATCTGGAATTTGAAGTCAGACTCAATGAGAAGATATTCTTTCAGTAAGAATACCCTTCTAAAGGACTTCTTCCTACTAAAAGATGAAGGCTGGTTTATTACTACTACATTACTTACCCATTTATTTGCTCTAATAGGGCCTTCAGAACCAATCCAAAATTGCTTCTGTCTCTGAATTTTTACTAGTTGGTTAACCATAAACACGGGAAACGTTCTATAAAAATATAATTCAATGTCTACAGGACATCATAAAGTTTTTTTTATCTTTTTACATGACTGGATCAGTTGATTTCGGCAAAGCATCGCAAGAGCTCACTTTTAGACATGAGATGTCTTTGGAAAGGCCATTTTAAGAATAAAAATGGGCATTACATACGGAAGAAGTCCAGGAAACCTTAGACATCTGGCTCTGGCAGTCTTTGTAAACTGAACTCGGGATGATACTTAAGGTCTCTTGTTTTTTAACGCAAACAAACATACAGCTAATTGTAATTTTAAAAATCTAGGCTCCACGATTTTAACTCAAATGATCATGTTCCATGGACATGCTTGTCATTAGGTTATTTCGAAGCAAGAGATATGAAAAATGAGTAATACTTGGTGGTGCTGCCGTTACACCACCAAGGCATGCAAGAAGGAGCAAAACATACGTAATATGATACCTTTTTTTTTTTAAATATATGAAGTTGATAACCGTCTCTGCTATCTGTTACCACATGCGACCTTGACGTTCTCATAAACTGCGAGTTTCATGATGTGACTTGCTAATATAATTGTTTTATCTCTTTAATATAATCGAGAAGGCACTCATAATGCTAAGAGTTGCTACACTTATTTATGAATATCAGTTTCTTGACGATATGACAAACATTCATTTCCTAAACGCTAATTTATATACAAAATTTTGTGCCTAAAAAAATAAATAGTAATTCAGTAATTGGTATTTATTTGCTATATATTTATTTAAATATTTATCTAATCATAATATTATAAGACTGGAAGAGAAACAACAAAGATATAAATCTCTTTTAGGAAGAAAAAGAAAAAAATATATGCTGGAACAGAATTTTTACAGGATTTAGTGTTAGGATATACAGTAAACCTCTGTCGAACGCAGGGGTTACGTCCTTAATACATTGCGCGTACGAGAAAACTTCGTTCCGCCAAGTTACTTTTTACGTCGAAATGTGTTAGGTTTAAGTCTAATAAAAAAGTATGTACTCAGATAAATCTGAATATTGTAATATGTTAGAATTAAAACGAAAAGAATATTAGCAACTGAAAGGATTTTTATCATTGCTTTATAAATACGTTATACAATTTTTTTAAACCTGGTGATTTTTGCTAGAGACAATGACTGACGCAACATTTTTAAAGTTGCGGGGAAAGGAGCACAGAAGTTTTCAGTGTCTCTTGTGTCCTATGCTTTCTTCATTTGGATCTATCTCCATCGCAAAACAAGAAAAGTATTGCGCGTTTTTTTTTTATTCGTTTAACTTCTTGTAAGTTGAAGGCATTTTATCTTCATCATTATCATTTAAGATCATCCAATTTTTAATTCGTCATTTCTCGAATAAGTCTGACTTCTTCTTCCATATCTGAAAATCCTTCGCCATTAGTTACTTTTGCAATTTGTATGATTTCTTTGGCGTCCTTTTACGTCAATGGAAATCCTTTAAAATTTGATAACATCTAGCCAGATCTGATGCCAATAAGTATTCAGTGTTGACGCATTAACACTGAACAGCGGATGAATGAAATTCTAGCGCTGGAAAAAATTAAGATTACGCGTATATGTAAAATCGTGTTCCCAAATCCGCGTTCGGCAACGGTCTCCCGTATTGCAAATAAACACGTTAGAATGTCATCTGTAAATTTACTTAGTTTCGAGAAATTTTAAACACAAATATAAGGGTGACGTCAAATTTTATTACACACATATTTATACATTTATAGACACAGGAATTTCGAAGTTGAAAATTTATTTATCAATAAAATGCTAATTAGAATTTTAATTATAATTCCAGTGTTTTATGATTAAATTGTAACCTACACGAAAATACTAGGAATGACTTCCATGTCGGAAGTGAGCATATAGTAATGCAACGTATATTGTATTTTCTCCCTCCTTCCAGCATGCCTTCGTGGTGTAATGGTAGCACACTCGATGCGACCGTTACACAACCAATGACACACAAGTCAGCATAAAAAAACCTAATGACTCTACAGTAGCGTCCGAACTTAAAGGTTGTGGACAACAATTCGTCTCCACCAGGATTTGGCGATTGGGTACTCTAATACCAGTCGAAGGTATTTCCTCCTTCCTTCCACCATGTCTTCGTGGTGTAAGGGTAGCGTATTTGAGAGGTTCAGATTCGAGTCCGGCGAGGGTACTACTCATTTTTTCATCTCAAGCATAAAAAAATGTAATCTCTACATGCAAAATATTTTTTCTTCCGTCAGGTTTTAACGAAGTAGCTCCATTCTTATGCAACAAATGAAATCACTTTTGAAGAATCGAGAATTGAGAAATTTATTTACATAAAACCCTTTAAATACATTCTGTGACAAATAAAACGAAGGCGAGAGTGGTGCGTGGCGACAGAACTAACCGGAGCTCATTTGAAAAGTATGAATAGAATATTTTGAACACTAAAAATCTAATAAAAACAAAATATTTGAAACGACTTTATTTTGCAAAAGAGAAAAAGTTAGTGCGAAAAAATGCTTAAGTCATTATCTCAAACGATGAATTAAATTCTGCAATTAACATTCGACACTCAACATACCTCATAAATGTAAACAGAATGTACAGTTACCATGTTACCACCTGAATATGTTAAAGCACTCCAGGGCTAACTACCTAAAGAAAGGTATGCCTTCATGGAGGACTATCTTAGGGCAACTTCGTATTTACTTTGTTACATGGAAAATACACTTAATCTAATCATGCAGCCAGCCTATTTGCCTGAATTTAAACCCGACTCAAACTCTGAGTACTCAGGGCATTTATTTATGTATGTTCTGAATTCATTAATCACTCAGCCACTGGTGTATAGTTACCATTAGTATATATACATTTGATGGAGTGTACGGTTACCAGAATCCTAAAATTACATGTTCAGATTCTGACGAATGGACTAAAGTAATCTCCATGGATAGGCAGCCATAGTATGCTTTAATATATCATAACAGTAGCGGAAGTACCCGATACCAGTTAAGTTAGATTGAGAGTAATGCACCTAACAACAGAGAGAACGATACCGCTGTAATCCTTCTCTAATAACGATGCAAAAAATACGATTCATGCTCATACATTTTTCAATATGATGCGATATGGAACCCACATAAAAAATTTCGATAGAAAAATAAACTAATTCTTTCGCATTATATCAGCAACAATAGCACGCAGATTTTAATGACTTTCGTCTGTCTAATCAAATGGTCGTAAATGCTCAAGTTCCATCCGATATTTCACTTATACTCAATTTTAGTCGATTAAATGTGACAAAACATTGATCATAATGGATCAGAAATCAATAATGCGAACAAAGAAACAAACACACAAACGGACGTTCTTCTTTACATATACATACATTTTGTAAACTCAGAAATTTTTGATTAACAAACTCTACAATTTCAAAAGCGAGCAGTAGCAACACTTTTTCAAATAAACATTTTTATATCCAACGCGCTAGACTGTTGCCACTCGGAGAAATGATAACGAAAATTAGCGATTTCAGAGTGTTTAAATAATATTTCGCTTGATTAGATGGGAATAGTAGAAATGGCTTCCCACGAATTTTGGGAATCGGGAATTATGAATTTAATGTTTGGCAATGCTATTTTTATTTCATCGTAAAACTTAGAAATTTTTATTAAGTTATTTATTTTTATTAATTGTTATTACTTATTTTAAGTCTAGGATTTGAAAGTGAGCAGTGGCAACAACTTTCGAAATGAAGCAGATTTTTAGCTCCAGCTTGCCACTGGGCGAAAAGTATTGTTTTTCCGAGTTTTTAATTAATATCTCCGCTTTTAGCTCCTTTTTTTCCAAAAAACGGTGGACGTCAACCATTTCCAGGACCCAGCAAAGAATTGTGGAAAGTTTGGTGACGATAGCTATAGGGGTGACTGAGTTATTAGAGGACAAACCAACAGACCTTCTTCCTTATATATATAGATGATGAATCGCACTTCGCTGCACGCTATTTGTTCTTTTTAAGCACATTATTATGATATAAGTAAATTAATTTAAATAACTCATTGCCAAGTAGGATATTTTTCTGCATTGAATTACGTAATATCTTAGGACTCTTTTCTGCACTGAGATACGTAATATCTTAACAATAAAACAGCTTTGAAAAAATATTTTAATAATTACATTAATGGTACAAACATTTATAAAACTTGTAAGTTAGATCACAATAATTATACGTAATATAAATGTCATTAGTTACAGACATTGCTAAAGAAAGATAAATTTTGAAGAAGTGTGCATATTGCTTTAAAATCGTCAATTAATTAAATGAAGTATTAGTTTAATTTGATCGATAAAATAATAGAGAACGAGACGCAACACTTCTGAGAACTGGCAATTCAACCAGGCGGCATGAAATATAGCTGAAAGAGTCAACGCCTTGTAGAATGCTAACACTTATCAAGACGCATAGATGGCAAATATTGTGATAGCATTATGTGTATCGTAACGTAAAGGAGGCAAAAATGGAAAGACAGACAGCCAAACGCTTGTGATGTCCAAAATAGGAAACATTTTATATATAGTTAATATCCGCAAACTAATGTTTAAATTAGGTAACTCCTGTTCTGAGAACATTATACAATGCATTTTAACGCAACCGGACTCAAAGGATTCGTCATAAATCCTTTTGGATTTCTTCCTTAAGGCTCGCATTCTTCTACAGCGACATAATGGCGCGACTGAATTTGTTAGGACTTAATACTTCCCAGAAATACAACATCGTTTCTTTTGGGACCTTACAGCGAAACCAACAGCGAAGGCTGAGCGGAAATCGACTTCTCGGGCTATGTCCCGAATAAATAGCGAAATAACGTTCCATCCTTCCATAAGCGGAGATTCCTGTACCCTCTAATGAAAAGAGTTATCTAACTGACTTCGTGCACCGAACTCATTTGAATGCATTTCTTTCTACCCTCCTGCAAAGAGATATATATTCAAACTGAAGAAAAGCAGACTGCTTGCTCACTTTGTTATCCGAAATGCAATTAAGAACATGTGTAATAAAGAATTTAAAGTCGCTTTAGTTTCGTAGCTTGCCATTTTTAGAAAAGATTCACGAGGGCAAAATTCTGAATTACGGCAGTTTCAGTTATATGGCAGGTGCTCAGAGTTTACCAGTTTGCCAATAAATCGTTTTACTAATTAGGAAACAAATACAGCAACTCGACAGAAATTTGTGAAAAAGTTTAGGAGTTATAAAACAGTTGTTTAATATCTAGTAAAGAATAGAAACGACTCATTAATTTTCCCATATTAAATTTTGGCACAAGAGTGAAGTATTAAATCGAAAAAAAAATCCGGAATGTTAAAAACACATAGAACAGAGAGCAACGAGATCGATTATTGTAAATATCGTTATAATTTGTCATTTTCTTCAGAACCTAGCATAAAAGTGTAAACACGCTCAAAACGTTTTACCGTGTACAATAGGCTCTCCTCGAAGCTGTTTAGAAAGAATTTTAGTCTCAAATCATGCAACCAGAAAAAATAGATACGTTACAATACTTCAGCATTGTAACGCATCTCTGTCGATACGTAAGTTTTATCACGCATTGATACATAAATTACATTAGCCCTTCACTCGTGCACACACCAGATGACGAATTCGTTCGAGATATTTGCATATAGACAGGCACTAAGTTGGATTAAGTGAATTAATTTTTAGTAGCCCGATAAATTCAAACAGATGCACTTAATGTAATATTTAAAACAACAAGCCGAAGAACAAATGTTAAAGATACTGAAGCAAGATGAATCGACGCAAGTTAGCTAAATTTGCGGGAATAGTTTCGAAGGTAAAATGGAAACTTCTGCTTCAGCTGCAGGAGTGAAAATGACGAAGAGTTGGAAAGCATGTACTCACAGGATAAAAAGACAAAAAATTCCAGAAAATTCCTTCTAATGAGATGATAAAAAAAGCTACTATCGCTATCACACTAGGGCTATTTGCTTAAGTGGAGGGATGCCTTCATGGAGGGCTTTCTAATAGAATCTTGCTCGTATATATGTTGCAGATGGGAAAAAACACGAAAACGGAGATCGGAATTATCAATGTTCAGCGATTTTACCTCTCGACCGCTGCTGGGTATCTTTTCTCTAAATTTTCATGTTGCATTATATAGAAAATTACAACAATTTCACATTACATATAACTGCACCACGATTACCTATCTATGTAGATCATTCGTAGAAATATTTACCAGGCTGAGACTGCGTTATGCAACTACATATTCGCAATAATCTTTCATTCAATTAAATTTTTCTGGTATATATATTTTATTCATACTTTTTTTTCTTTCCTTGGACATGTTTTGGAATTCAGTTCTAATATATTATTAAACCAAAATGCCACATTATGGAAAAGTAGCAGTGTTAAGATTATTCTTTTTCCTAAGCAATCCTCGGCAAACATAGAAATGCTTGCTGTTAAAACTAATTTTTATCAACTTTACTAGAGATGCTTATAGCTGACATTTGCAAAAGTCCTTTTCGGAGTCGACTTCTTCAAGAGCAAGTTCATTTATGAGCTAATAAGATCCTATATCACGCTTGCTTAAAAAGTTATGAATGTTCATATACTATAAACAGAAAACAAATTGCATAACGTACTCTTCTTCTCCATTGCTTTGTTAAGCATTTAATGCGGTAAAGAAGTGAGGTATATCTGCTTTAAGCAGACATACACCTTGGCACACACACACAAAAAAAAATTTAAAAAAATCTGAAAGGTTTCAGATTTTAAATTACGTCCAAAGGAACGTTTTTTAACGTATTGTGTGTTACTTTTATTTATTAAATATCATGTTCTTCGCACTAAACCATCAAATTCAGTTCGACAGCAATATCTCAAAATAATTTTAAAATGAGTATGTAAGGTTTTAGTTAAACTAACCAAGTTTTTAGTCCAAAGGGATTTAGTCCCGAAGGACTATTACTTTCGTTTTGCGATTTTGCGTCGATTCACACTGAATGCCCGTTTCACTTTTCAAATTGTTGCCACTAAATGTTATCGCTCTGCATTAAATTTTAGAAAATGAAAAATCTGCATAAATGTATGCATGTTTCTCGCATTGTGATAAAACCTAGAGCCATCGAATTTTGAATGACGTAATCCTACTGCGAATATGGGCATCTGGAAGCCCTAATTTTGAATTTGAAATTTGCTTTATTATCGATTTTATGTTTTGTAACATTTCAACGAATTTCTGATTAACAAACTAAATGATTTCAAAGCGAGCAATGGCAACACTGTACGGGAAAAAAAAACATTTTTATCTCCAGCGCACGAGACTTACGGAAATTCTAAAGATATGTTCATTTTAAAATGATTTTGCGATATTGATTTTGAACTGAATTTTATGGTTTGAGTACGTAGTACATGATATTTAATAAAAAAAGGTAGCACACGAAACGTTAAAAAACGCGCCTTTGGACGTAATTTAAAATCTGAAATCTTTCAGATTTTATTTTTATATTTTAATTTAAATCTTTCTATCTCTTCTCTGTTTCAACTTCCCGTCAGAAGAAGCGCGCGTTTTCAGCTTATGCTAATTTGAAGTACAGCCAAGTACTATTTAAACCAGAGGTAGAAACCTCTTAGTGTGAGAGAGCTTTAGTCTCAGATCACGGTCATTCTGCTCGACGTTCGCCTGACCAGCTAGCAGCTAAAATAATAAGCCATAGTGCTTACTACGTGATTGCATATTGAAATAAATTGAAGTGCGCTAGCATTAGTATATCTTGCTACGCACCCTTTTAGTTAGAGGCCAAACTCCGCGAATTGCTCTGTGAGCAAGGTTTAATTAGATTTCTATTTTAGTGTTAGTATTAAATTTATTTGATTGTTAAGCTAGGCCCAAGTGTGGTCTTTTACTTTCTGTATCCCTCCCGAGTTGGGAAGTGTGTAAATAATAGTGATTTAATAAAAGAGGATTTTAAATCCCTTTCACGTGCAGTTATTCTCCAGCACAGCATCTACACCAGAACAAAGCAAATTTTATCAGCTCACTGTTCCAGAGCAGGACTGTAGTTTAGAAGGAGTTACTTCAAAATGTCTGCAAAGAACATACACAGAACACTCAGTCCTGATAAGTATATCTTTAAAATTTCCGATACACAGTTCCATTCGCTTTAGATAAAAAGGTTTTTTTCCCCATAGAGTGTTGCCATTGCTCGCTTTTAAATCGTTTGTGTTTGTTCATCAAAAATTCGTTAAGGTTTTACAAAATAGGAAAGAAATAATAAAACAAACTCCAAATTTGGGCTTCCAGATGCGCATATTCGGGTGGAAACGTACGCTATTCAAAACTGGATGGCTCTAGGTACCGTTGTTTTATCACATCTGGAGAAATATACATACATTTATGCAAATTCGTCATTATTAAATTTCTTTAAATATAATACAGGGCTGCAATATTTTGTGGCAACAGTTTGAAAGGTGTTTCAAACTTAACGACTGCAGGATTCGGATTCTGGCTTGTCAAAATTAAAGCACAATAAAATGCGCTAAAGTGATTATGCCATCTAAATATTTATATTATTGTAATTTTGATACCACGTCCTTTCTTTCCGAGATCTACTAAATATTATTTCAGTAACTTTATTCGATATCATATGATAGGCTCCATGTTCTCTCTACATCACGCTTAAATAAATATAATACAGCGCTGCAAGATTTGGTGGCAACAGTTTGAAAAGTGATTCAGACTTTTAATGTTTCCGACGCAAAATCGCAAAACGAAAGCAACAGTCCTTCAGAGACAAAGCTCCATCGGACTTAAAAAAAAAAAAAAAGAAGAAGAAGAAGAAGAAGAAAATAGTTCTGTATCTCCTGTTCTACTGGACGACTGTCGAAATTTAACTTGCTTTTCCCATGTCTCGAAAACGCGACTTAGGATATATATTATATTTATATCTAGCATTGTTCTAACATAGGTATTTTGACACAAAATCGGACTTTTTCTAAAATAACATTTCAGTTTTTTTCCATATTTCGATTCTACAACTCAAATTATGCCTAACTATTAAATTTTGGAATAATTTCTCAGAAATTTATGGAGAAATTTAAACATTTATCTTGGCACATGTTTTCAGTTGAAGCAAGGAATAATTCACTCGGCGAACTTTTTAATTTATAGGAACCTATTTTCCATTTCTTTTTTGTCATTGTACACGAGCGGAAGAAAGGTCATCGTTCATACTTTCAAATAATTTTAAAAAAGGGTGTAAACCACATTGGTCGTTATTATCGCTTATGACAAATATGCAAAATTTCAAAACGCGCCAATGTGTAAATTATCTTATCTTAGGAACTTCTGAACAAAAAAGTCTAATTTTGTTCAGGTATGCTTAGAAATAAATACATCTACTTTAAGATGATGGTAAAAAATTTATATTCGATCATTCAAAATCGTTTTCGAAAAATTTAAAAAATAAATCACAAAAAATTTGCGAATTTTATTCGGAATGAACCTAAATTTCGAATTATGAAAGGAAGAACCAAATAAGTATCATAAAAAGGGATATTAATTATTCCAAATTTAATTAACATGGAACTAAAATTTTGAGAGCTAATTTTATAATTCCTACGATTTTTATAAAACTTGACACTTTGGTAGAATGGCAGAATCGAAATATGGAAAAACATTGGAACGTTATTTCAGAAAAAGTCGGGAATTGTGCCAAAATACCTATGTTAGAACAATGCTATATACAAATCTAATATATATCCTAAGTAGCGCTTTCGACACATGTAAAACGCAACTTAAATTTCGACAATTGGTCCAGTAGAATGGAAGCTATAGAACTGCCTCCCCCCTTTTTTTTGCAAGGTGTACGTGCGCACAGGTCTAATAGAAACAACTCATGTTTACATTAAACGTGGAGAAAATTGCGAAAACTCCAAGCAGCTAACTTATAAGGAAATGTCTACTGCCCATTTAATTTTAATAAGTCACCAATCAGTGAAACCCTTAATTTTGTAATACGATGGGATATGTGAAATGGACAAAGCTTTGGATGAATGCTATTAAGCTAATTGCTGTTAATTTGGTACTCATTCGATTTCAGGCAACAGATCAGCAATTCCATTTTAAAATTCAATTTAAACTTTTCGCATTATTTTACAGTTTTATGCTTCATTAAATTAAAATCAATCATCGACGAAAATTTCTGTTCCCTGAAGCGTGTTTCATGTTATCTATAAAGCACCGCGATCATAAAATCAGGTTTATGCATTTAAAACAAAAGGGTTATTTTATTACATCGTTATACGAGGAGGTACAACAAGACCTCCTCGTATAACGATTTGAGGCGTCTTTACGAAAAGATTCAATTATCGGTAACAACCACTAGAGAACGTTAAATTTCAGATTAATTTTAAACTTCCAATTTTACGATGTCTCCTAACAGAACATAAAAGTTCCTTGGAATGTAGATAATAGCCTACCACCTTGAAGTCCGTTAAAATGGCTAGAAAGAATCGAGCTAAAGGGGAAAATGAGGAACTGGTGCTTTGTTAAGTTAACTGAAGCAGCTGAAGAGATCATATAAAATGGTGGAACGTGTTTGGGTGTAACAGGAATAACTAACATACTCGTACATAGCATTCTCTAGGGTGTTTTCATATGATTTCTAAAATAATTCATTAATACACGAGGGAGGAATATAAAGATCAAACGGTAGTAGAATTTTAGTTATAATTGAAATGGAAATTTAAGAAAACGGGCAGTAGTTCTTAGTTTGTGAAGATTTAACTTAATTATTAATACTAAAGGAAATGAAAAACGATTGACTGGCTATTTCAGCAACTTTTATTGATTATTCTTCCCGAACATAAAGTCAGAAAATCTTAATTATGGTTTTTCGAAATATGACAAAGCATGAAAAGGCCGTAAGAGAAAGAAAGGGCTGAAAGGTGCCTTCGTGGAGGACTTTCGAAGGGAAACTGGCTCGTATTCACGTTACACATGGAAAAAACTGAAAATCGACCATACAGCCAGCCTTTTTTCTTGAGATCGAACCAAACCCAAACAGAAGGTCCAAATATCCCATTTGTTTTCGTTTGTACATTCTGTTGTCAGACTTTTCTGATGCTTCCAGTAATAAATGCTACGTCACAGTATAATAACTGTATTTTAAATTTCTAAATTACGCCAGCAAAGGCTGAATTCTAGTTTGCAGATTAGAAATTTGAAGTTAATAGAAACCCCTACAGATGCAATTTTATAATTATTATGCGCAGGTTGTATTTTTCTGCATAAAAAGAAACGCTTTTCAAGCAGTACGTTAATGATATTAAATAAATAATTTAAAAAGATCAAAATAATTTTTTGTTTAATGCATTTCCACTCTCAGTATTTTGATAATGATAAAAAATAAATTAAACATTAATGGTGCTGAAATTTCTTTTTTTGCACGAGTTTAATTAAAATAATAATTTTTAAAATTTTGTTCTGTGCTATCAAACAAACGCATAAGATTCGCTTTCTTAGATGCGAAAATTTAACGCCCTTTTAGTTTGGCCGATATGTCCGAAAAGGAGAATATTCAAATCGTAGTTGAATATTCAAGCCCAGTTTTGACTATGGGTTTGCAAAAATTATTCAAAAAGCTTGTTCTACTGCTTTGGATTTTCCGTTTTTCAAATTCAAACAGCTATATCTTGTTTAGTTAATGACTTCCAATCCAGTCCTTCCTAACGCTTTTAAAATTCTATTAACTTGATTTTTCAACTTTCGTTTACTATTTATGCCGATAGATGGCGCTACCTTCTCGTTGGCTTTATTTCTTTTGGGTATAAATACAACCATGGCTTTTCCTTTCGTTGCAGATTTCTTTCCTTCTGATGAAGAGGCATCTGCTGCTGCCTGCCCTCGAAATCGAGTTTGTCTAAAATTTAAGCTAAAGTAAGACATCAGAAGACTTGTTCCCTTGCCTAATTGATGTCTTACTTTGGGTGCGTTTCTTGTTTTTTTTGTAGTAGATGACTTTATGATTATACCAAAGCTTAAGTGCCATATGCTTAAGGGAGAAAATGTCTTGGTAGAGAAACCATACACCCATTTTCACATCATACATGGGAAAAAAACACGAAATTTTCTACGCAGGCAGACCATTTGCCAGTATTTGAAGTTGAGTTCCGATATCTGTGTTCAGCGGTCTCAACTACTGGATCGCGGATGAAACAAAATTTCATCATTAAATGTACTATCCAATGTTGCAAATCTAGCTTACTTCAGCTGCATTCGTGGGCAGGCACCGATGTAACCCAAATTCTCATATTTTAGAAGATGTTAAAGTGAACAATGTTTAAAAAGAAACCATTAACATTTTTTCGCAGCACTTCGTTATAATCGTGGCACAATTCAACAGTTGTATACAATACTGCATGTCTGCTACCTATTTCCTTGTTGAATATTTAGACAACAGCAAAGCTAGTAAAAGAAGCAAAGAATCCAAAAAATTTCGAAATTCAGAATGAGTACAAGTTGACTGAACATTCGATTTTTTTATTTCTTAAAATCACCATTTCCTCAAATTAAGCATATTTGTCCCACTCCAAACATTTCTTAAAAGAAACACAACGGTTTTTCTTTTAAGTATGACTTATCTTCAAATATCAGGAAACGACATACTCATGTATTTATTTACATATTTTTACCAAGGTATTTCTCAATAAGCTTCACACTGCAGTGAACATTGATCGTGGTTTCCTGCTCATCATATATGCTGTTACGGTTGGCAGATGGACAATCTGCAGAAACCCAATCTACTCTTTGACGCACCCATAACTCTGGATGACCCATCCCGAATCTACCCTCCCTTTTCCGTCTATCAAATGCGGGGCAAAGGGGGTCATAAACCCAAGCGGGAAGATATTGAGTGGATGACAGGCTTTGGATAGCAGGAATCCGATATGAAAGCAGCTACCGAAAGAAGCAGATGCATCTTCACTCCAGAGCAGTATTTTTCCCACTGTGATATCACAGTTGCCGAAATTCGTGGTGTTTTATTGATGACGACGAAGTAGGACACACCTTATGCGTTTCCTGAAGAATGGTAAGGGAGCGTTTATAAATTGCATAAGCGCTTCTGCATTTACGTTAAGCATTCGTGCTGTAAGGAAGCTTATGCGATAAAGAAATCCGTTCCTAAAGAAGGTGAAAGGTCTTACTAGTACACTTATTTTAAATGTAGCTTTGGAAAGCATTTACTAGTTAAAATTAGAAGACATACATTACACATATTTTCAATGCGAGTGCTCAAATGCCGTGAACTTTACCTTAAGTTTACTTAGCAAAATTTATCACACTTTCTGTGGATTTACATACATAGATTTAGTTCTTCACTATAGCTTTTCACTTTTTACTTTCTTGTACAACGTAAAGGAAGTATTGTAATCGCGAAAAATTTTTGGTATCATATTTCAAAGACAATATCCGTTTTGACCTCTATCGAATGCAACTTAACGATGTTTTTGCGTGATATCAGTATGTAAGGACAGAATAAAGGACTATTTCCCCCCCAAAAGTTATATAACTGATTTAAAATGGATTCTGAAGAGATTGTTTCGTAGTGTTTGTGCGTATGTATGTATGTATCTCGTATAACTCAAAAACGAGTAGCCTCAGACCATTGAAATTTTGTATATAGGACTGCTATAACATGTCGATGCGCACTTCCTATTTTGGTTGCAATCGGGCGCACCAAACGTATATAAATATATGTATATATATATATATACAAAAAACGTAAAAGTCTCAAGACATTTTCTGAAAAAATTATTAGAACAAAGTTTAGACGAAATGCACAATTGCTGCAGATTCACTAAAAATGAAAACTTTTTTAAAAAAAGGTCAAAGTGGTATGAAGTTTTTTAAGAAAAAGGTAAAAAGGGTATATATATATCCACTCTGTTACCCGGCTCAGTGATCTCAGGTTTTGTATTCTTATATGTTGGTAAATTGTGCATTTTTTGCTTTACAAATGATTGAATTATGCTGTTCTAAACTTCCGGTTAAGATTTTTATGCCTTTAGTAAATCTGCATGCATGATTTGTAGAATTATCAACAATTTAAAAGTTGTTTATGTGCAGTGAGATCTGAATTAATTGAATGAGAAATACTGAATCGTCTGTGAAAAACTGTTTCTTCCTTTTTTTTGTTTTGTTTTGTTTTGTTTAATTTCTTTTACACATCGATTTAGATTTATTATAGTGTTTGTATAGAACATGCGGCAACGATTAGGTAATTCTCCAGATGATAAACATAATTTTTGTGCATTCCGAGTTATAAAATGAATGAGATGTCACACTGTTAATTGAACCCAGCGCCAGAGTGTCGCGATGGTAAACAAATATAGTGAATTTTAAAGAGTGCATTTATTCTCTTGTGGTTTATGCGCTGAAGTAGATGTAATTCAATCCAATAAGTTTAAACGAAATGCAAGAAAAAATGCGTATAATTTAAGATTCGGTATAAGGAACTCATGTGGTGTACACATCGAAATTTTTAACATGTTTTCCTGTAACGGTTTCTTTTCCACGTCATTCTCCTACTATATAATGTTCGACTGTTTCTCTGCACGGTAACTTCGATTTGCAAGAAAGTACCATCAGGAGCAATGCCGCCTCAACAGGAGAGGAAGGCCCTTGTAAAGAGTTAAGTACATTCCTCTTATATACATCGAACTGCCATGGTACATACATAATTTTTAGTTAGGGCGTAACTACTATAGATCAAAAGCCAAATCTGAAACTGATTCATGCTAGGAAAAAAAATCGATCAATCAAAATCTACTTTACTGGAATTTCCATATCAGCTTATGACGTGGAATATTCTTTCTCGTAGTTCCAAGAATGAAAGAATTCTAATTTCGAAGAAGAATCTTTTATTTTTGTGAAGCTAATAATTTTTAGGATTTCAAATTATATACATATATATGTGATGAAAAAGGACTTGTAATGAAAATGGGAATGCTGAAATGTTGAATCTGTAATGAACAGCAAGTTTGGCAGTCGAGGAGGATTAAATATTTATCTTCATTTCAAATAACATTTGCAACCACAATTTACTTGGCACTCTAATTGTGCCTATTCAAGAACATTTACATTTTTGATACTGCTGTGATAGGAAGACAGCAAAAAAGCGTCTTAGCGATAACAAGAGTAGAAGTATTAGTGCTAAGTTATCCAATATGGCACTTGCCAAGACAAAGGCTTCAGTTCTCAAAATTTTGAGTTCAAGTTCTGAATTAGCTACGTAAAATTTCCGTTTAGGTTCCGCATTAGTTATGTCATCAGCTTTATTAAATCATAAGTATGGATTGAGCTTAGAAATAACGATAGGAAGGCACTACTATTTTGGGAATAGAGAGGGAGGAATTAAGGGGCTATTGCTAGTATAAATTATAATTCTGATTTAGATATTTCTATTTCATACATACATACATATATCTAAAGAGCTAGAAAGAGTGGACTACTTAAAAGTCACATTTAAATTATTGTACCAAAGTAAGTACCCATACCTGTTTTTATGAATATTTGTTACCCATTTCAGAGTTGCAGTTTAGAATGGGTCTAATGGCGTTTAATTTCCGTCGACGTTTATAAGATATTCCAGAAATTATCACTTAAGATGGAAATATAGGGTGTGAACGCTGTACGAACTACGTTATACTTTAATTTTGCACCATTCTATTATTAAAAATATACACATTTTATGCAAGTAAATAAACTTCACTTCACTTCATACTCCACTTCAAAGCAGATATAATCTTCTTTTCCTGTTACCATTTACCTAGTATGCAAATTTGCGAAAAAAATTATTTTATTGTCATTTCGCCGTAAACAAATTTAACTGCAATTATTCCCAAAAGTTAATTAAAATTCGAATTTCACTCGTGTATGTAATAATTAATGTGTCATAAACTTTAAAAAAAAGGTTAAGTATTTTGCAGTGCATTAACATGAAAACCACTCTAACATTTTTCTTCAAGTTATGCAGACTTGTATGTATATATGTATGATCTTCAAGGAAGTCTGTGTGAATTGTATAAGTTTGGTTTAGTTTCATTACGGCAAAACATGCGAGGATTATTTGTCTGGGAAGAAGGATGCCATCGTAAAGGAATTAATTTTAAGCTACTAATAAAAAGACCAGTACAACGCTACTCTTGTTACTCTAACTTTGGTAAATCGTTATTTCCGATATACGAACTGAATACGAAAATACAGAAGTCTGAAATAATTTTAACATTTATCAATAAGTTTTCGCTTCTACTCCTTTTAGCAACAATATATTGAAATTTGACCGTAACATATTTATGAAGCGTAAATGCAAACATTAACATTATGTTAAACGAAAAGCATCCATTAAATATTCTAACAGTGATATTTTCTACATCACAAAACTAATTATCTACACCAATAGGTACACTGCCCCAAAAAAGGGGGGGAACAATTCTATATTTCTCGTTCTACCGGGCCAAGTGACCAAATTCAAATTGCGTTTTTCATGTCTCGAAAGCGCGACTTAGGATATATATTAGATTTACATCTAGCGTCATTCTAACATAGTATTTTGACACAAAATCCGACTTTTTCTGAAATGGCATGCCATTTTTTCGCGTATTTCGATTCTACGACTCAAATTATGGCTAAATATTAAATTTTATAAAATTTAGTGCGAAATTTACGGCTAAATATTAAATTTTATAAAATTTAGTGCGAAATTTACGGAGAAATTCAAAAATTTATCTTGGCGTATTTTTTCAATTTTCGGCAAGAATAACTTACTTAGCGAACTTCTTAACTTATAGCAATCTATTTCCTTTTTTCATTGCAGATGACCGGAGAAAAAGTCATCGTTCATACTTTCAAACGATTTTAACAAAGTGCGTAAACCGCATTTGGCATTATTATCGCTCGAAAACAAGATTCCAAATTTCAAAACGCTCCAATATGTAAATTCAGGTATATCTTAGAAAATTTTGAATAAAAAAGTCTATTTTTGTGCAGGTGTGCCTAGAAATACATTAACTTCAAGACGATGTTAAAAATTTCATACGTTATTGTACAAAAATGTCTTCCAAAAATTTATAAAAAATATTTAAAAATTCCAATTTTAAAAAATAAATCATAAAAAATGTGCGAATTATATTTGGATTAAGCCTAAATTTCGAATTCTGGAAGAAGGAATCAAGTAAGTTTAACAACAACAACAACAACAACAAAATAATAATAAATACAATATATCAAATTCAATTAACAGTGACCAGCTAAAATTTTAAGAGTTAATTTTTTAAAAACTACTCGTGCGATTTTGAGAAAACTTTGCAGTTTGGCATAATTTGAGCCGAAATACGAAAACAATTTGGCATGTCATTTCAGAAAAAAATTCCGATTTTGTGTCAAAATACCTATGTTAGAATGATGATATATATAAATCTAATATACATCCTAAGTTGCGCTTTCGAGACAGGAAAAACGCAAGTTGAATTTCGTTAATGTGCTCAGTATATAGAATTGTCCCTTACCCTTTTGTTTTGCGCAGTGTACATATTTTAAAGCCTTGAAAAACAAATTTTATACAGTTTTAAAAGAGAATTTTATTAAAAGAATACCTGTCAATATATGCGATATATTTAAATCAACGAAAATCTGATTCGGAATATGGGAAACATTATAGAGAATTCAGAATAAGGAATATGAAAAAAGTTAGCGAGTTCTGTTACTTTGAAAATTCCTCCACCCTTCACCACAACAAATATTTGAACATCTGCTATATTCTGCAATATTTATTTCAGTTCGCACTTCAAGACATATTAGGCAAATAAAATACCGTGGGCGGTACACTTCAGAAAACTTATAACGCAACTCGTGCGACAACTAGAGCGAAAGAAGAGAAAAACTGACTACGGTAAGAGAAAAAAAAACTATTTAAAGCAGTTTGGCACGTACCGGCCATCAGCGATTCAGCCCAGGGGAATAACAAATCGCTTTGCACCTGGTCCCCAACAATTTTGAAGACATTCTCTCACGTATCCCACCCCTGAGGGTGGATCACAGGGGTGGGGCCCCGTGCGCTCGCGACAAGCAGCGACAGTAATTATTGACGGGGGGTGGGCTGCTCGGTCTGGCATGTCTGTCTAGTAGGTAAGTTACGACTCGGCAAGACAGGGAAAAAAGCTTCCAAGAAGGAAAATCAAATTTTTCAATTTGATTGCATATGTATGGGTTGTGGGGAGTTTGACATCAATTTGATTTTGGATAACCGAGATATATTGCACTTCTCATTTGGTATTGAAATGATTCCAACTCTTCTTTCCATACGGTACGACAAGACGATCCACTAAGGGGTTATCAGATTTGATCCATCTGAAAACGTCTCATACGTTATTACGCCAGCGATTTGGAAGTCATATGCAACGATATGTTGACAACAAATTGAAATCAAAGATTTCTGTTAACCAATAAATATTGGAAGTGACCAAGCCTGATTTAGGATTGGGATGAACGTTATCAGAAGGATTATTGATATTTAAAAAGAAAAAATATCTTATATATGTCATAGTTTAAGGCGTAGCCGTAGTGGCTGAGAGTGAAAGCAGGATGACGCAGCTAACAAAACTGAGCTTGAATAATCACCACCTTTATTTTTCTTCACATCAAATCATCTCTCTGTAGATAAGGTATTTTTCAATCCTAGTAGACTAGAATAATTTTTATGTACCTTGGCTTAAAATGTACGACGTAAGAATCTTAGGTAGGAAAGCATACACGGCACAGAGTTGTTTCTATGGCAGAAGTCAGGAAAAGGAAAGACGTAGCTGTTTGAGAAGCAGTATTTTTACTAAGTAGGTGCATAAGTATAACTAAAGTGTGATTGGTTAATTTTAAGTTTTAATTACCTTCTTCAAGCAGCGTTATGTAACATGGAAAGATCTCGAATTTGGGAGAACAGATGAATTTAGGGAGGAGAACATCAAATTTAGAATAGTCAATTTTGAGGCTGCCAATTATTTCTTAACATAGCCATCGTATTTTATTATCTCTCTCTCTCTCTCTCTCACACACACATGAAATAATTTGATTGATAAAAAAAGATTTTAATAGCATAACAGCTGTTGAAGACAAATTGCAACGATGGCAGCCGCTACAAAAAGACGCAGCTTCAGTCGTGACCAGTGTCGGTATTTCTTTAGTCTCACTGACAGACATTTTTAAGCCAGTATGTTTTGGTGGGAAACATGAATCATTTGGGTGAATTTCGATTCAAAAAAATAATGAAGATGTCAAGAAAGTATGTGTCCTGTAGTATCAGCCATTGGCTGCTGATAAAGAGGCTCATATGTGACTCTGTTTTTGAAGAGCTGCTTCGGTATCTTTTACGTTTGGAAACACATTTCGCAAAGGAGAAGCGGCTGACGTTAACAAGCGTGCAGTAACAAAACGAGAGAATGAATGCGACGTGTTCAAGATGAAATCTTGGTTCAGATGATTTGGTATTGGTTTAGATTTATTTTGATTGATAAAAAATAACGTTCTACGGCAAGAAAACTATTATTGCCTCAAGCTTTATGTAAATATTTACATCATAAGCGTTATGCAAAAATTGTATGACATGGATTAATTCTGGGATTATGCAATTTAGAGAAATTTATTATAAGCAGTTATTATTTCTAGAATAGATAGGATAAATAAATAGCGAAATTAAAATGGAGTTAAGGGGCTATTGGAAATAAAAGTTAGTATTTTGATTTAATGTTTTAATCTTACATATATAATTAAATACACATAAATTCAACGAGTATTATTACTCATTGAATACTGGATACCAGAGGATAGATAAACTATTAAAATTAACGATATAACAAATTTTCCAGCTTACATACTAGCTCTCATTAACAGTTAGGTTCGCAAAGATTTAATTTCTATAGATGAAAATTAATGAATGCTTGTAAAGTAAAGTGGTATTATGCCCACACACTACGAAAGAATGGAATTTTGTGAGTTATTTTAAAACAAAACATCTTCCTTAGTTTTCAGCCAAAGTTTTGAAGTCTCAGTAAATGAGAGCTGTGGGAAATATATGAAATGTGGTGCTGGTTAAGAGCAAAGCAGTGTTAAAAAGAAAGAAAAATATTACGAAAGAAAGCTAAAAAAAGAACCATCCTCTCTAAAATAAAGTTCTGCGATATGAGTACGAAAACTATGCACCTTAAAAAAAATACGAAGAAAAGATGAAAGGAAAAAAACGTGTCAAGTAACTGCGACATCTAGCGGTGAATGAAGAATCTTAGAAATGTATTCTGAAGAAGAAAAAAAGAATGATATTCGAAAAAGAAGTTGCGAGTGGGGAAAAAAAAATATTCCAAGAGAGGCGGAAGTGCCACTAAGTTGAGTTGTTTCTCAGACGTTCATTACGTGGGTGTTGTAACA